>JAVXUP010000458.1:0-462758 GCA_033070095.1 Escallonia herrerae
TTTTCGGAAGTAGTTAAGTTCCAAAGGGGTATTGGGTGGAGGTGTAGAATTTTGGCTGTCATTCATATCTCCAAGTCCCAGCTGAATTATAAACACTATAAAG
Organism: Escallonia herrerae; assembly: GCA_033070095.1. Lineage (NCBI taxonomy): Eukaryota > Viridiplantae > Streptophyta > Magnoliopsida > Escalloniales > Escalloniaceae > Escallonia > Escallonia herrerae. The sequence continues at coordinate 104 of JAVXUP010000458.1, forward strand.
AAGAGAACTACACTGAGTACCAAAAGAAAACACCCGAGACCCCAACCCAAAAAAGTGGTCCACAACCCAAAAATAGCCTACAACACAGTGTACTAAGGCAAGAGTAATGAGAGAAAGTAGAGCTTGTATATAAGAAAATAAGAAAATCAGAAAATAGAGCAAAGGAGAACGGAAGACAAATCAGAAGACTCACCTACCCCTGATCTATGTTACATGGACTCTTCGGTTTGCGTGAAGTACCCGTGTCGGATACTCGACACTTGGACATGAGTATGGGATATTTGTCCGACACATCTTATAGGATATGACATTATCAATACTATACATAGTTTTTTGTTTAATTAGTTATTGCTTTGATAGGAGACAAGTTGTCAATTAAAAACAAGTGCATCACACAAAACACCTTTTTACCTTCGAAATAACTAAAAAGCAATAACAAATATGAACATTTTTTCGTATCCCAGTGTCTTAATATGCACATTTTCCCGTATCCCCGTGTCTTGCGTTTTCAAAATTAGACGAGTCCAACACTTGGACACGTATCCGATCCGGACACTCGTACCGAGTCCAATAGTCCATGTAACATAGCCCCTGATCGCTTGTCGTCATCGATCGTCGATGGTGGTTGCGCTCGTTGCGCCCAGTGCACACCCATGCTGCACCCAACTAGCAGCCGAACCCGATGTTGGTGCTTCATCCAATTTGGCGCACCTATGCTTCATAGCAGAGAACTTTATAATCTAAGGGAAACGCGTAGATAAGTAGTTAAAAAGTGAGTGTTCTTTAGACTTGAAGATCTAACATAAGGTCCGCGGAGACAAATGAGTAAATTAAGAATTCTAGCCCCAGTGGAGGTCAAAACATCAAGTGAAGTTTGATGAGAAAAACATTAGAGCATGCCTTTAATACAAGGACCTCCCTTCTCTTTCCTGACGGTACACTAACCTTCCCTATCAGAGTACAGCTATCTCGTTGACTAGGTTAACATGCCTCAGTAGATCACATGTTTGGCCACATCTGACATGTATATTACACATGTATAAGTGTTTCATATATCACACAGGTGTAACTGCTTTATACATCTAAAAGGCATGTATCTGCTAAAAGGCCATATTGGCCCCTTTTAATATCTAGCAATTTTCTCTCCTTCACACCTTGTTGGTAGTACACATATTAACACTAAGTTCAATCTATTAGTTCAAGGTCATCACATGTTATAGATTTTGAAGCATTAATCACATTGAGGATGAGTTGAAAAGATTAAGACAAAAAAATAACAATAGTACAAAGAGGACCATACATTAAATAACTTACTTCCACTTTCAATCATTCCACGTATTTCAATCCCTTGAACCAGGTAATGAATTATATAAAGTACAATTTGTGGGACCAAAGAAAAGTGAAGGGTAGAATACAGAAGCACCCCTTCAATTAATGGTCTGTAGCGACTCAGTCCCCAATATAATCTACCGGACAGACTAACCCCTTAGGTGTCGCTGGAGCCAGATATATAAGCAACCTACATTATCTTGCTGTCAAAAAATATATGTAAATCTGCACATGGTTATCATGTGCCACTTTTATGAATTTTAAGAGCAAAATGGCCATTCGTTGAACTTCCTCATTTCAATCACATCTGCCTTTCTCACTCGAGATTACAGTTGCGTTGGATCCATTGAGGAATATTACTAGCTAGCCCCTTCAATCTTCATACGCCAAATTCACGTGGAATAATGGCAAAAGTTTCACACTATGTATGTTCTATTTGAACATGGAATAGGATTTGCTATCATTTACATATTATCTCCCAGTAATTCATCAATTCTTCAAAGCATTCTAGTTACTTTTGCAATTCCCATAAACAGACACAAATTTCCCCAAATTCCTTCCAACCTATTTTCATATTTAAACTTCTCAATACTAGAAAAATAATGCCATTTTTTCACTCTCTGCAATTAGACACCCACACAATTTTCCCAAATTTCATCCCAATCCTTCAAGACATACATAACTTTCCCAGTATTTTCTCTTAATTTGTTCACAGATTTCTACAACCTTGTCAGAATCTTAGTTGCAGGAAACTCCTAATATGATGACGTTTCTCTCTCAGAAACTCGCTTTTGCGATCCCAAGTTTGGAACTCCATGGGATCTCGTCCCAAGCTAATATGGGAACTCGATCCCGTTAGCTGGATAGAGATGCATGGAACAAGTGAGAGGACACCTGAAAATCATGCAATATGGAGGTGCCAAACTACATTTTTAGTGCGAGGGCAACATTTCTCCTTGGGCTGACTTAGGTGTGAGATTAAAATGGGAAGGATTGAAGGAATATTCGATGACAGCAAAATCAACAGTTTCAGACTTGGTAAACGAGAATGAAACAAGAAGAGAGGACAGTGTGATATCAGAAACAAGAGGAGCCATTTGAAATTAGGCCAAACCTCAAGGGAGTGAATGTCACTAACCAAAAAGAATTGCTATGCCAAAGATGACTTCTATCAACAAACAGTCTCCTTCATTGATGCAAAAATGTAATGAGCTAGAGACGCGGTAATGGGTATTTAAGCCTTAGAGATGAAAGCAACCATGCATATAATTAATAAAAGCCAGAAGCTGATCGAAACGAATAGCAGAGACAGGAAGAATTAAGAAAGATGTACCTCCCAGAGCTCAAATGGAACCGCATATTCATTATACAATTGAGTGATGCTTTTCAAATCCAATGATAACTCCTTGGACTTTTCTTGCACAGCACGCATAAAATTGGCATCTTCAGACATGCCGGGCGTAGCCTCTAACCTAGAGGCAATAGTATCCAATTCCTCTTTGATCTTTACTTGAAACTGAAGAACAGCAAGCTTCCCTTCAAGCAAATCCAGCAATCCATTGTCCATGGCCACCCTGGAAGAACCCACCAGACCATCACTGTCACCTGCACTCTTTGCCTGCAGAACTGCATTACTCAGGTATTGGCGCCTGATATTGACAAAGTGAAAGGACACAGATTTTCAGAAAACAAGGGGGTAAATCTTAGTTCAGTGCAGACAGATTTGATTTAGCCTGACTTATAGTTGCTTCAGTTCAATTCATAGGCAGACTAGGTAAAAAAAAACAACCAAATAGAATTTGAGACCTCTAAAGAATCTGACCCGAATATAGTCAACTCATAGTTTTCATCAAACAAGTAATTATGGTTTAGGCCATATAGAAAGGCTTTCTTCTCCACTAAGGTAAAGGAGTACAATTTCTCTCCAAAGGAATGTCGAGTAAGAAACACTCTGCCATAAGTAAAAAGGCCGGTGGAAGTTTGGCTGAGGCATTCAGCAACTACCACGCACATACATCTAGTGTAAAATTCTTTTATATGTTAATTTACTAGGTGGTTTGCATGTGGACTATGGCATAAATTTGAAACATGATGATGCAATGCACCCATTCTTGAAGTAGCGCGTGGGATGACAGATATTGCCAAAAGCAGTTTCAATGCTCTCCACCTCGTCAGTCCAGATTGGTCAGCTCGTCACTCCCACACACCCACACTCTTGACTCTCTTCAAGTCCATCTTTTAGGTTTTTCACCATTTTGCCTTGTGACCAAGTGGTTGCCAAATATCAGCAACGTTACAAAGATATCTCAGAGATACAGCCACTTGATGTACTTTATGTCTCATAAGCGACTTAAATATGCTTCTAGTTTGGTGGCTGCTGATACCAATCCCTTACAGTAACATATCACCCATGATTGCCGTAACTTATAACTGTTTTGCAGTTACAATGTTCCTTATACTAAACAGTGTAAATAGAAAAAATACTTCAGTCCTGGCAGTCATGCCTACGACTTCATTTCTTCACCTTTTTAATTTTTTATCTCCTTCTCTAAATTAACAAGTAGAGTGGTGCTAACGCCTTTCTTCTAGAAGTTCTGTGTTTGACATGGCTTTAGACATGAATGCGGCTCCAATTTCTATATCCAGGCAACTCAAGAGTCATTACAGAAAAGACAAAATTGATAATAACAAAGAAGTGACAATAATGACCTTTGTTCCAATGTTGGGATATCCTCCCAATCAGTGGATCGCCTTTCCGCCAGTCTTAACAATACATGAGCTGCAAGTACATGCTGGCGCTTCAAGACATAATAACGTGCCAAAAGCTCCAGATATTTTGCTTGATTAGAAGGAACAGGTCCTCCTGAATGACTCATTGGAGAAGCTGCTGATGTTACCGCAGAAACAGCCCGAACCTAAAAGCAAAACAATTGCAAATGAATTCACACATTTTTACAAATATGTCCAAGGTTCTAACAAAGACATCATGCAAGTTTGGAATCGTTGGCAGTATAGGAAACTAACTTCAGTCTTACTAAAATAACTTTAACAAAACGATTCGTTAGAATCACCAAGATCAAAGAAAAGAAAGAAAACCTCTTTTACAGGTTCACGACCAGCAGTTTGCAGAAAAGGCACCAAATCAGGGCCTCCGTATTCCAGCAATTCATTTTCAAGACCTAAATCTATCAATGTCCGGTACAGATACTCATGAAAAACTCTATCAGATGATTGAACACCAAGCTGAACAATCTGGCTTATATATCTTTTCCGAGAGGCTTGATCAAGGGGAGATTGCGCAGAAGGTCTGATTGGAGACCCAAATTCCTTCCGTGAAGCGCCACCTTTCAAAGCACGCAAAGCACTGGTAACAATCTCATAGCACTGCTCACGCAGAGCAAGTGCGTGTTGCCTAATTCCTGCATCTATTTGCTCATTAAAAGCATCACCAGTAGGGTCAAGAGCCTGGGCCTTTTGAAGAGGTAAACGAACCACAGCTTCATAAAATCTGTAATTTTCCTCTTATGTGAAAATTAGAGGGAACATTAACTTCAGGAATGCATATGGAAGGCAACAGTAAAAAAACGATGAACATACCGCAAGTCCTCAAAGTGTTTGCAAACAGTTCGCAGATCCGCAGACTCTGGAACTCTACTCAAGTAATTGAAGGCCTCTCTAGCAAGTTTTTGCCTCTCCTCGGTATCAGCAGCAGCAGCAGCTCTTTCAAGACATTCCACAGCTAAGTAGAATTTGTGATCAGACTCCTTGTAATAGCTTGGACAACACTCCTGTAGTCTACCACTGATATCATCAACTGTTCCCCTTCCATCAGGACCAGTGTAGTACTGAAGGAATGGATGCAATTCAATGTGAGAAGAAGATCCATAATGGCACCAAAATATGCTAGAGAGCCCAAAATATGCTTGTAAAAATTCTCTTTAGGTGTATTTCTCTCAAAACAAAAGCTGCTTTCTGTGGTAAAGAGTATTACTAATATCAAATTGTGATGTACCTCCATTAGAGCTGATATAAGCATTGTTGCAAGCCGATCACCTTCCTCAGAACACACTAGCTGATGAAATGTCAACTGAACTAACGCCTGCCTCGTATTCACGTCAAAGCCCTGAACTAAGCGCGTTACAAGATGCTGCGAAAGAAGTTGGAGCAAGAATAGAGCTTCACCAGATCTGAGGAGCAGTTGCCTGATACACTCCATTGCTCTAACCTGTAGCGATTACGTCAACAGGTTTGCCATACCTTCAACATACGCAAATACAAATAATTGTACATATAAAACAAACACAGGATTGCAAGCACAACGTACCTCCATGGCAGCTAGTTCAGCAGGACTGCATGGAAGACGCTGTCTTTTATTTGATGTGCCACCTTCATTGGAGTCAACACTTCGAGCATAGGGCGCGAATAGATTACATATCATACTCCTGTCACCAGCACCCAGATCTGAACCTGATCCCATCAGAATTGAACCTGTCAAGTCTCCTAAGCCAGCAACACAACCGTAGAGTCCCCTTCTTTGATTCCTTCTAGACCTTAAAAACTTCTCCAGAGAACGAATTTTATCTTCAAGGATTTGCATTGCCCCAACAGAGAGTCTGCATACAACTACTCCATTTTCAGGCATAGCATCAGAACCTATGCCACTTTTTGTAACAAAAACAGGAAGCTCCCACACAGGCAAAAGTAACCTTGATGAGCACAAGCAGAGACCTTCATGAGCACCTGAAAACACAGGCTCAGCCTCTTGAACAACCTGCCCCATACTAAACCCACCAGCTGCAGTTCTAGTATTAGATAACGCACCACTACCTTCTAGTTGAGGTACTCCAACAAGTCTAGGGTCCTCAAAAGCCTCCGCTGCCTTCCCAGCGGCAACATTGCTAATGGGGTTTTCAGCATTGGCTACCCTAGCAGCCAGCATTAAACACATTGCAGCTGCCTCTCCTGCGCCAAAACGACTGAAAAAATCCTCTAGTATTGATCTTGGCAAGTTAGACTCTAACAAACGCCTCAAGATATCAACTGGTCTGTTGAAAACTACTTCCATCATGCCCATAGTACTAAACGCAACAATTTTCCTTCTTGGTAATATATGTTGAGTTGGAAGGTCACCTCTTGCCCAGAGTTTCACGGACAACTTTTCAGAGGATTCCATGGAATTATCAAATCCGCAGAACTCCAAATGCGAGTAGAGTGACTGCACCACGGTTGCTGTATCTGGTTGGGGTAACACATCAGCCACAAAGAGCATTCTGCCTTCAATTGGTAAGGAAGATACAGATTCCCTTAATGCCCTAGAACTCCGCAAACCTGTCCCCGAACTACCAGATGAAGTTGATTGCATGCTAGAATCCCTATTCACGAAGAGAAGGGAACTCGCAGTTGATGGAGATGAATCAGACAAAACAAGAGCCCCAGCAGAATAATATGCTGATTCTATTTTCAGTGAAAGGTCTTCATTCTGAGATCTACCAGCAAGGGCTCCAATTGCAAGCCCACCACCGACACCCAGAGGAGGAGAAGGCCTGGTTGTGACAACCTTTAAGCAGCTTGGTTTCTGATAATTAGCACGGAATCCACCCAAACTACCAACAGTTCCATTGTTTCCACTAGATGGAGCGGTCGAAAGGTACAACCTTCTGCCATCAGATAAAACAGCAACAAGATGAAGCCACTTCGATTCTAACGTAGATAGAGGTGAGATGGAAACTATGGTTGTTTTTGCTGATCGAGAAGCAGCTCTTGATCCTGCTGGCTGTCTACCACCATAATGTGGATCCCTCTGATTAATCAAATTTCTGTCCTCAGCCACCTTCTTAAGAGGTCCATCCCCATTTGAGCCTAGCACAAAGACTTGAATCTTCATCTCTTCTGTACGGGCATATAAAATATGTCTCTCGTTATCAACAACCATTTCTACAATGGGGTCAATCGCTCCGAATTTGAATAAATTTGGTACGACCCACCTGAATTAGGAATGATATACAAGGCCGTCTAAAATTAGAAGCAAAATGAAGCTCTTGAGATTAAAGTTCTAAAAAGCAGTTGCAGGATTATTCACTGGTATGGTTTTAAAGCACTATTCAAATATCTGGACTGCATCCTGATTTTTGAGAAATGACAGAATTTTAGAGCACAGGAGTAAAACAGATGGACGAAATCTATACCTTAATGCTTGATACTTGAAAAAACTTATAACACCATAAGATACCTTGAGATGACACTTCCCACACCTGCAGTTAGGCAAACTTTACGGCAGCGTTTATTCCAGCCGGAGCCAGTCGTGTATTGCAATTCATACACGTGGCCGTCACGGCCAGCCAAGAAAACATGACCTCTATCAGTGCAAGTAATACATGTCATAGTCACTCCATCAGATGGTATTGAATACTCTGGCAGAGGCTGCAGCGAAACCTCTGCACATGGATCACTTCCATCACCCATTCCTGAGCAGCATACTCCAACAAGAATCAGCTGATCACAATAGAAGGCAAAAGTTCCATTAACCTGCCTGCCATGATAACTGCTAGCGCAGGATATTGATTGAAATTAATTGGATGATGAAATTATTTTCTGCTTTTACACAATTATTATGCTAAAGTTAACATAGAACATCCAAAATTTTCAAGAAAGAGAGGAAAACAGAATTTGACTGTCATCGAAGAATCACGAATCATATCCACGCACAATAAAGATGAAGACCAAAACCTACAAAAAGACAAAACATATATTGAACTTAAAAAAGAAAAAAGAAGCACCTATAGTCAAACTACTCAACAAGTTGAAGGGCTTAATAGGTACTAATCAACAAGCAAATGTAGTTTAAAAGAGATAGCAACTTAAGATGGTATCAGAATTCTGCTTGGGCAAGGTCTTAGGCTCAATTCTTCCCCCTTGCAATTCGTCTTTCGAAATATTGTAGCGATTTGCACTCAATTGTTAGTGCACTTGGTGATGGTGCAACTTGATTTGGTTCTCATTGATGTGTCTCCACGTTCAATCAGATGGGTGAAGTTATTTTTAACATTAATGGGATTTCTTCGAAGGAGCCACTTCAGATTTTGAAGAGCCTCCCGCCTTGCGGGTACTAGGGACGGTTGATGTACACACCCTTAGCTCCACTATTGGAGGTTGTTACCGCAGTTTTTCGGAAACGTGACCTAAGGTCTCAAATCACAATTGAGCAACTTTACCACGGTGCTACTCTCACCCATTCCCCCACCCCAACCAGAAAAAGAAGTACAAAAACGAAGAAGATTGAGGGAAGCGTTGCTTGTGATTGAACAAGAAGTCGGGGATATAGAAGAGGGAGAACAAACAAAGAAGAACCTACGTTCCTCACTCTTAGTTGCACAAAGCGTGGCTGGGAGTGGGAGCGGCTGCGAGTTCCAGCAAGGCTTCGTTGCTGGTATAGTGGGTTTTAGGGTGGGAGCAGGTGCGAGGTTCGGGGTAGAAGCGTCACTAGAACCGGAATATCTTGCAAGTAAGATGTCATTCAAAATTGGTTCAATGCTGACTGTCATTGACCACAAAAATAATACTTGATTCTCAAGTTGTTAAGATCATGAATTGTAAGACCGACAACGGGCGAATCTGACACACTGACGTGTATCTCCAAATTGACAAATCCAATCAGGACACCGACACAGAGTCCATGTAACATAGCTGCCTACTGGAAATTCAAATTTTACTTACCGGTGAAGGTACATCACTTGTGCACATACTGGCTTAATCTACCCAATGTCCTTGTAAAGTTAAAAAGCCAATGTGGACATTGCTAGCGCCTTTTGACTTGTTATGCTTCCTTTGCGCATAGATAATCTGAGGCAATTATGTCCTTGTGTTATATATTGCAGACTTTGCTTGAATTTGTGCATGCTATCTTGTGGGACTGAATGCGGGTTGAAGTGAACTGCATCTCACCCGGCAAGAATGCATGGCAAGAATTGGGTAATCCACCTCTTTTTTGGATGCAACCAAATAAATAGCAGAAAGTTTGCAGGGTTCAAAAGGTAGGGGGCCTAATATAGTCAGCATCTCAAAAGAGATAACGCTGTTCCAGGAATGACCCCTTGTCGTTTACTTGGCAGAACCAGCCTTGAGCCATCAAAGCACGCCTTTCACTTGATAAGACGCAACCCATACACAATATATGTTGTATACGAAAGGCAAAACATCACACCAGTAAAAGCGGCTGACCCGTTGAACCGGTCCTCTAGACGGTTGGATGCTGTTCGGTTCTGACCTAGGGAAAATACTGAAACCATCCACAAAAATTTATTGCAATGATGCAGTTGATGTGTGTAGAAGGTTCTTTTTTTTGTGCAGAGGGGCATCGTCCAAAATAACTTCTCACATTGATAGCAATTGAAACAAACTTAGAAAGCAGTGAAATCATTATTGCACAAGGAAACTAATTAAGGGGTTTGTTGCTACCTCGACAGGAGTTGCCAAGACTAATAGATACTGGATAGCCTCAATAAAGACACCAGATTTAGCTTTGGCCAGGCCGACGGCACAGATAGCTTGTTCCTCCCCACTATATTCAGGACATTGACCATCCCTAATCACAGGAATGCAAGACATAAAAGAGGAAGGTAATCAAGAACTTGTCAATATATCGAGAGACGAAAGCGATCCAGCAATTTTCAAGGGATAAAGAGATGAAAGAAATCAAGCAATCTTCAAAATACATATTGGTGATTTTACAACAAAGCCGTCCAACTTCTTTATTTTTATTGAAGTGATTAAATGCCGAAAATAATCTAGACTGGTCCTCTTTAGTCGATATTTTGAGTAATAAGCGACCACCTTCTCAAGGTTAAAATTAAGTCTCATCATATAATTCATGTCAGTAGTCAAGTTCAAGCCCCCCAAAATGACTTCTAGGGAAGTAAAGAAGACTCAAACCACTACTACCAGATCTTTGGGACCTATTCAGAACCTATGAACTATCAGCTCCGTAGACTTGGAAAACAAGATGAAAGTATGAAATTGCAAAAAAGCTATAACGTGACTAAGAAAATATTTGAAGACAAAGGAAAGTTGACATGACTGCTCTTGATATGGTAATATCTCAAGTATTATGTCCCATACTGAAATAACTTTTGAGGTCACCCAAATGTAAGCTACAGTTTACCTAATAGTATCAAATCAACTAAGCCATTTTATTAAGCATTTGTAAGCTTTTAACGACTAAGAGAGTGGCTCGGTTAGCTTTAGACTAACCCACAAATTTGTGGCTTAAATGAGGAAAAAGAAAAACATAAGAGAACCATTTCCAATGTGTACGTCCGTTTCCTTAAGGATTCGGAAGTTTGAGAAGTAGGCCTTCTTTCAGTTTATTACACAACTTATAAGCTGTATATGATTATACAGTATAAAAAGGATGTACACGCGCGCACACACTATATGTATGCGACCCTATTAGTTAAAGGTCAAAATTAATATGATATAAGTCTGATTTTAACCTCAAACTGCTAAGGGCATGACAGATGAAATTTTCAACAATCTGGATAAAATTAAGACGACGACAATTTGGCGACTTTAATAGAGGGTTTCACCGACAAAAGAGTCACTATCTAATTTTCATGAAATAATGAAAACTCAAAGTTGACTCTTCAAACATAATTGCATCATATGGCATGCTAAAACCCTAGGCTTGAACTCAGGAATTAAGCTATATAAGGAAGGTGTTAGGCACTCCATCTCACTTACAGTTTCATATTGCCGAGTCAGTTTATTATCATGCTCTTAAAGAAAAACATAAATAACAGGTGACAAGCTTAAAATGACATGACGAGTAAAAGAGAACACATTAGAACTTATCAAAATCGATTCCAAATCAAGAACAGGGCCTGGATTGCCTACATACCCAACGTGGTATTACAGAACTCTGTAGGGATGGGGTTCGAGTTTTGTACTCGGATTTGGTATGAAGGAACCCTTAGGAAAACAAGGGTCCTCTAACACCAAATAACAAGCACAATATTAAAATCACAGGGAAGGGAATTTGAGCAATTATACTCCAGTAATCATCAAGACAATTATATGATATTGATCCCATAGCATGCTTGACACCAATAATAACGGTAAAACCCCACCAGAGCATATAGATCACTAACAAGTTATATCTAAGTAGCACGGCATGGACACCGCATCCGACACCGATGACGGGGACACCCGACACCACAATTTCCAAAATCACAGATTTTGGACACCGCAGGACACAGCTAAATATCTGTATGTATATATTACATAAGGGCATGTTTATATAAGTTTCAAGCACATTCTGCCCTCATGAAAAAGTAAAATACCAACTAACAGACCATAAATTCCTGTCATACTTGGAATCAAGTTACTATAGTTAATACAGTAGTGCAAGATCCCATAAAATCAAGCCAAAAAGAAAAGATAAAAGGCTTTTGTCTCTACCAGCCACCAAGATTTAATCAACGTCACTGCCTCAACACGTTTATTGTCCTCCGGACCTCCATCGCCAACCCCTTCCATGCGCACCCTTATCAAGTGAGAGATTCGTCTTCTATGTTAGATTGCCTTCGTCAAAGAGCCTCATCTCCCTCCAGTTCTTTTCCAATTCAATCTACATGCAAAAAAGCAACCTGAACTTCCCCTAACGTTCCATTACAACCATCAATTAACTTTAGAATTTGCAGTTTTGCCCTGTAGCTTTCGGACACTTCTGCGCAAGGTGTCCGACATGGTGTCGGCTAACTAAAATAAATAAAAATAACCAAACACCGCCGACAGGTGTTCGACACATGTCCGGAGGTGTCCAAGGGGCGTCCGGCTGTCAGTAGATGTAGGACACGATACCTCGACCCAAAGACGTGTCGTGCTTCCTAGAATTATACCAATCAAATCACAAAGTAAATTGACAAGAAATAATCAAAGATAAATCCCAGATCATGCAACTACATGGTTAGATATTACCCTTGGCGAGAAATTTCTATGTAACCCTGATGTAGAGGTTGATTTTGTGTCAAAGACTGGAAAACATATTTTAGTAGATTAGAAAAAGCTGCTTTTTGACCCTGTGGATGACATCTAATGGATTTGGCCCCTTACTTAAAGTTGTAGCCCTTAAAAAGCTACGGAATTTAGGCATTTGATTTCCCTAAATTAAATATTGTATGAGAAAGTTATGGGCGTTTGAAGTTCTGGTTGGTGCTGAATGTGGTAAGCCAGAATTTAGGGTCTTTTATGGCAATTTTCGTAGCGAGAGATTAACGAGGTTGAAAGCTTATAAGTTCCTCCCCGTAAAATGAACCAAAGGCCTCAATTTATAGCCTTGAAGTGTTTGAGGCTAAGAAAACTGACTTTAAATGTAAAAAGACCTAAACACCCTCAAAACTGCCAAAACCTAAGGCTATTGTATCGAACTCTGCAGATGGATCAACTTTGGATGCTTGGTTCTCTCTCATACCAAGTCTGTCTTAGGCCTACTCAATATCAATGGAAAGCTTTGGAAGCCTAGTTTTACGTGAAATTAAGATCACTTTTGAAACATATAGTATAGCTCGAGATATTCAAGAAAGACTAAAGGTGTTTCAGATTGGGAACAAGCTTTGTAATCCCTTTTTATCTCAGTTGATTCTTATTCATTAGGCTCATGATATGTCCATGAAAAGCTTACTTAAAGATATTTCTAATTATGTAAAGAAATTATATTCTTCAAGTTCAGCAAACTATGATTCACCAAAGTGGTCTGTTGTGCACAAGAAATCGACTCCTACCAAGCATAGAAATCCAAGACAAGCATAAATCATGATCTAAAACCAAAAAAACATACTGCAACACACTATAAACATATCAAAATGTAAAGATGATGATGATGATGAGTTAATATAAACATGCAAAAATAACCCAAAGATGTATGCGACAATGCAAACATGGGGTGTCAACAGACAGGCTAGCAAACACTTAAAAAGAGAATAAGAGAGAATATCATATTTAGAGATTTGAAACAGCATTAACTGAAACCTATTTGAACATGCTCTAATAGATACTTATGATTATCAATCATGGATTGATGCACATCTCAATCCAATATCTGTTGAACGATTCAACCCCGCAAATTAGAGAGGGGGGGGGGGGGGGGGAGAGGGAGAGGGAGAGAGAGAGAGTATTAAAAGGGACGAGTGAAAATTCTCAAGTCTGAAGCATATTACAAGGGCTTATGTTATAAACTCAGCAAGTTAGCCACCAACATATAGTCTCCTCGCACCTACTACGTGCACCAGAGAAATTTGCCGTTTACAACGGTTATTTCCTGGCTTTGTCTTTTATCTCTCAAAGTAAACTGCCAATTGCTTCATGCTTCCAGCAATCAATGCCTCACTGAACCTATCTCCCCTCCTAGTTCCATTTCGTGTTTCAATTAAGAAAGAGACTCTAACTTGCTATTGCAGCTGACACAACACGCAGTTCCATCATCTACTACAATATCCTGTTTTGAAAGAGCACCACAGAAATTCAATGCTTCTATCGCGTTTTCTTGGGTAGAAATTGCAACATCGTGTCCTGCTTCTCAATATTAAAACAAAAGAAAGAAGATAAAAACACACAGTGCAGCGGGGTTCGGATCAAATAGTAGAATGGTCACAATTTGATTTTATAATGATGCAAACATGCAGTATGGAACTTAAGCCAATGCCCTCATATTCCAATTCTGCCAGCTCAAATACAAATGGCAGACGGCCCAGACCATAATCCTTCCCTACAACTATAAAAATAAACTATCAAATCCTTAACCAGCAATCATGGTTCTCACCACTTATCAAATCGCCAAAGAAAAATGGAGTTATCCACCGACGCCCATGCTCTTCGTATCTCAGGAAAAATTCCACATAAAGCAGTTCCTTCGCCACCAGCTGCGTTGTATCTGTCAATGAGGACAGGAGGCAACTCCCAAGTATCCACCACTTCAACCAAAGGAGGCCACTGCAATGCACATAAAAAAGATGACTGAGCAAATATATGCATTTTCAAGCAACAAAAGCTCATTACAAGCAGCCTAAGATTACAGAAGGATATTCAGGCCTGTAAATCTTAAACTTTTAAAGGTAACAGACCAGTTATTCCATGCATTATTCTATACAATGATTTGGTATCTTAATTACGATTGCATACGCAGGGAGAGATTGATGAGATGTTAATAATAAAATAAGAGTAGGCTGAGTATTGTGGAAGCATGCTTACACAGTGTTGTGAGATCAAACATTTTATAGCACCCAGCATGGCTCGTGATGCTATATTATCCTGAATGTTGGGCAACTAAGAAGAACCACAGGCCTACAATGAGTGTAACTAAAATGCCCATGATTGGATGTATGAAAAGACATAAAAGCATGGATACATTAAAAAAAAAACTGAGGATATCACAAGAGGGTGGGGGAACATCAATTAAGAAGAAGAAGATAAAGAATGAGTTCTATCAACTATAAAGTTGATGAGGTAAGATGTAGGGGTAGACCGAGCATAACCTAGAAGTAACAAGAGATGATTCTTTGCTATAAATACACCATAAAGCATGCGTTAGGATACGGGAGCTTAGAAGAACAGAATTCGTTTAGCAGATCCTGATTGGTTGAAAACAAATGGTTTAGTTGACTTGAGCAAAGTCGAAATAATGAACGACATCAACGTCCTACACCAATCTATTATGCGTACAAACAATCAACTTGTTTATACACAGGTAAAAGTAGGTTAAGAGTGTAAGACATCTTAACCTTCAGGATAGAAGGAGCTTCTGAATTGTCCCAGGATTATAAACATCTCTAAGCATCAAATAATCCACAAGATATCTATACTATTACTAAGGGAGAGCATCCTTATGGTGAAGCCTTTTTTTTTAATTTCCAACTATAGCCCTTCATAATACACTAACTTCAAGTGGAAGAAAAATTAATCAAGGCCATTATTGGAAATTTCATAAGATTTAATAAATAATCGCTCCACGCCACTGCAATTTAAACTTCTTCTTCATCCCCATTATACCAACCCCTCCACCCATATATCAAATCGCCACGATTTTTACTCCATTTCTACTGCTCCTACCCTCTCGGTATCCATTTTCAATGCAAACACATTTCCGTTTTATGTACCTTTTCTTATTTATATAGATTAACTTTATGTATGATTTCTTTAATTGCACAAGCATCGCATGCGCCGAGGACCTTAGTTTATTATAAGATATCAAAAGCAACAGCCAAGTAGCCACTAGACCTTGTGCACCAACAGTTTTAAGCAAATACATGTTTCACAAAGAACTCACTGCAACTTTTAAAAAAAATAATAATAGTGTATCCATATTAAGAAACAAGAAATTTGAACAGTACACAAACCAAAGACTATATAGAAGTAGACCCTCCACTTCCGCACTAGGTCTAGAAAAGGGTAAAAAGAAAACCCAACTACATAGTCCCCAAAAAAAAACAGTTTTAGAAGCTTATCCAATAAGGAATGATTAAGATAATGCATCGAAAAACAACAAGCAGATTGAAACCTATTTATCTTTTACTTAACGAGAAAAATAGTGTTTTTTAATACATCAAAAGTGTTTGTATAACCAAACACCTAGCATACATTCATTATACACCTTAGATACCAGAAACAATGGAAACAACCTCAGCAAACATACACCACGTCACCGCCACAAGTAGCATATGCACCCGCCAAATATTGAATCAAAACTTGTCCCAAGAAAAGAAAGCCGTAATTCATTAATAGCACCTCTACTTAACTAACGTGCCAATTCATCTAAAATCAAGCAGCCTCCGTGTCCAAACCCATTGCCCAACTCTTTTACCTGGGGTTCCCTACATGAATGATTTTCTTCCTGATGCAGGAGCATGCCTTGAAAAGGACATTTGGGCCCGATGAGTGCTATAGTTTCTTAAAAACATCAACCGCTGGTAGTTTTTACTTCATTTTACTAGCTTTCTTGTAATCTCCTCGGATTGACAATCTCAGCATATACCTAAGTTTCTCAGCTCGTCCTCGGCAGCCAACTTATTCATCTGCTGGTTACTAAACCATTAGAGTTTGAACAATTACTGCAGCACAATTATAGCCGGACAAAAATAACACACAGGTATGGGCAGCGCTATCAAACAAGCATTTGAGCAAAACTTCTTCAGAATTTTGCATGGTCCATGCATCCCATTCGGAAAGCTATCACGCGGTATATGTTTGTGTTCCATACCAGCGGCAATGTCGATTCGCTACATCTATGTAAGATTTGTTGCTTGCCTTAGTGACAGCTCTTACATCATCATAAAGTTGACGTATGTGTTCAGCAAGAGCCTTTCCAGGGGTGGGAGTAAATCACGAATTTTTTAAGCCTTGATCCCATATGTAGCAACAAAGAAAGTCCTGTTTACCGAGAGATTTTCTAACAAATTCTGCTGTTGGAACAAAAGAATCTACGTGGCTCCATGACTTGAGCAAGGCATCGCAGCATGCTAGCTTTCCACTGACTACCTCCGTTAGTGGATGGCATGTGCTGCAATACCCGAGCTTAGTACAAAGCTCACACCGCAAAGTCCACCAAACATGACCCATGAATCTAACACCTCTATTTGAAACACAAAATCTTTGGAAGTCCCAACACAAGTCCGGGCTAAGATGAACCGAGGACATTGCATGTTGGTAAAGGTGTGGGCTAAGCTTTATCCTTTAAAGTTTCATTCCCATATTGACATGTTTGGCATTTTCAATCCAATCTGGCCCCATTTTGTTACAGATTTTGGCCGACGATAACCATCAGCCACCGTTGAAGATTACTGTGAAAATCTCTAGTCAAGCAAGGAACCTTCTCCACCAACTGGTTTTCCCTAAACAAAGAGCCCTGGTTTATTTGCTATGGCAGCATCATTTGGCCAGCTGGTCCTTGCAAATTCAACTCCATACTGGTTTTTCAGTTCTTCAAACCCTTGAATTGGCAGTAGTCAGTAGAAAACGTCTATTAAATGCATCCGCCACTTCGTTAGGAAAAAAGGAAATGATCCAGGACCGTATCTCACAATGGATTTCTAGGCTGTCCTGAAATCAGGAGAAGCTAGGGTTAGGGTTAAATGGTTGATTTGGGACTGTTTAGGGTGATGTAAACAGAACAGGGACGTGCTTCCTTTTTTTTCTTTTTTTTTTAAGGTTAAACATAGGGTAATAGAACCTTAGAGTCTCACTATGCTTCTAGCAACCTCATATAGAAAAAAACAGGCAGTCTCTCCATCAAAAGCAAAAGAGAATCTGCTTCTTCTTTTCATCAACTACTGATAGGGATTACAATGCTTGCTCACTTAGAGCAACAATAGACCTTTCACACTATAAAAAGGATTCCTATATTCTGGAAACTTCCAGATTACTTTTAATAGGGCGGCAAGTTGTAAAGCATACCTAGAACGATCCGAACACCCTTATCAGAGAGAATCACTGGAATACCCCAATCGATTGAGGCTTGTACATCATGCCAAAAAGGTGTTTTCTCTTCCGTTTCCATTAATATGCTCTATCTCTAAAAGCCTGATCCCTATCACGAAAACTTGCCGAGAAGACCTCCACTTTGCATGGCGTGGATTTTGGGAGTTCAAGTACCACAAGGATGATGATCAGAATAAATAACAAACTCCCGTTAAGCTAGATTATGCCAACGACTCGCATCAAACATACAATTTAAAGTCATATGTAGAGTAACGTCGCTTAGTATCAGTCAACTTCTCACCATAAAGTTTCATGAGTCTTCCTTCTTAACTAACAACAGCCCCTTCTGACAATCAACAAAAGACAGGATTGGCGTCATCGTTTTCTTCATCTTTTGCTGATTCTGACCCTTAAAAAGGTATCTCCCGCAAACATTCAGTGAAGGGACTCGTAATGGCACTGAAACTTTGGATACCTGCCAATAAATTGAAGCCAACCAATAAAAATTACGAGCATCTCCTACCGACTATTGTGTTGGCCATTCTATTATGCAGCGTACCTTTGCGGCTGGCACTGAACAAGAAAAGATCGTCTCTTCAGGTTCACATAAGAGTTTCTCTATGCGAAGAACCTCCGTGAGTTCTCACAAATGTCCTAGATGCTCTTCTTAACTCTGGCATATATTACCATATTCGTATATCGAAAAGCCCAAACGGCATCACTAACTACTCAGGTGGTATCCGCTCCTCAGATATATTTCTGATATTAGTTCTCAAAAGGGGTGAGCCAAATATCTTTTTAATTGCATGGACTAGCTAGACCAATGAAGCTGTCATACAACATGCACGAGGGCTATCTGTTTACAAGAAAGTAGATGTGCATACAAGTCACACCCTCCATTCTAATGGTTAAGGAGGAAATATTGCCAGGGATAAGATGGTGGCTGATCGTTATCATTGCCCAATATACAAAATATGTGAATCAGCGTTTGACGATTTAATCTTAGCAACCATGTCCTTTCTCAAAGCTCCACCTAATGTTTTTCTTCAGTCTACTCCAACCTCCTCTCCCCATCAACTTGACACAACTAACTATTTCACCCTAGGGCATCTAAGAACCTACATTGGGTATGACCCGCTCAACATCGCATCTAGCATTCCAAAGAGCTTAAACTTGAGATGCAAGCACAAAGTAGGGAACAAAAAAATGGGCTTTTTATAGAAGGCGTACCAATAGCTTCTAAATTTGGCTTTAAAAAGTTAACCACCATAAAGAATAAACACATGCTATAGCTCACCAAGCCGTATCAGCCACTACTAACATCTACTAATTCTGCAACGACAATGAGTAAGCACAAGAACCCAATTGAGGGGCATACATGCCCTTCCAAAAAGTTGCTTAATCAATGATTTTCTCTCGAATCATGACAGCGAACCGTCTCACATTTTCTACTGAATTACACCAAAGTGCAGGTAATCAACAGCACAAAGACGAACAAGTCAATGAGCTCGTAAGAGCGCAGCACAATGCAGTTAATGTAAGTACCTCGCGGGGATGAGCTGTGTACGGGTGACTGGCGTATCTAGAGGCCTCAAGGGCTTCTTCGAGGTCGAGCTGGGTCGCGAGGTCCCGCCCGATGCGATCGCTCACCACTATGCCAGCATTAGATACATCGCGCAAAACGACCTCGTTCTCCCAAGACATCTCCTCCTTCGAAAAACCCCTAGCTCTTCCGAATTCTAGGGTTTCGACTTGAAACTGGGAGCCCTGGACCGGATAGTGAAAGTGGTGTGTCAGATGGGGGAGTGGTTTAACCTGCGGAATTGGCGGAGCGGGTGTGCTGCTATGCGAATTTGGTAGGGAGATTTTTGTGGGTAGGGTTTTTGAGGGTTTGGGGGTTTTTTCTCGCGGTGGCGGGCAAATTATTAAGCTAAAATGTTTTGAAACCCGCGGCCGGGATAAGAGGGTGAACCAGGTTTAAGAAAATTCAGTTCGAATTTGTATTAAGGGTTAATTCCCTTTTTTTTCCTCCTACTTTACTTTTTTTTTTTAAATCAGTCCCCGTAATGCTAAATACTTAAAAAGTTTAAAAAGTGGTCATTGTTCTATGCTTTGCCATCATTTTAGGCCCCGTTTGACAAAAATTTTTTCCCTCTTTTTTTTTTCAATTTTAAAAACTGAAAAAAAAGAGCGTTTGGTAACCATTTTTTTTTCAATTTAAAAAATCAGTTTTTAAACTGCAGAGTAAAAAAAAAACTCCAAAAACTAGTTTTTTTTTTCACTTTTGGTTTTTATTTTTCGACCACCACCACCACCCTCCCACCGCCGGCAGCCACCTCAGGCGACCACCGTCGGAGACTGCCGGCCGCCACCTCCGGCCGCCGGCGACCACCGCCGGAGACTGCCGACAACCACCTCCGGCAGCCGGCAACCTCCGGCAGCCACCTCCGGCCGCCGGCAGCCACCGCCGGAGATTGCCGGCAGCAACCTCCGGCCGCCGGCGACCACCGCCGGAGACTGCCGGCAGCCACCTCCGGCCGCCGGAGACTGCCGGCAGCTACCTCTGGCCGCCGGCCACCACCGCCGGTGACTGCCGGCAGCCACCTCCGGCCGTCGGCCACCACCGCCGGTGACTGCCGGCAGCCACCTCCGGCCGTCGGCCACCACCACCACCACCGTCGACCACCGCTACGTCCCACCTCCGCCACCGCAAACCACCAAAAAAAAAAGTCAAAATAAAAAGGGTTACCAAACACCAAAAAAAAAAACCTCAAAAAAAAAAGTGGTTATCAAACACCCACTTGTTTTTATAAAAAAAAAATTTAAGCTGCTCTTTAAAAAACTGCTCTTTAAAAACTGAAAATCAAAAAAAAAATTTTGTCAAACGAAGCCTTAGTTTTTCGGTTAAGTTGAGGCTTAGATTCGTCATTTCATTTTTAAGCCAAAAAATGGCACGTACCATGCACGGTTCTAGAGTATCTTAGTTTGCAATCTATGCAATCAGTTGCCCGCTCCTCTCCCCCTTCATACTAATCGGTGTGACCCTTCCATTTACGATGCCACCGTCGCCCTAGTTCAGTGTCATTGTCGCTCTCTGGCACCTCCTTCTTTGACGCCGCCATGGGGTTTCAAATCACCCTTCACCCCAAACCCTCTGCCTCTTGAATTGACGTCGCACACGCCATCACGTTGTTCACCATTGCATCCGACACTCAGAGTTTCGATCTTTGTCGCAGGAGTTCCGCGGGGTCATTGTAGCTACTAGCTGCTGTAAGTCTGTAACCCACACCAAATGCCACTGCTAAACCATCACCGGCCGCCACCGCTACCCGTCACTCTTGCTCCCCCACTACACGCGCTACTTGCAACAAAATTTGATTAGTTGTTGGGGTGGAGGGGGGTGGAGGCAAAGTGGGTTTTTTAAGGGAGATGGTGGAGGAGGTGAGGTGTTCAATGGAGGATTTAGTTCCAAATGCTACGATCACCAACTTATACCTCACCTCGTTCGCTGTTACAGTGGTAGTGTGGTGGCCAGAGATGAAGAAGAAAGGGAAAAAGACGATACACTTTATAACAGAAAATGCTAACATATGGACTAAAGTGATGATGGGGCATAACACATGTACTAATTTCAAGGATTTCGTAGTATAAAGAATAAAATAAAAAATTAGGCAAAGTACAAGGGAGGAAATGGAAAATGCTCTTGCATTGAGGTAATGTTTGAGATTGATTCTAGTGGTCAAAGTTACTTTAAACAATTTAAAACGAGAATACGTGGTGTTCGGTACAAAAGACAACAGTTAAACACCGCCAAAACATGAAAAAAAAAATGTTTAAAACCATACTTTTTGGCTTTCATAGTACTTTGGGAGAAATAGGGCACCACCAAAAATACTTGATTACCCTCACACTTTTTTTTGTTAAACCATTTGTTTTAGGACTCCATGATTTTAACTGCATGCGGCCAAACAAATAGAAAGGGTGATCAGATATTTAGAGATACTTATATGGAATATGATAATATACAAAAGGGCGAAGAAGAAACATATTATGTAACTTACTTATTTTGAAACTTTTCTTATTTAAAATTTGAGAACCTTGCACGTTCTTTGATGCCCTTTTTGGGATAAGAATCCTCTATTCTACAACATTTATGTTGTACCAATTTTAGTGACAAAAGATTATCAGTAAAAGTATTTTTCGCTATTGTTAAAAATTATGGTGTCAATCTATATTTAGAGATATTTTTCTTTTACAACAGAGGTGTTGTACCTCAGTTCCCTTTTTTAATCATTTTTCAAAGTTAAAACCGTTTTCAACACTATACCCAAACACCTAATATAGCTTTCAAAAGTGTTTCTGCAACTCTTGCAAAAACGATACTTATTCTACTAAAAACTTATTAGAATTATTTTTTTAAAAAGTTGTTACTGTTATATTGTAGATGCTCTTTCTAAGAATTAATTTCAAACAAGCTCTAAATCCTTTTGGTTTGGATTACATGCATTAAAAACCACAACATTTTCCGCCAAAAGCACGTTAAACCCTAATCTATTTTCAACTTAACTCATTTGGGCAAGGGATTCAAAACTGAGCATTATACGAGGGTTTGGGGGTTGGATTCTTCACATTATGGGGTTTAAATTACATGGGGATCAAAACTTTGCTCATATGCGAAACTGGGGATGATTGTCATTATGGTTCAAAGAAAGTGGTTCAAATTTTGGACTTTAGTGATTATTGCGAAAATGAAAATGCGTAATGAATTGGCAAATGGTGGATGTTGGCGTTAAGAAATTGGATGATTGTGTTATGATATGGATGAAGGAAATTGGAGGATTCTCACGGTGTTGCTTGAGGTTTTGGTGGATCAAGGCGGAGGTTTATCAAATGGTGGGTGACGCATGTAGAGGCAGTGGAAGTGGAGAAAACATGTGTTTCTATTTTTGCCCTCACATGTGACTTTTTGATCCATTAAATATTAAGAATACAATTTAAAAATAGGTTGGGTTTAAAATGCTACCCAAAATCCGAGGGTCCGAACACATCCTTAGATCAAAACCCAATCATGTCCAAAACATAACAATCGTTATGATAGAGCAGAGCATCTAAAACACCATAACACAATTATCTGAATGTCAAATACTTAACACTATAAGAATTCAGTTTTAATTACAATCTCTATGACTAATCTGAATATATAATAATAATAATAATAATAATAACGAACTAAACTAAGAGTTTGTCTAAATAAAATCAATAGTATCTATCTAATGCTTTAAATTGCGAACACTAACTTCCACTGCAGTAATAATATCTCAACCTTCGTGCTACTCTTGGCCTGGAAGGGGAAGGAAACAAAACAAAAAGGGTGAGCACGAATTGCCCAGTAAAATTTTACACCCAGAGGGCCAAAAAAACGAATACCAAATTTGAGTTATTGAACATAGACAACAAATAAAAATTAAGATAACTCAATCAAATTTCATAGACGAATAACGAAAGTAACCAAAAGATGGTTAAATAACCAATAAGTCGAATATCAAACACAATCTATCAAAACTTGTGGGTGTCATATACACAATTACTTATTATTAAGCATTCACAAATTATGGTTAAACAAATCTGTTGGATCCTCCAAAGGTAAGAAACGAGATTGCTAAAAAGTAACACCGTACGGCTGATTTCAACAGACAGCTTTAAATTAATGCAGCTAATCGTCCTTTATTGAATGTTTAAAAAAATCATCATTGAACAAAATAAATCGGATTCGTACGAAAATAAACATGGGTGTGCATTACAAGAAAAAAAAAAGAGCATAAAATCCCTTACCTCAAAATTGCGAATCTAACGGTGTGAATAATCTCTTTATCTTAGATTAACAACAACCCTTTTTTACTTGAATACCTTAAAAGGATGCACTAGCTCTTTTCTCTCTTTTGTCTCAAAAATATGAAGACTCTTATGACTCTTTTGTCTTCTTCCTCCTATATGGTTCACTAATTTAATTATAATATGACTTGAAGTTCCGACTTTTAGTATAATTTTAACACAAACCAAAAGTCCTTATTGCTAATGTAATTATAACACAACTAAAAGTCATTATTTCTAATTTCACTTAAAATTTCTTTTTTAATATCCAATCTAATTACATTGGCCACTAAATATTACCAAAGATAATTTTGTCACTAAAAGAGTTCCCAACCAAAATTTTCAAAGTCCATTAATTAACTCTAGATCAAAACATATTACTATATATTTTTCTCTAATCAGTGTTCACATAATTAGAAAAAATCATGAGGATTACATTCTCTCCTCTTAAAATAATTCTGTCATCGGAATTGAACGTACCTTAGTTATCAAAAAGTTAAGGATGCTTTTCCTGCATAAGTTCCTCGAGTTCCCAAGTAACTTCCCTTTTAGAGTGGTTACACTATAATATCTTCATAAAAGTCATCGTCTTAGAGATCATCACACGCTCATCACGTTCCAAAATGCGTTCAGGTTGCTCTTCGTAGGATAGATCATGCTTATCTTGGACAGGCTCGAACTCAATAACATGATAGGGGTCAAACACATTCTTTCTCAAAGTCGAAACATGAAAGACGTTATGTATGTTTGACAAATTAGGAGCTAAAGCTAGACGATAAGCCAGTGTACCAACTCGTTCCCAGATCTCAAATGATCCAATATATCTTTGTGCTAATTTCCCTTTCTTTCCAAACCTCAACACACCTTTCCATGGAGAAACTCGTAAAAATACATGATCATCAACATTAAATTCGAGTTCACAATGCCTCATGTCTGCATAACTCTTCTGTCGACTCTGTGCAACCTTAAGCTTGTCTCTAATCACATGAATTTTGTTCGCGGTAATCTGGACAAGTTCTGAGCCTATAAATTTCCTTTCCTTAATCTCGCTTAAACATATAAGTGATCGATACCTTCTTCCATAGAGAGCCTCAAATGGTGCCATCTGAATGCTAGCATGATAATTATTATTATATGCAAACTCAATTAATGGTAGATGACTGTCCCAATTACCTTAAAATTTTGAAACACAAGCCTGAAGCATATCCTCTAATGTCGGAATAGTCCGTTCAGATTGTCCGTCTGTCTGCGGATGGCAAGTTGTGCTAGAATTCCACCTTGTACTCATGCCCTCTTGCAAACTACTCCAAAAACGTGAAGTAAATTTCTGGTCTCTGTCTGATACAATGGACAAGGGCACTCCAAGCAATCTAAGTATCTCTCGAATATACAAGTTAACAAGCATCTTAATCAAAAACTTGTTTCGTATGGCCAAAAAGTGAGCGGATTTGGTCAATCAATCAACTATCACCCGTATTGCATCATGATGCTTTGCAGTCAAGGGTAGTCCAACCACGAAATCCATTGTAATATGATCCCACTTCCACTCACGAATAGGAAGTGGTTGTAACATACCAATGGGCCTCTGATGTTCTGCTTTGATCTGTTGACACACCAAACCTCTAGCCACAACAAACTGATATCTCTCTCTTCATGTTATTCCACCAATGGACATCACGCAAGTTCTGGTACATTTTGGTACTGCCCGGGTGTACTGCAAATCTGAATTATGAGCCTCTAATAGAATCTCTCTCTTTAAGTCTGGGTTTGAAGGAACACATAATCTAGTACCCATACGAAAAACACCCTCATTATCCAGTCTGAAGTCAGTGTAACCACCTTCCTTAACTCAATCACTAATCTTGTTCAATTCAGGATCTGACGCTTGAGCCACCTTAACTCTCTCTATCAACGATTGTTGGACTTCCAAATGTGCCAAATACCCATGAGAAGTAGGAAATCTTACCTCAATCTCTAACTTCTCCAATCCTTCCAACAAGTAAGGTTGTTTAGTAATCATAGCAGAAAGTCTTCTTGTACGCTTCCTACTTAGCGCATCTGCCACTACATTAGCATTACCTGGATGGTACAAAATAGTGCAATCATAGTCCTTCAACAATTCCAACCATCATCTCCATCTCACGTTCAACTCCTTTGTGTGAAGATGTATTTCAAACTCTTATGATCTGTATAAATCTCTTACAATTCACCATACAAAATAATGACACCAAATCTTAAGTGCAAAAATCACAACTGCTAATTCCAAGTCATGGGTAAGGTAATTAAACTCATATGGTTTTATTTGTCTAGAGGCATGAGCAATTACCCTTCCATGTTGCATAAGCAAGCAACCAAGTCCTTGTCGCGATGCATCACTGTATATAACAAACCCACTAGACCCAGATGGCAGTGTAAGGACTGGTGCTGAAACTAAATGATTCTTTAACTCCTGAAAGCTCTTTTTCACATTCTTCTGTCCACAAAAATCTGGCATGCTTCCTTGTCAACTTAGTCAACGGAATAGAAATGTGAAAGAAGCCTTCAACAAATCTTCTATAATAACCTGTTAGTCCCAAGAAGCTTCTTACCTCCGTCACTAAAGTTGGTCTCTCCCAATTCACAACTGCTTCAATCTTAGAAGGATTCACAGATATCCCTCATTTAGTCACTACGTGACCCAGGAAGGACACTTGTTCTAACCAAAACTCACACTTCTTGAACTTGGCATAGAGTTTATGTTCCCTTAGAATTTGTAAAACTATACTTAGATGCCTTTCGTGCTCCTCCTTACTCTTAGAATAAACCAGAATATCATCTATGAAGACAATGACAAACTAATCCAAATACTTCTTAAACACCCTGTTCATAAGGTCCATAAATGCAGCAGGAATGTTAGTTAAACCAAAAGGCATTACTAAGAACTCATAATGACCATATCTCGTCCTAAAAGTTGTTTTTGGTACATCCTCACTTTTCACCTTAAGTTGATGGTACCCCAAACGAAGATCTATTTTTGAAAAGTACTTGGCACCCTGTAGCTGATCAAACAAGTCATCAATCCTAGGCAATGGATACTTATTTTCGAACTGCTATGCGATTAAGCTCTATATAGTCAATGCATATACGCATGTTCCTATCTTTCTTCTTCACAAATAGTACTGGCGCACCCCATAAAGACACACTAGGACGAATCATACCCTTGCCTAAGAGTTCTTGCAGTTGTTCCTTTAGTTCTTTGAGTTTAGCAGGAGCCATTCTGTAGGGTGCCTTAGAAATAGATGCTGCCCCAGGAATCAAATCAATAGTAAATTCAATCTCCCTATCAGGTGGAAGGCCAGGCAAGTCCTCCGGAAACATGTCGGAAAAGTCACAGACCACAGGGACATCTTCAATCTTAATTGGTGCTATACGAGTATTATAAACATGATCCAAATAACGACTACAACCCTTCCTAAGGAGACGTCTGGCTTGCACAGATGAAATCAAACGAGGTAGGGTACTAACTCTAGCTCCCTGAATCTTAAACTTAGGCTGATTCAGAATCGAAAATAAACCTCTTTGCTAAAGCAATCTATCGTGGGGAATGATTAAAGGACAACCAATACCTACCCAAAATCACATCAAAGTCTTTCATATCTAGCGGAATTAAGTCTATTAACAACTCTCTATCATCAACACGGACGGGACAAGATCTACAAACCTTAGAGGCTATCACCGGGTTTCCCATAGGGGAATCAACACATAACTCTAGTTTCAAGTCTCTAGGTTTAACAGTTAGATGCTTACAAAAGGACATCAAAACAAACGAATGTGTGGCATTAGGATCTAGTAACATATATGCTTTCTTTGAACAAATCTTAAAAGTGCATGTTACCACATCATTTAACGCTCCAGCCTCATAAGTCTTCATAGCAAAAACTTTAGCATGTCCATCTTGTGTCCTTTGCTTATTAGTTTCTTGCTTATTACACTTTTGATTGCACGGGGGGTGTGTGCACTCTCTAGCGATATGCCCCACCACTCCACAATTATAGCATGCTCTTGTGCCTTTGTAGCAAAGCGAGTTCCCATGATTTTTCCCACAAGTGGTGCAATTCCTTGCAATGCTCTGAATCTGTTGCTTCTGTCCTGACCCACAAGTTAATCTTCTCTTAGCATATGATGGTGTTCTCTCATTTCCATAGTTGAATTAATCACGATTCATCTTCTTTTTCTTGTCTTCCCAGATGTGTTTCTATTCTTCATAAATTTACTCCAGACGTTGAGCTCTGTCAACCACCTAAGCATAGTTTGGGTTATGCATGATAGACATCTGTTGCCTTATCTCAAACTTTAGTCCATCCCAAAACTTTGCGTGCACGATGTCTCTCATCCTGAACAATATGCGGGGCAAACCTTGAAAGTCTAGCAAACAGCTCCTCATACTCCGAGACGGATTCACTGAGATGCTTAATGATCCTCATAAAATCGCTCTCCATAGCTTCTTTCACATTTGGGGGGAAATACTTTGTGAAGAATAGGTCCTGAAATCCCTGTTAAGTGAGATCAACTCTTTCTTCCTCTATCATCATCCTCGATGTCATCTTCCACTACTGATCTGCCTCCCCAGTCAACTGGAACACTGCCAACTTCACCTTTTACTGGTATGCCACCCCATCACCTCAAACATTTTGTCCAAATCATTGATCCATGTCTCTGCAACCATAAGATTTGTAACTATTAAATTTATTCGGCCGCAAACTCGTGAATTGCCTCAAGATCGCTGCATTGGCTGCAACCTAAGTATCATTAGGTTCTGGACCATCTCTTCTTCCACCTTGGCCTCCACGGCCTCCTCTGCCACCGCAAATTCCACCGCGGTTACTCATCCTGATTAACACCACAAACATAAATAAGTCCAAAGCTTACACACGAATCACATACTAATCCTAACGAGTGCGAAAGCTTTAAACTAACATGTCTTAAATTAATTCTAAGAGTATACAGAATCTTCAGCCTAAGCTCTGATACCAAACTGTAATGCCCCCGAACCCGAAGGTTCAAACACGTCCTAAAACAAAACTCAATCATGTCCAAAACATAACAATCGTAATGGTAGAGCAAAGTATCTTAAATACCATAACACAATTATCTGAATCTAGAATACTTAACTCCATAAGAATTCAAACTTAATTACAATCTCTATGACTAATCTGAATATATAATAATAAAAAGAACGAACTAAACTACGAGTTTGTCTAAATAAAATCAATAGTATCTAATGCTCCAAATTGCGAACACCAACTTCCGCTGCAGTACTAATATCTCACCCTTCGTTCTACTCTTGGCCTGGACGGGAAAGGAAACAAAAACAAAAGCGGTGAGTACGAATTGCCCAGTAAAGGATTTTACATCCAGAGAGCCAAAAAAACGAATACCAAATCTGAGTTATTAAACAGAGCAAACAAATAAAAATTTAGAACTCAATCAAAATTCACAAACGAATAACGAAAAGTGACCAAAAGATGGTTAAATAATCAATAAGCTGAATATCAAACACAATTTATCAAAACTTGTAGGTGTTACATACACAATTGCTTATTATTAAGCATTTACAAATTATGGTTAAATCATGTCGAATATCGCAGCTGGCACGTCACATATAAGTCACGATAATTAAAAATGACTTTCAAATATAAATATCACCTATAAAGTAATTTGATAAATGTAACGAATATTCATTTGAAGTGCAAAAATAGTCATTGTAGATTCAAACTGAAGAGAATGAAAATATGAATTGAACGAAATAAAAATCAGATAAATCAAAGATCGGATGAATGAAATATTGGCAAACGAAAATTTTGAATAAAAACTTAATGGCACGAAGAACGATAAAACTTTTAAAAGAAAAACCCACCCAGAAAATGACACGTGGCATGTCCTTTCTTTAAAACTTTTGAAATCTTGAATGCTCAAAGACGAAGGACAACTGTCCTTTAAAAAAAAAAAAAAAACAAATACGGCCCTAACCGTTCTTCCAAAAAAAAAAAAGGACGGCTCGACTGTTCTTCGTAAGACAAAAACGACTGTTTTATAAAGATTGCCGCCGATTTTTTCATTTTTTTCTCAATCTATTGGATCATCCAAAAGTAGGAAACGAGATTGCTAAAAAGTAACACCACACGACTGATTTCGACGGACAACTTTAAATTAATGCAACTAATTGTCCTTTATTGAATGTTTAAAAAAAAATCGTAACGAAAAATATCATTGAACGAAAGAAATCAGATTAGTACGAAAATAAACATGGGTGTACAATACAAGAAAAAAAAGAACATAAAATCCCTTACCTCAAAGTTGCGAATCTAACGGCGTAAATAATCTCTTTATCTTAGATTAACCACAGTCATTTTTTGCTTAAATACCTTAAAAGGATGCACTAGCTCTTTTCTCTCTTTTCTCTTAAAAATATGAAAACTCTTATGGCTCTTTTGTCTTCTTCCTTCTTATGTAGTTTACTAATTTAATTCTAATATGATTTGAAGTCCCAACTTCTAGTGTAATTTTAACACAATTAAAAGTCCTTATTGCTAGTGTAATTATATATAACACAACTAAAAGTTATTATTGCTAATATAACTTAAAATTTCTCTTTTAATATCTAATCAAATTACATTAGCCACTAAATATTACCAAAGACTAATCTCGTCACTAAAAGAATTCCCAACCAAAATTTCTAAAGTCCATTAATTAACTCTAGATCAAAATATATTACTGCATATTTTTTTTCTCTAATCAGTGTTCACATAATTAGCAAAAATCTGGGGATTACAAAATATGAAAAGGTTTAGTGCACTTTTTGCAGTAAATATCGAGGTTATTTATGCATTTAATCCCTTTAGTTTTTAGTGAATTTTATTATTTTGTCTTTTTTAAGGATAGAAATGCAATTTAATATGATCCGATAAAAGAAATGAATTTAGCTCAATCATTTTTTTAGTAGCAAAATTATGGTTCTTGAGTTGGCAATGAAATTTGTGGGTAACACAAATAGTAGTGGCAGTGGTAGTAGTGACATGGCAGTGCTGGCCGCCATGGTGGGGAAGGCGATCATGGCATAGTAGTGGTGGCAGCAGTGGTAGGATGATGACCACTATTACAGTGAAGGTTGTTGGGGTGCGGTGATGGTGTCCTTCTACGAAGTCCAAGCACAACAAAATTAATGGCTTTGAGCAGGGCTCGTTACTTCAGGTTTAAGATCCTTTTACCTGAAAGCCAAAACTGCTAATCATAATAAGCAGACTATTACAAAATTTGAGAGGATTCGATCCTCCCCAGGCTTTTGCCCATAGTTTAAGGGTGAAGCATGGGCATGGTCCATGTTATGCCATCAGTTTATGTATCAACATGTTCAAGGAAGGTGAGTTGTGTTGAAACCACCTTGGGTGACATGGTGGTACGGGCATCCAGCCTAAAGAGGTGATCTTGATAGATAAATGTAAGTGCATCAGGCAGGTACTATTTGCAAGAGGGATAATGAAGGAATTTGAGTACATGTTAGAGAAAAGATTGAAGATTTATAGGACACATACGGTTGGCAACGCAGATGCATGCCAAAAAGAAGCATACACTTGACAACCCCTCCCATGCTTGCCACTCGATGGCTACCCAAAGGAGGTGTGCCCTGGGCTGCCGTTAAATGGAAATAAGGTGTAACAACTCCAACCCTAGTGACATCACTGGGGCTAAGATGTCATTCAAAAGCTACATCATTAACTTCATATGCAGAAAATAGAGCAACTGATCTATCAAAAACATCATTAACGGATCCTAACAAAAATACATCCTTACAAAAAATGTTCCCAAATACACAAATGTTTTACCAACAGAAGACTTCAAGTGCCTCAAAAGAACTGAATCTTTGCAAAAAGTAAAGCGTAATCAAAGTAGTACGAAGCTTCACACCATCTACGTCAGTATACCTTCTCTTTGCCCTTGCTCGAGGGTTCACCATTCTCATACTTAGTACTTGAAAATGGTTGGTAAGGAATAAGCAAAAATTGCCTAGTAAAAATAATATGGGGAGCATAACATAGAATCCATTTAGAGGATATCAGGGGGAAAATTATAAAATTCAAAGACAACAATGAATTAGAAGTCCAACAAAAAGGTCAAAATCATTAGCAATTATAATAACAAATTTGTTTAAACTGAACGGCTACAAAGCTCAACAGAATATCTTCATCTCATCTTTGGGCAAGGACTGACGGACTCATTGACTATATATATATATATATGCACATAAGCACATGAATGTAAAGCGATAAATGGTACATACATTAAAGCTAAATATCATAAATTCACAACGCAATAAAACTCAATTACAATGTAGACTTGGGCTTGACTAGACTGGAGGTGATAGACTCTAGCACTTCATCTTATTTCCAATCACTCCTCTTTCATTGGTCATCTTCTTATTGAGTGGCCCATAGGGGGGGTGTTCAACTCGGTCTTGTATAAATTGAACAGAGACAATGCTCAACAAAGGGGCGGGCTTGGGGAAAAAAATTTCATCACACAAGTCCTCAACAACTTATCTTATGCAAGGAAATCCGGCTCTCAATAACTATCGATGTTTCAAAATAACAACAAAACTTCAATAGAAGGATCATTTAAGATAGGAATGCTAATCGAGGCAATGAAAAGCATGACATGACCGTACTATCCTTACCTCACTGGCTTATAACCGAAGAAAACTTTCAAACCTTGATCTTATCGAGCGGGACCACTTATTCAAACAAAGTCTCGCTGATCAGGCATTGATTTAGAATAAAGTAGTTCATAATCTCTTGATACAGCCTTACAGCTAATTGTCCCAACTCGAAATTGAGGCTTTAATACAAACATTTGAAAGTGCATTTTGGCACGATATTCAAGTATAAATATAACTTGGATGGTCCTTACAATCTTATTATTCTAGCACTCCTTCACACAAGTCAACTAAGTCATTTATCGAGTACATAAAAATACCAAAATACCCCCCCAATATTTAAATGCGCACAAGGCGACCAAAATTTCTAAACATTGCAAAAGACACTGAAATGCTATGAAATTTTAGACACTAAAGTGTCTCAAATAGTACAAGATTACCATAAAAGTTTCAATTTTCAAGAAATAATAATTTGATTTTGTATTTTTTAATAAATCAAAAACCCCTTTTCTTTGATAAAATCATTTGATACCCTTCGTTGACGAGGACAAATTAGGAAACTTTGATGATGTAGATCTCTAAAAAAATAATAGGGGATCTCTTGTACTTCACCAAAATCAGAGCAGAAATCGCTTTTAAAAAAATAAAAAAAATCCGGACTGTTGGATAGTGACTGACTTTTAGCAACACCTTCCTGCTCCCACTTCAAGAACCCTAGTCCACACCCATCTACACACACCCTTCTTCACTCTCCGCAACACACGCGCATGAACGCTCACATACACACCCCTTACTTACACGTACAGACATACCTGCACACACCGAGTTCCACACACACACACATTCAAACACACACACTTCATTTCCACACACCTGCACAAATTAAAACACCACCCCACCCCAAAAATATTGAACGCACATTGTTCACACACTGAAAGACACACACATCATGCACTTCACTCACACACACCTGCACACACTAAAAGACACACACAATTACACACATTCACACCGTGAAAAACACATACTTGTGCGCGCACACACACGCTAAACACACACCTGCACATACAGAGAGATTTCACACATTGTTTTTACACACCAAAACAACATACACTGATAACACAACCCCCCCCCCCCGGTGGGCTCCAAAACATATCATTATATTTATTTTTACACACTGATTTATACACACAAACACATGCACGCACACCAAACAAACACATTGTATGTATTCACGTACAACACAAACCTCACTAAATTTTACACATGCCACATGCACACACTGATTGCATACTACACATACTAAATTACACGCATGAGCGCCCATCTAACTTGCAATTAACCCTAATCTCAACCAAAAAACCAAGAAATTAACTAAATTTGGCTTATACTTACAATTGCCAATTTCTCCAATTTTTTGCAGCCAAGAAATACTCACTCCAAGGTTGCAAAATGCCACTAATCCCCATCCCCCCTTCTCTTACACCTTTGATTCTCCCAAAAACTCCAAAACCATGATTACTAACCTCCCTCAAGCTCTAATACAAAGCTCTAATACACTTTCATGCATGAACCACTAACTAGAATTTGGAGATGAGGCAGCCACGCCTGGCAAGGATTTCTTTATTTTTTATTTTGAAAAATAAAAATCTAGGGTGTTCATAAGGAATAAAGAAGGTATGGTGGAAGGAGAAAAAGTGGAAAACTAAAAAGGGAAAGGGAAGGAAGCAGGGACAGATCACCAAAAGGGCTAGTGGAGGCCATGGCCCCTCCTAAAATCCTTGAAAAAATTATTTCTTTCCTTCAATTCCTATAGAGGTTTGATTAGATTTTCTGTTATTTATCTATTGGTCTCCTTAGTCAAGATTTAATTAGGGATAACAACCTTGATTAGCAAGAGAAATTTCAATACAACCATGATACTTTGTCACACTGCTGACATAGTTTCACGGTTTTATTGAATCCAAGAATCTTTTTGAGCCAACAAAATCTCATGGACAGTGCGGAAGATGATGACTTGATAATGAGATGACAACAACTATCGAAGATGTCGATGAAAATGTTGAGTCGACAACAATGAAGGTGCTTCAAACTTTGATAATGGCTTAGAAGGAAGGCTAGAGATATGCTTAACATAACCTTATTTATCTTTTGTGATTGACTTGCTAAAAGCCATATTATCTAGTCAAATATAATGGAAATTGCTTTTATTATAGATGTTATGTATATAGTTTGGATGACATTGAAATGTATTCTTCTTAGTCTAATTTTAAGTAGTTGTACATATCTATCAGCCATGTGTAGTGTGATTTTGTCTCCCCACAAAGTACATACATTGTCATTACGTACTTGCAAGGAAAATTGAGGTGTTGCCTATCAAACTTTTTCACATATATTAACACATTACTTAACAATTTTCTTGTAAATAACTTTGACTCTCCTCAATGTATCGTACGAGGTCCATCAGAAGGTCATCACCCGACAGATCCGTAAGAAAAACATGATCAATTTGTATTTTTGTATGCCATTTGTGTAGCAAACCGGCTAAAAAAATTTAGACCCACTGAAGGTGTAACTCGAGTCGCCATCTTATTTTGTAGGGATAATTTAAGAATTGACAAGGGAAAACAAAAAAAATTTAGTTTGACTTCGAATTGTCCAATTTAAGCTTCTGACCTATGAAACCAAAGGTTCGGACTTGGGGACTAGGTTACAGAGCGAGAAGGTTGTTAGGCACCCGCTATTAGGGCTGAGCACGGTTTGGTTTGGTTCGCTTTTGAGGTCGAACTGCAAACCAAACGTTACCTCTCAGTTTGGAAAATTGTGAACGGAGCCAAACCAAACGCCATCGGTTTAAACAGTTTGGTTTGGTCGATTTAGACAGTTCTGTTTGGTTGGTTTAAATGGTTTGCACTTACTTAAAGACGTTGTTCCTTTACACACTACTATTGGATCTAATAATAATTAAAAATTAAAGTTATATTTTTTAAATTGCATATAATTTTGTTGCAATTGATATATAAGTGTTCATTGATGCATGAAAAAGAATGAGTAAATATAGAATATTGGTCACAAAATTTTTGTGTTATAAGTGTTTGAGGGGTTCGGATCGGTTTAAACGATTTGGTGCTCACCCCTACCCGCTATACTCTAATTGGTGTCAAATTATATTTATGTGATTTTCATGATTTTTTATTCCAAAGCAAGTAATAAAAAAGTCAAAGTCTAAATTAAACCTAATTTGCTTTGAATTCGACAACTGGGGTCAAATGGCCTATATATTCCATTGAACAAACCAGAATCAAAACTGTCGTAATTCGATTAGACCCTATGAGTGACGACCTAAATCTCAGTCGTTGACTCTTATGATAACACGACTCTTCTAATCAAAAAAGACTTAGATTCTAAATTATTTTGATGGGATTTTGTACTTATTGACCGATATATGGTCGAGGGGAAGGGAAAACTACCTAGGGTCTGTTTGACACAGCTTTTTTTTTTCAGTGGTCAGTTTTTAAAGAGCAGCTTAATTTTTTTTTTTTACAAAAAGAAGTGGGTGTTTGATAACTCTTTTTTTTTGAGTTTTTTTTTTGGGTGTTTGGTAACCTTTTTTATTTTGACTTTTTTTTTGTAGTGGTTTGCGGTGGCAGTGGTGGGGCGTAGCGGTGGTCGACGGTGGTGGTGGCCAGCGGTTGTCGCGGCAGTAGCTGCCGGCGGTGATGGCCGGAGGTGGTTGCCGGCGGTGGTGGCCGGAGGTGGTTGCCGGAGGTGGCCGCCCGGTGGTGGTTGCCGGCGGCCGGAGGTGGCTGTCGGTGGTTGCTGTATGGCTGCGATGGGCGGTGGCTGCCGGAGGTGGCTGCCAGAGGTTGCTGCCGGCGGTGGTGGCCGGAGTGGCCTCCGGCCAACGGTGGTGGCCACCGCCCACTGCTGCCCGGTGGTGGCTGCCGGCAGTCAAAGGTGGCTGTGGTGGTGGCTGCCGAAGGTGGCCGCCCGGTGGTGGTTGCCGCCGGCCGGAGGTGGCTGTCGGTGGTTGCTGTCTGGCGGCGGTGGTGGCCGGAGGTGGCTGCCAACAGTCGGAGGTGGTTTTCGGTGGCTGCCGGGCAGCGGTGGGTGGTGGCTGCCGGCGCTGGGTGCGTTGTGGTGGAGGTCTCAAAAAAAAAATTTAAAGTGAAAAAAAAAAGAGCTTTCTCCTCTTTTTTTTTTACTCTACAATTTAAAAAGTGGGTTTTTAAATTGGAAAAAAAAGAGTTACCAAACACCCCATTTTTTCCCAATTTTTAAAACTGAAAAAAAAAGAGCAAAAAAAAACTCCGTCAAACGGCCCCCTAGTCTATTCTAATGTAGATATAAAAATACTCAATAGAATGATAAAAAACAGTACCTTGACCTGGATTGCCCAATTTCTTGATCCAAGAATTGATTTAACGTCGAAAACCAAGGGTGATCAGCCCAATCATAATATCTCTATATTTGGGCTTGAAGACAACCTTAAATGGATTTTACTTCTTCTCTAAAGTTGTAGCTCTCGAAAAGATACACGATTTTGGCTTTTGCATCACCTAAATTGTGTCATCATATCAGTAAGTTATTATCGGTCAAAGTTCTAGCGTATGATTGAAAGTCGGGATTTTTAGGGTCTATATATATATATATATATATATCGACAGATTTTCCTATTAGAGAAAGGTCAATAAATCTCTTGCGAGGAAGACCCTTAATTCTGTAGCCCAAAGATCAATGTATAGAGGCCTGGGGGCTGATCAAAATGACAAAGAAGACTTTTTCCGAGTCTAATATCTTTTTGGAGGTGAATATCTAATATAAGTCACAGATCGAGAAAATTCAACTAATTGGCCGATTCACCCCTTGATTAAACTTTTTTTTCTTAATTTTGGGACATCAATTGTCCTTAGTTCGGTAAAAGACAGAAACTATATACCAGATTTTGAGAATTAATCCCAAGTCAATCTCTGCATCAATATGCAATTCATAAATCAGAAATCAATCACTACAATCTAAATCAAGTCAAAATCTCTTTACTCTAACCTAGGTTAAACCTAACCAACTAGTCTGGTTTAACCAGCTGAATCAGACTCTGACTAGACTGGACTGAACTACTTATTTGACTTAATTAAATGATTAAGCTCATTATATATTACTAGGCCTAGGCTCACAATAATAATAGCCTTAATTATGAATAAAGT
The DNA here is from genome assembly GCA_033070095.1 of Escallonia herrerae. Classification (NCBI taxonomy): domain Eukaryota; kingdom Viridiplantae; phylum Streptophyta; class Magnoliopsida; order Escalloniales; family Escalloniaceae; genus Escallonia; species Escallonia herrerae. The sequence goes on from JAVXUP010000458.1 coordinate 37,658, forward strand.
CCAGTAGTACCTAAGTAAAAGAATATTAACATAAGATTACAAAAATGAGGTGTCTTTAGTTGGGATATTACTAAAACCTCATGTAAATAGAAATAACAGAGTGGTCCCGTACCAATGGCTCCGACCATTTGGAATCGCTGGATATATTGTTAAATAACTCTCTATCTTTATTAGCCCTCCCTTTTTTATCACATCATCTCCCATGATTTGCCAATCCTAGGTAATCGATATCAAATTTCTGTAATCATGCAATACTCAATCATAAGTTGAACATACTGAGTGGTCTGAGACCAATGCAAAGGACGACTTTAGCAGTTTGTTTTTTTCTTTTTCTTTTTTATTAAGACAAATGGCATGGCCTTTTTTTTTGTCAGATGTGGGAGCCAGTGATAGTCAGGACAAGGGTTATGGGTTGGATATGGTGGTGGCGATTAGTATGATCATTACCAAATAGGATCTAAAATTTATGTTTGGGTGACTCAGGCGGTGTTTGAACGACAACATGTGGTGGTGAAGATGACACAAACATGAAAAGACGATTCGAGCGTTGCCTTTTCAGTTAATTGCAACAATAGGCAAACCTTAAGGTTTGGAGAGCTAATATGTAAATTTTGGGGTTTTATCTACAATTTATGAGAAAACACAGGATCCATAGTTTAGTTTGCTTTCCCAATTGGCAATAATAACATTAACTCATAAAAAGCATGCATATCGTATGGGGAAGTATGTAAGTCGAACACCTTCCAATGCTTGCAATCTCCCCAATAATTGAATAAACAATTACATCTACAAATTAAAGTATAGAATTTCTATGTGCACACGAATGGACTGTGTATCTGTGTGTGCACACGCTTGTAATTTTATGTGTGTACGACCATGAGGCTGTGTGCATGTGTGTGTGTATTTTAAGTTGCGTGTAGCCGTGTGGCTATGTGTGTGTATACGACATGTGACTATGTGTCTGTGTTTTTGTGCATTTAAGGTGTGTGTAGCCGTGTGGCTGTTGCATGTGTGTATTGTTAGTGTGTGTGTGTGTGTGTGTGTGCGCGTGCGTGCATGTGCGTGTGCGCACATTTGTGTGGCTATGTGTACATTGTGTGTTCCCCAGTGCTGTATACAAGTTTGATTGTGTGTGGTTATGGTAGGTGCAGTATGTGTGCGTTAGTTACACTGTGTGTGCAGGGGTATATGTATTATGGTGTGTGCATGTGTTTTATTTGTGTGTGGATACATACATAGTGAGTGTGTGCGCATGTGTACCATGTATGTGCATAATGTATGCAACATCTTGAGATTTTTGGAACGTTAACACTCACTCGATCAATGACACTGAGACAATGATAATCTCATAACCAAATGGACAGTCATCATCAAAGCAGCTGAACCTTTAATCAAACCATACTCTCAGTAGATTGTCATAAATGATACATCAATCTATGTCTGAAATTTTTTAAAACGCAGGGGTTCTAATGACCAAGACTGATACTTAAATTCTCTTTATCTCACTCGACTCAGATCTAATCCACACCCAATGCGATTTATAGTTGGTTATTACTTTCAAAAAGGAACTTAAATGGAAATGAGCTCAGTAAGGTCGCTCAAACGAAGAAATTATAAAATAATTTACAGATACAATTTAATGAAAATTTTCAAGAGTTTTAAAAGTATCATAACTGTTTTGATCAGATACCAATAAAATTTTCAGATACGATGCAAACAATCACAGATACTATTGAACATGAGCTATTGCAAAGCCACATAGGCAGTGTAGGGTAATCACTTAGCAAAGCCACAAAGGCGATGCTCACTAACACTTTATGCTGGCTAGTCCATCAAGGTACTAGCCCACACCAACACACCGGCTAGCTCGTCAAGGTACTAGCCCACACCAACACACCGGCTAGTCTGTCAAGGTACTAGCCCACGCCAATATCCTCCAATAAACACCAACTCCGGCCAAACACACCAATGCAGAATCTCATGTCAATTTAACAGAACGACAACAAACGATAATACAATGATTAAGTCGATGCACAACAAGAAATAAATACAGAGCATCGAATAAGATTTTTAATAAACTTGTAAGGCTCAAAACAGGACATTAAAGGCAAACAATGCACATTTCAACTATAACGGAGTTAAAAAAAATCGATAACAACACATAAAGATATTTATGAGGACAAATAGATGAAACTGAGTTTCAGATAGAAATCCCTTACCTCAATCCATGCTTTGCACTGCTAAATAGCCTCGATCCAAAATCATTTGAATTAACCTAGGTAGAGCAAATTATTTATCAGAACACTATCCGGAACGATAAAATTCGAAGCGGGTTCCACATACGGCCAACCTAACCCGACACTCGTCACACTCCTTGAGGCTCAAAAATACCCCAGAAATATTTTCAATTTTCATCAAAAATTCTTTATAGCTTAATACAGAATATAGAATAAAAATATAAATTCTGAATAATTTTTGAATATTTTCAAATTAAAAATAATTATTTAAATACCCTAAAACCCATAAATTGCCATAATTGCTTCTAGTTGGAATTGAAGACTCATAATTTTTGTAAAAGCCTTAATAAGTGTCAAAAAATTATAGAAATAAAAATCATAATTTAAAAAGCATTAAAACTATTTTTTTATTTTTCATTTTGCTAAATTTCATGCGATGAAAAATGATAATAAATCAACTCCAAAAATTACCAAAATTTATACTTAGTCTTTCTCATACTAATAAAGCATTATGCTAATTTTTTGCAAAACATTTTCATGAGTTTAAGGACTCCAAAAGAATTTTACAAATCTAATTTTATAAAAAATATTAAAAATACATACATTCTCAGAAAATTATAAATCTTTGCCAGAAATTCTACTTAGCCTAAAGTATTATACTTTAAAAGTTTATGTGTTAACAATCACTGTACTCTACCCCTGGCACGCATTTCAATTCACGCTAACCCGATACCCGCTATCACAATTGTATACCTTCCTTTCTCATTGTACACATTTAAACACACACAAATACTCAACAAACACACGCTCACGACCTCTTACACCCATTGGCTTCTCCCTCTTCTTTATTTCTCCGATACCCACATGCTCACTCAACATCACATACATGCAGAATATATATACACACACTGCACACATATATTTGAACACCCACTCTCCTGTAACCTCACTCACTCAGGTTTGCACTTACAAACACCTACACAATTCGTGCACACACAACAAACAACACAAAACCTTGTACATTTACCCATCACACATTCATGCACCCCCCTCACACACGCACCCCTTTCATGCCCACTGTAGTGAGGTAGTGGGTCTTGCTCCCCCCCCCCCCCTTTTTTTTCTTTTCTTTCAACACACCACACCACTTATTTACACTCACCTCCATGCACCTCACCACCTTGCAAACCCATAATATGATACATGAATATCGACCCCTGCATCAGTCCATGTAGCACCACCACTTTGCATCCATATTCTCACACACCCAGGCTCATGTTTTCCCCGTACGTCCATTATACATAGCAACATAACACACACACACACACACACACCCGTCACTAACAACCACAACTATGGTCCCTCTCTCTCTAAAAAAAAACCATTGTTGTTTCCCTCTTCCTTCTTCCCTAATACTTTCATACACTCCCTGCCTTGGAGTTGTCTTTGGCTAACCATTCTCACCTATCTCAAAGCTTCACTTCCCACTGAAGATGGGAATACAAATGAAAATGGGTCGAACCGTATGAACCCATCTGCTTGTTCACGGCACCGCTACCAGCCCGCACCCACCATTTCACGCACAGAACTAACACACAATATACACAAATATACATATCTACACACTACAAAGCACAAACGCACTCACTGATACACACTACACTCACGGACACACACACTTTTCACACACTGATGCACTTTTACCCCACGATTTACTCACACTATGAACATACTCACGGTTGCCCAGCAGCCCACACACTACGGCATGCACACACTCACAGTTGTACAGCATCCCAAACCCATATTCAACCCCTCAAACCCATCTACGTACATCCATGATCCATATATATATGCATAGATAAGAAACCTAGGATTTTGAGAGGCCTTACCGAAAAACTTTGCCGGAAAAAGTTCCTTCGATCCCTTCCTTGAAACCCTCTCTTGTTATGGGTCTGGCGGCCTAAAGGGTGGCTGCCCAGACATGCATATATATATATATATATATATATATATATATATATATATATATATATATATATAAAAGAAACCCTAGTTGGGAAAATGAAAACCGTACTCATTGAATTCTCGCTAAATCCTCTTACCCAACTTATTACTGGGAAATTGTCTAACAATACGCTATCTCATTTAACAAAATGTCGCTATTAAGTTCACCACTATTAAAGAAATTTTTATTGTCGCTAAAAGTATATCGATGCTAAAAATTAATTTATCGCTAAAATACACATCGATGCTAAGTATAAAAATATATCGTATCTAAAAATTATATCAATGCTAAGAAAATAAATTTGTAGCTAAAAATGTCAATTAAAATTTTGAAGAGTATTTTAGGTTTCGCGGTATTACAATGTGTGTGTGTGTGTGTAGGTGTGTACGTGTATATGTAGTTTGGTACCTTGTGAGGGTGTACCATACGCTCGTGCAGGTGTACCATACATATATATATGTAGTTTGGTATTACAATGTGTGTGTATGTATATATGTATATATATATATATATGTATATATATATATATATATATGTATATATATGTATATACATATATATGTATATATGTATATATATATATATATATATGTATATATGTATATATATATGTATATATGTATATGTATATATATATGTATATATATATGTATATATATATATACATATATACATATACATATATACATATATACATATATATATATATATATATATATATATATATATATATATATATATATATATATATATATATATATATATATCTATATATATATATATATGGGAGCCGATCCCTGTCTACAGGTGAAGAAATTGTTATTTCTCCACCATAAATCTAGCCGTCCACGTGTACTCGTGGCGGCTCAGATTTTTTTTCTTGAAAAAGTTACAACCGCTACTCTTTCATGCAGTTGCAAAATTTGACAATAATGTCCTTAAACCCCAACCGCAAGAAAGATTAGCGGTTGAGGGCCCACAGAGAAACCCCCCAACCGCAACAAAGTGTTGCGGTCCCAAAGTTCCCCAACCGCACACTTTGTTGCGGTTGCTATGATTCAATGAAGCCCCCAACCGCAACAATGTGTTGCGGTTGGTATCATGACCCTTCCACGTGTCCTTCCCCCCCGGCCCCCCCTCCTTTTACGTGTCCTTTCCCCCCGGCCCCCCTCCTTTTGTCCTTTTTCCTTCCCCCCATGTCCTTCTTCCAGAAATGTAGCTCAAAGCCAGACAGTCTTCTGTAATTTTTTTCTTTCACAGCCTTTGACTGCACTCATCTCACTGCTCACTCACGGATCCATTTTTTCTCTGTCTTCTTTCTTCTCTCTCCCTCACTTTTCTCTCTTTATAATCCGTTCTCCCCGACTCTTTTTCGACAGAGCCCTTTCTTCCACTCTCCATTATTTTTACCCAACTCTCTTCATACTCCATATCTCACCTACATAATCTCCACGACAATACAAACAAAAACATTTTACGCTAGAAGATCGGTGGATGTTTCTTTAAATATATCAAGCAATTCAATGTTAATTTCAAATTGTTCTTACCATAATTGTTCTTACCAATGGATTGTTTAAATTGTGTTATGCTTAAATTGTTCTTACCAGTCTAAAATTCGTGTTTTTTGAGAGTTTGAAATTAGGGATTGAACTAGCATTTATTAGCGAATATTAATGTGAATACGAAACGTAATTGTCGCTTTTAGGTGAAAAGTTAATTAGACAGTTTTTCACGAATTTATAAAAAATAGCTAGAGCAAGATTTTGCCAAAGTGCAAAAAAGATACCCTAATTATTTTTAAAAGATCTATATCAGGGAAAAATTTCAGATTTTCCAAAGACTGGAAAGGGGTTAACTGATACGGGAAACCTTGTAACTTTACAGTGTAATTTAAAATATCAATTTAGCGTGATTTTATGCAAAACTTTTATGAGAACCCTAGGATGTTGGGAAGTTCCATTTCGCAGGAATTCGGTCCATTTCAAAGTCGTTAGCTATTTTTTTGGCCGAATGGGCTTTTTAGCGCTCGATCAGGACACAAGTTCGGGATTTTTGGGCGAAAAATCCGTAAAATACTTTTTAGATTATGAATGAAAATAGGATGCTTAAAATATCATTTTAAAGCACTTTTGAGATTTTCTAATGCCAGGGGCATTTTGGTAATTTGCCACCCCGAGAGGGGTATTTTGGTAATTTTTTCGGTTAAGTTTTTCAAAGGACTTTTTAGTCCAGAAATGTAAGTAAAACACCTCAAAGGTTGTTTTGAAACTGATTTGGGGTGTTAGGGTAATAATGAACCCCCGAGAAAATTTTGATAATTTGTCGCTGTATTTTGGTGGGGCGATGGCTGCCAGGGGGGTATTTTGCATAAGTTTGGGGTATTTTGGTAACTCATCCCCTTTAAAATTTTCTGAGGAAATATTTGGTATAAAATTGATGTAATACATTTAAAAAGTAGTTTTAAAGCAGTTTTGAGGTGTTGGTGGTGTAGCGGCCATCAGGGGTATATTGGTAAATTGTCACGTTGGCGCTAAATTTTAGGGAACGTGCGTAATTAAGCTTTAGGAGTGGTGGGAAGTGAGGAATGGTGTTAATACATTAAAATAATGAGATAATGACTATTGCTAATGCGTTGGTAAGCTAGGTTAAAGATCCAGTTATAGTTTTGGAATGTAAATATTATGGACGCTAAGATGGTGTACGATTATATTTTGTTCTTAGAGATATGAATTTCAACCCCGGACCTCATGATACATCAATCCTATACGATGACGATGACCACGTTGCGAGGCACGTATTTGACGGTGTCGATAGGGGTGTTTTGGAAACAATTCAAAGCACAAGTCACCTCGAAGAGTGGGTACTAAACGTCGAACAAATACAAATATTACACCGTCAAAATTTATCTATGTTCACCGATTGCGGGATTTGGTCTCGACACGACGATTGCCTTATATCCGCTCTAGTTGAACGATGGAGGAGCGAGACGAACTCATTTCACTTTCAGTTTGGTGAAATGACTATTACATTAGAGGACGTCGGATTTATACTTGGAATCCCATGTCACGGCATACCCATTACTTTGAGCAAAATGTCTGCATCCATAGCGAAGATGGCTAGGCAGTATTTTTCGGGAATTCCGAGGGAAGCTCTTACAACAAACGGCATCAAACTTAAATGGCTGAGAGAGCAGTATGGCGTGCTACCGGATGAATACACTCCTCACGATTTCGTGACGTATACGAAGGCATTCCTTCTGTATATTATTGGAGCTATATTACTTCCGACGCATTCGAAAAACACGGTGCATCCGAAGTATATGGTGTTCTTGGAGGATCTTGAGGAGGTATACTCGTATTCGTGGGGTTCAGCTGTCCTTGCGCACCTATATCGAGCACTGCACAGAGCTACGAGAAAGGGTGCCAAGTCCATTGCCGCCTGCCTCACTCTATTACAGGTTTGAGCATTTATTTTCTTGGTTGACGTGTCAATATATTCGTGCATTAATTACTAATTCCAGATAATGTTTGCATTCACAGGTTTGGTCTTACGAGAGGCTACCCATGGGTCGTCCACAACCGCGGGTAGATTCCGATGAGACGTGGCCTAGGGTGTGGGCCTGGGGGCCTACGACCAACCGAAGGAGACGGGTAGACCCTCACCACCATCTAAAGTTCTATCAGGGGGAACTAGAGATACTAGATGCATCCCAGGTGACGTGGCAGCCATATGGCAAGGTGATGCATCGGTTGGATGAGTGGTGTTGGCAACTTCCGGTGTCGTACGTGCTGGCAGGTTTGGTTCGGGTGCCGCTTATTCACTTCGAAGTATGTGAGTTTCAGATGCCCGATCGAGCTATGAGGCAAGCTGGCTGTCTACAAGGGATACCAAAACCCGCTGTAGACATGCGGCCATACAGGAGTGGTCGAGGGCCGAACTTCGAGGTGCCTGATGCCTTGAATTTGTTGAGCGACGAGGTGCAACAGTGGAATACTTGGCAAGAAACATATGATAGCCTTGTATCGCTGAAGGCCGACAGCATCAGTATTGAGGAGTACCTGCAATGGTTTCTCAAGGTGACGCGCACGAGGGTGAATCGCCCTTCCCAGGTGAGGAAGACATCGTATGCGCCACGTGAGATCTATGACCAGTTCTGGGCATTGAACATTGTAAGTCATGCTAGTGTTGTTTCAATTTTTATTTGCGCACCTTATCGACCATGCCTGAAATAATTAGCCATATTTTCTATGCATGTTTTTTAGGTTGACCAGGGCACTGAGGTGTTCAAGCAGCTGGAGGGGTTTGACTGGTTTGTCGCGCAGGCTCCTGACAATCTGAAGAGGTCCATTGAGAGATACAAGACTGAAGTTCAAAACTTTAGTCTTGGTACCGGGGTTACCAAGGGGAGCCGTCTAGTCGCTTGCCTCCTAACGCTTACGACTCTCAGCCCCAGAGTCAGGTGTGGGAGTCGTCTAGTCGCTTGCCTTATGACGCGTACGACTCTTAGCCCTAGAGTTAGGAGTGGGAGTAGTCTAGTCACTTGCCTCCTGACGCGTATGACTCTCAGTCCCAGAGTCAGGTGTGGGAGCCGTCTAGTCGCTTGCCTCCTGACGCGTACGACTCTCATCCCCAGATTCAGGTGTGGGAGCTGTCTAGTCACTTGCCTCCTGACGCGTACGACTCTCAGCGCCAGAGTCAGGTGACCCAAGTAGGAATCCAGGCATCATGCCCAAGCATCAGGTCGGATAAAGGACAATTGACGAAGCCATTGAGTCCGGCCAAACGGGATTGGATCGACCGGCACTACTTTGGGCATGAGCCAATCGCTACAGCAGACTTTCCTGTTTCGGATTCCTAGGTCACTCTGATCTAAGACTGTTGGCGCCGGACACAGATATTTCAAATTTTCTCATGGACGCTTATATAGATCTGCTCCGTGTTAGAGAGCTAAATTATAACCCCTGCCAAACTTTGAAGCTCAACATGTATGCCTCTTTTGTTATCCCCATCATGGTGAATAACATGAAGGAGTTCACAGAATGGAGGAGGATGCGAGGGACAAGCAAGGGTGAATGGATACCATCTGCAAACGTGCTTTCCTACTTGAACGCGAACTATCAATGTCACGCAGCTGAGGCGAACCTAATCATGCTACCTGCTCTTCATGCAAGCCACTTCTTCCTATTAGTTCTCTATCCAGAGAATAAAGTGGTCCACATATACGATAGCCTAAGGGAAGACGGACCTGGTCGGCAGCTGGTGCAGATGTACTCCACGTACATCAATGCGGTGGTTAGTTTATATTTCTTGACCTTCGCTCATAGTCTATTCTTCTTGTTATGAATAGGCTTGATAACCTTTTTTTATCATTGGATGCAGACTACTATCATTCCACTAGCATGCCGACATTTTAAGGGAGAAGTCATCACGAGCAAAATAATGATAGAGCCTTGGACGGTCGCGATGATACAAAACCGACCAAAGCAATATAACAGTCATGATTGCGGGATTTACGTCCTCAAGTACATGGACTACATAGCTCGCTCGGATGTGCTAGAATATGATACGTGGTCTCGAAGGGATGCCTTGACGTTTAGATATAGGATAGCCTGGGAGCTGAAAAAGGTGTAGCTAGACGCCTTCCTTACCATTATCCTGAGATGTAATAGACATTCGTATGGATTATTATTACTATTGTTGGATTTTGGATATTAAGGTTTGAAATTGAATTAGCCTTATTATTACTATTGTTTGATTTTGGACAATGGGCTAACTAGTGTGCCTAAGGTGCAATGAGCAAAAAAAAAGTGACAAAAAAAATTACAATATTTTTCGCAAGCTAAGCATTGTGTGCTAAAGTGTGCGCGAATAGGCCCTTCATAGAAAAACAAAAAAAAACATTTATCTTGAATTTCACTGAAATTCATAAAAATGGACTAACTAGCGTGCCTAAGGTGCAATGAGCAAAAAAAAGTGACCAAAAAAAAATTACAACATTTTTTGCAAGCTAGGCATTGGGCGCTAAAGTGTGCGCGAATAGGCCCTTCATAGGAAAATCAAAAAGAACATTTGTCTCGAATTTTGCCGAAATTCATAAAAATGGGCTAACTAGCATGCCTAAGGTGCAATGAGCAAAAAAAAAGTGACAAAAAAATTACAACATTTTTCGTAAGCTAAGCATTGGGCGCTAAAATGTGCGTTAATAGGCCCTTCATAGGAAAATCAAAAAAAATATTTGTCTCGAATTTTGCTGAAATTCATAAAAATGGGCTAACTAGCGTGCCTAAGGTGCAATGAGCAAAAAAAAGTGACAAAAAATTATAATATTTTTCGCAAGCTAAGCATTGGGCGCTAAAGTGTGCGTGAAAAGGCCCTTCATAGGAAATCCAAAAAAATAATTTGTCTCTATTTTTGCCAAAATTCATAAAAATGGGCTAACTAGCATGCCTAAGGTACAATGAGCAAAAAAAAAGTGACAAAAAAAATTACAACATTTTTCACAAGCTAAGCATTGAGCACCAAAGTGTGCACGAATAGGCCCTTCATAGGAAATTCAAAAAAATTATTTATCTCGAATTTCACCGAAATTCATAAAAATGGCTAACTAGCGCGCCTAATGTGCAATGAGCAAAAAAAAGTGACAAAAAAAAAATTACAACATTTTTCGCAAGCTAAGCATTGGGTGCTAAAGTGTGCGCGAAAAGGCCCTTCATAGGAAAATCAACTGAAAGTTCAATTTAAACATTATAAAAATTCAATTTAAACAACTGAAACATTAACCCTAACACTCTTCCTCATCATCGTCCTCCTCGACCATACTGCCAGGTTCGATACCTAGCACTTTATAATGGTTTCTCTTGTCATGATCAGTCATCTTATTACACAACGCACACTTTTGCAATTTTTTTGACCCGTTGCTTCTTCAATTGGATTCTTCATACGTATTGCACATTTTTCGCCCTTTTGTTTGAGAAATAATTGGATCAAAAATATCATCCTCCTCACCTTGCAGGCTAGTGCTGTCAATGACTGGCTGTGAAGCTCGATTGAATCTATCGGCTGGTAATGCCATCCTAAACTGTGCAAGGTTAGCCTTATCCCGTGCGGCTGCTTCAACTTGATACCTGTACCCATCAAATGTTGACGCTGCATCCAATGATAAACCGTGCATGATGTTACAAAGGTGATTATATCGCAGCGTCTCAGATTGCTCGAAATCAACTGAAACATTGGGCACGTAAGGAATGTGACCGTGGACTCTATTGGCTTCCTTCGTCCACCAATCCAAGATATACTCTGGAGGGATTTCACGAGCATTCTTGGCGCTAAAAACCCTCAATGCGTGTCGACAAAGTATACCTTTATGCTCAAACAGTTGACAGTTGCAATTAACAAACCCGGTGTCCATACAAACTGCTACGGTAAAATGTCTTATGTTCCTCGGAGCCGACGAAGAGCACGGATTGGCAAAATTCGTCACATTTGTCAAAGCATAAACCTTGAGATCTCTGGTGCATACTTGTGCAACTTTGTCATGCTATATTGATTCGACTTTAGTAGTTCCTCTTGAAACTGTCTAAACATTTCCTTGGTATAGACTTGAGCCGCATGAGCCTCCAAAGGTGAAAAAACTACTATGGCTCTTTCTCTGTAAACTGTAGCCGCGTCGGCTTCTCTCTCAAGAAAAAATTTCTTGTCAATGTCTTTCTGCATCTCGAGTACGAACTCTTTTATACTTGAAGAATGGCCTACGTACCCATCAAAGAATGCATTCATACCTTCGCTTCTCGAGGTCGTAGTCATTCCGGCTGCAAAAAACTTTTTCGTGTAGGCACCGACCCACTGTGTCTTGATCTCATACAACGCTTGTAACCATTCATGATTGTGCAAATAGTAGTCATCCATTAACTTGGCCCACCTCTCCTCGAACACGTCTACTGTCAACGATTTCTTCACACATGTATTAAAGTCACTCTTGAATGTCGGATGGTTTGCATATACATTGTGAAGCCGTTCGGGATATTTGTTGCTTATGTGCCATGTGCACAGGCCATGGTGAGTATCTGGAAGGACCTTAGCGATTGCATTTTTCATTGCCAGATCTTGGTCGGTGATGATGGTCTTTGGAGGAATATGATACATTGCTTTAAGCCACGTTTCAAATAACCACGTAAATGACTCCTCCGTCTCATCCCTAAGTAGGGCAAAGCCAAACAAGATTGACTGATAGTGGTGGTTCACCCCGGTGAACGGAGCAAAAGGCATAGAGTACTTATTTGTGCGGTATGTGGTGTCAAACGTCACAACATCCCCAAAATTTTGGTAAGCAGCTCTAGAACGGGCATCCACCCAAAATATAGTACTAATGCGGTTCTCACATCCAATTGGAGACTATAAAAAAAGCCAGAATTCTCACTCTGAAGGCTCCTGAAGATATCAAGTGTAGCTTGAGAATCACTCTTACCGAAAGACTCTCTCCTCTGAACACGAAGTTCATTTCGAAGGTCTACTTCGTTGAAACTCAACTTGTCAATCCCCCCAGCCTGGCTTGAGAAAACCCCCATCATTCTAGAAGGTGGAATTTTAGCCTCGGCCATTGTAAATATCAGTTGTCTGTGTGCCGTGCTTATTTGTCGGTGTTGATGAATTTGACCAATCTTACAAGGGGTCATCAACTGATGATTATGGCTCAACTCCACTCCTGTCACAACCCAATGGTTTTTATTTTTTCGGTGTACTGCATACACATGGGCCTTGCAGCCGGTACCCGAAAATGTGTCCTTTTTTCTTTGTCTTGTTGGCCCTTCGTCACTGATCCGAACAACCGGGGGTACATGCGGTGCTCCTCTATGACACTCAAATAGTCGGAAACAAATTTGGTCTGTATTCGCCCGTTTTCTAGTCGTCTTAATTCTAATACCAAAACCTATCATTTTCGAATATGCTCTATAGTATGCTTCAACTTCGTCCAGTGTTTGAAAAACTTGACCTTTGTAAGGTGGATCAGAATCTTCACAAAAATTATTTCCTCCAGTTGCATCCATATTTATATTGAAATCTAAAAAATAAAAATTATATCATTCTCAACAAGTCATATAATTAAATTCAATTTTTTGGGTAAAAACGAAAATAAAATGGAATGAAATGAAATCGAATGAAAAAGGCAAAACTTACATTTCTAGACTAAAAAGTCCTCTGAAAAACTTTACCGGGAAAATTACCAAAATACCCCTCTCGGGGTGGCAAATTACCATAATGCCCCCTGGCATAAAAAAAATCAAAAGTACTTTAAAATGATATTTTAAGCATCCTGAATTCATTTGTGATCTAAAAAGTGTTTTACGGATTTTTTGCCCAAAAATTCCGAACCGGTGTCTGGATCGAGCGCTTAAAAGCCCGTTCGGCCAAAAAAATAGCTAATGACTTTGGAATGGCCCAAAGTCCTGGGAAACGGAACTTCCCAACATCCTAGGGTTCTCATAAAAGTTTCACGCGAAATTGTGCTAGCTTGATATTTTAAATTACACTGCAAAGTTACAAGGTTCCCCGTATCAGTTAACCCCTTTCCAGTCTTTGGAAAATCTGAAATTTTTCCCTGATATAGATCTTTTAAAAATAACTAGGGTATCTTTTTTGCACTTTGGCAAAATCTTACTCTAGCTATTTTTTATAAATTCGTGAAAAAGTGTCTAATTAACTTTTCACCTAAAAGCGACAATTATGTTTCGTATTCACATTAATATTCGGTAATAAACGCTAGTTCAATCCCTAATTTTAAACCCTCAAAAAACACGAATTTTAGACTATGGTAAGAACAATTTAAGCATAACACAATTTAAACAATCCATTGGTAAGAACAATTATGGTAGGAACAATTTGAAATTAACATTGAATTATAAGAAAATTCAAAATACTTACTTTTTTTTAACTTGATATATTTAAAGAAACATCCACCGATCTTCTAGCGTGAACTTTTTTTGTTTGTATTGTCATGGATATTATGTAGGTGAGATATGGAGTATGAAGAGAGTTGGGTAAATATGATGGAGAGTGGAAGAAAGGGCTCTGTCGAGAAAGAGCCGGGGAGAACGGATTATAAAGAGAGAAAAGTGAGGGAGAGAGAAGAAAGAAGACAAAAAAAATAGATCCGTGAGTGAGCAGTGAGATGAGTGTAGTCAAAGGCTGTGAAAGAAAAAAATTGCAGAAGACTGTTCGGCCGAGCTTTGAGCTGCATTTCTGGAAAGAGGACAGGGGGGGGGGAGGACACGTAAAAGGAGGGGGGGCCGGGGGGGGGGGAGGGGGAAAGGACAGCAATGATACCAACCGCAACACTTTGTTGCGGTTGGGGGGATTTTGCAAAGGTAGCAACTGCAACAAAGTGTTGCGGTTGGGGACTTATGAACCGCAACACTTTGTTGCGGTTGGTGGGTTTCTCTGTGGGCCCTCAACCACTAGTCTTTCTTGCGGTTGGGGTTGAAGTGCATTATTGTCAAATTTTGCAACCACATGAAAGAGTAGCGGTTGTAACTTTTTCAAGAAAAAAAAACACATCTGAGCCGTCTACGAGTACACGTGGAGGGCTAGATTTATGGTGGAGAAATTGTTATTTCTCCACCGGTAGACAGAGATCGGCTCCTTATATATATATATATATATATATATATATATATATATATATATATATATATATATATATATAGGGAGCCGATCCATATCTACCGGTGGAGAAATAACAATTTCTCCACCATAAATGTAGCCGTCCAAGTATACTCGTGGACGGCTCAGATGTATTTTTTTTCTTGAAAAAGTGGCAACCGCTGCTCTTTCGTGCGGTTGTAAAATTTTACTAAAGACCCCAACCGCTACTAAGTGTAGCGGTTGGTCATCATTTTTTTTTTTACCAAGGCGAGGCCCCCAACCGTAACAAAGTGTTGCGGTTGGTCATTCTGCTTTCCTTTTTTCCTCTTTCTGCATGGCCCACCTTTTCTCTCTTTCTGGCCACCTTTTCTCTCTTTCTCTCTTTGTTTGCGTGGACCACCTTTTCTTTCTTTCTTTCTGGCCACCTTTTCTCTCTTTCAATCTTTGTTTTCTCTCTTTCTCACTTTGTGCTTTTCTCTCTTTCTCTTTTTCTCTCCGCGTGCGTGGCCCACCTTTTCTCTCTTTCTTTCTGGCCACCCTTTCTCTGTTTCTCTCTTCGTGCGGTGCCCAACCGCATAAAAGTGTTGCGGTTGGGCTATTTTTTTCATGGAGTGTATTTGTGGCAGATGATGACCAACCGCAACAAAGTGTAGCGGTTGGTCAAAAAAAAATGATGACCAACCGCTACACTTAATAGTGGTTGGGTCTTTAGTAAAATTTTGCAACCGCAAGAAAGAGCAGCGGTTGCAACTTTTTAAAAAAAAAAAACACATCTGAACCGTCCACGAGTACACGTGGACGGCTACATTTATGGTGAAAAAATTGTTATTTCTCCATCGGTAGACAGGGATCGGCTTCCATATATATATATATATATATGGGCAGCCTCCCTCTTCCATCCTCCATCTGATTCACGGTATAGAGAGAGAGAGAAGCGGTTTATTCTGGCACTCGGATTGGATTTCAATAAGTTTCCTTCCAATTTCATTTTGTTTCTTTGTGTAATGGGTACTGTGTAGTGTAGAATATGTGGATAAAACAGTTGTGAAGGGCTGCGGGTTTAGAGAGAGAGTCACTGCCCAATGTGCTGAGTGGATTTTGATGTGGGGGTGTATATCTGTAACAAGGTGAGTTATGAGTGCGTGCAAGGAGAAGAGGAAGGGCTGCGTGACTGTTGTGCATGTGTGTCTGCGTGTTGAACGAGAGGGTTGGATAAGAGGAGGAAGAAGAAGCCACTGCCTATGTACTGCAGCTTGTTAGAGGTTTGTAAATATGAAGTTTTCAGGGTGGCTGTAAATTGGGTTTAGAGGCTGCCATGGCCGTATAAAAAGAACCAAAGGGGAGATGGAGAAGACCCACTGCCAGGAGGCAGTGGGTGTGGGAGAAGTGAGATAGGTTTGTGTT
This sequence comes from Escallonia herrerae, assembly GCA_033070095.1. NCBI lineage: Eukaryota > Viridiplantae > Streptophyta > Magnoliopsida > Escalloniales > Escalloniaceae > Escallonia > Escallonia herrerae. The sequence goes on from JAVXUP010000458.1 coordinate 53,942, forward strand.
GTTATGTGTGTGCTTGCATGTGCTGTGTGTGTGCATGTGTACTGGGTGTGTGTTAGTGTGTGCTGTATGAGTGGGTAAATTGTGTGCATGATTGTGTATGCGTGTGAGGCTGCCAAGGAGGGGCAGCTGGGTGCGTGGGTAGTGTGTGCGTGTGAGTGAATTGTATATGTGGGTGTGTAGTGTATGTGTGTGTGTTACATACCTGTAAATGTGAGCTTGTATGTAATAGTGGGTGTGGGTGTTTATATATGAGAAGGGGGCTGTGTGAGAAGTGTTAAATTTGGTGTATTGTGTGTATATGTGTGTGGGCATGGGTGTAAAAGTGGATGTGTTAATGTGTGCTTGTGTGGTTGTGTGTTAGGCAAAGAAGACAAGCTACTGCAGTGAGGCAGTAGTTGTAATGGGTGTGTGTGTGTGTAGATTATGTGGCTAGGTGTGTGTAATGTGTATGTGATGTGTGTATAATATAGTGGACAAAGTGTGTTTGCGTGTAGTCTGTTCAGGCGCAAGTGGGTTTGTGTGTCCTGGGAAGAAACAGAGGATAGAAGGGTGTGAGGAAGAAGAAATTGAGCTGGGTTTATTGGGTCACGCAGTTGGTGGTATCCTATGCTTGCACCGGAGTACCACGGGTTCACGTTAAGAACGATGCGTGCATTGGGTAGTGCATAATGAGTTAGCATGTGAAATTTTAAAATATAATACCTTAGCCTATATTAGAATTTGTGGTAAAATTTTATAATTTTCTGAAATCGTATGTATTTTTAATATATTTATATGTATTTTAGATTTGTAAAATCTTTTAGAGTCTTTAAAACTCATGAAAAAGTTTTGGAAAAATTAGAGTAATGTTTTTATAGTATAGAGAAGTCCCAGTATAAATTTGGTAATTTTTGGAGTTGATTTGTTATTATTTCCGTATCGCATTGTTTTTAGCAAAATGAATAATTTAAAAATAGTTTTAATGCCTTTTAAATTCTTATTTCAATTTTTAAAATTTTATACATATATCAAAGTTCTTACAAAAATTATGGGACTTTATTTTTATCTATAAATAATTATGGCTATTTATGGGTTTTTCTTGTATTTTAAAGAAATTATTTTAAATTCGAAAAAACATTTGAAAATCCAGAAAATTCATATTTTGACTTTCTATAATTTTATAAGCCTATAAAAGTGTTTTATTGAATTTATAATAAATTTAAGATATTGTTAAGCATTAAAGTGTGTGCGAGATTATCGATTAGGTTGGCCATGTGAGGGTGCTTCGTTCCGGGTTGGAAGTGAGTATGTTATGGATAGTTGACATTAGGTTTATAGTTTAATAATATAGATTTCTTTCTACTAAATAAATTGCTAATCTAGCTTGATTCCGAAGACTTTCTGGATCGAAGTTGTGTAGCTTTGCTTAGCTTGGATCGATGTAAGGATTTTATGTCCGAACTCTACTCATCATTCTGAATTCAAATGTTTTAATCTTAACTGTTTCGTGAATTTCATTAAACTCTGATTTTATGATTGTCATTAAAAAGTAAGGAATTCCATTCGAACCTTATTTTATTGCTCTGATTTCAAATGCTTATAATAACAGTTTTACAACTACATTGAATTTTCATTTTTATGATTGGTATAAAACTATTTTAAATTGCTAATGAAACCCTAGTTTGAGCCTTATAGTTATTGTTTGAAATTCTGGTTCATTCTTATCTGTTTATTGACTCAATCATCGTAAAACATTTTCAATTGTATTTATGTTTTCTAAATGTTGACATGAGTTAGTAATCCTGAGAGTTATAAGGGTGGTCTATTTGTTGGGTTAAACTAGTACTTAAATGGACTAGTCAGTGTACATATGCATATGTAAAGTGTATCGAGCACTCTCAGAGTGGCTTTACTATAGTGTACTGCTCGTGCTCAATATTACCTATCTTTTTTTTATATACCTGCAGTGTTTTGAATAATTGTTAATTAAGGGATTGAGTTGATACTCGTCTCTATATTTATATCAAAACAGCCGTGGTTTCATTTAAACATCCTTTGAAAAGATGTCATTTGACTTGAATGTAAAATTGTTTGAATCGTTCGTCTATATTGAAGTGCAGTGTTTTATTTCAAAATCCTTTTTAAAAAACTGTCATTTGATTCTATATGAAAACTTGTCTGAATTGTTGTTGTTTTCAATCTTTGATCGACCTTACTGGGCTCTCAAAAGTTCACTCTCCTTTGACTTCCTTTTCGCAGGTGATAACCAAAATTAGGTTGAGATTGCCTGTGTGGATTAGAGCCAAGTAAGGAAAATTGATTAAATACAGCATTGGAAGTTAGAACCCCTGTGTGGGTAAACTTTTCTAGCTCATCATTTAAATCTAAATTTAGTTTATCAATTATAACTGTGCACTAAGAGAAATACGTTTAAGGATTTTTTAGTTGCTCTCACAGTTGTGGTATTATTTGGATGAGTTTGAGAATATTCTGTATTAGTGTAAGTGATTGAGTGAGTGTTAACGTTCTAAAAATTCCGGGGAGTTACAATTGTAGCTTATGTCGTGTGTGTTTATTTTGCAACAAGGGTGAGCATGTAAATGTGACGGGGTTAGGAAGGGAGAGCAAGATACTCTTACGCTACAAAAAGTTACTTGCCTTTGATTCTTGAAATTATACATTCGTTAGAGGACTAGAATTGAGAGCAAATTAGCTCTGTATTCTTTAGCGATTCAAGTAAATACTCTTACCATATTCTCGCTTATTATCCGATTTTCAGTTCTAAGAATATATCATGTGTATCGGTGTATATGTACCAGTTAAACATTTTAAAGCCTTTAAGAAATGCCCTCACTTTCTTTTAAATCATTTGATAAGAAAAATGAATTGTCATCGGATGCCTTTATGATGAGCCATTTATGGACCCAATTTTAGATGGAATGGGATGGAATTTTGCTAATGATTGCTGTGTCCCATATTTAACAGGAGAAAGTTAGATTTCGGGTCCTTGTCAACTGCACAGAAAGTTGACGCGTAGAACTGTTGATAACGGTTGCCCTTGCTTCCAAAAAAATGATTATCTTGAGGGATTCCAGGTCCAAGACAGTGTGACCAAACGCTGATTGCAGCACACGTATAATAAATTCTTATTATACCGACAGTTACCTAATTATCATCATGCTACATGTTTTCAATGCTTTATAACTGCTTCATTTAAAAATCATTATGTTCTTCACGGAATATATATGTATCTTATACCCCATGAACTAATCATCGTCTTGAGTTGAAAACCATGACATGTTTACGAAATTTAAACCTATTTTTGGATATGGTAAGTGTGCTTTCTGTGCTCTAATTCATTCCTTCAATTTTTCAGGCTTTTACCTAATGGATCCGGCACTCATGAGTCACGAGTTTGAGACTGCGGGCGATGGTTGTTAGAGGATTAGAGTTTCCCTTAAGGTTTTATATGATTTCCCTTCGACATTATAAAAGTCAACTCTCCTTTTTGATATTGTAAGGAGCATACATCTCCATGAAAAACGAGTTTTACGTTTTGAGGAAATGCTAAGTGCAACTCTTAGTAGCCGAATTAATTGTTTAGTTATAGAAAAAGTAAGAATGAATATGTACAGGTTATGGTAAGGACTGGCAGGACCCTTTACTGATAGCCTAATGACCTACGGCCGGTCATAGACCTAACTCCCGGGCTCAGTTGTGGGTTCGGGTCCTGACACTCTGCACACACACACACACACACACAAACACATACCCCCCACACAAACACCAAGGTGCCCCCCCCCCCACACTACTCTCTCTCTCTCTCTCTCACCCACACACACCTACCCACCGGAATACCGGATGCATGACATACTGACAAAAACACCTAACAAACGCACACGCAAACACATGCACACCGACCATGGTTGCAACCCCTCCCCCCACCCCAACATAACACTTGCACACACACAAAAACACACGACGAGTTGCTCCCTTTGCCTTCCCCATCACCCACCACACACACACACACACACTCAAGGTTGCACAAACACCCCCCACCCCACCCACTGCACGCGCACGAGACACATAGCCAACACGTGCACATACTGAAAACTCTCTCTCTCTCTCTCTCTCTCTTTCTCACACACACACACACACATAGACCCACACACCCCCCCCCCCCCCCCCCGCCCACACCACACTCACTCACCAACACAGATCCACGCCCACAAACACATTGCATGCAAAAATGCAAATTGTGAGGGTGTTTGGGGGGAGGGGGGAAGGGCAAAGTGGAATGACACGGTGACCTGAATGGCATGTGTGGTGATGGGTGATAAGGGATGAGGGTGGCAATTGGAAGCGGACTCAATGAGGTTAGGGAAGGGGGAAGGGGGGGTGGTGGTCAACTGGGGGAGTGAAGAAGATGTGCAAGTGATGAAGCGCAAAGTTCTCATTAAAAAATAATAATAAATCTATTAGTCAACAGGTGTGATGACCATGCGCCATTAAAATCGACAGTATATGTAGCTTGATTTCTTGCTACAGCCAACTCCCCCACGATGATAAGCGGTGCAATCAATCTTCAAGGCTTTCCTTGAAGTCGACTAGAGCTTCTAGCTCGCTCTTCATGCGGCTTACATTGGAGCCTATCCTGCAGCTACCAAGTTCTAACTCGCCAACATGAACAACTGCACAAGAACATAAAGGAACAGAACAAAATACGAGTAATGGATGTTCCATCTCTTACTTGCAGAGTTCCTAAACATATAGAGCTAACTGATAAGCGGCAGTTAACTTGTTCTCTGCTTCAACTTGTACTCAACGGCTTGACATGAATATCATCTCAACATACCGTGTCATAATTTGCTCGTTAACATAATCCTGAATACCTTCAGCTTGTCTTTCTCGTTTTGCCCCAAGGCATTTACTGTAACAATTTAGTGCAGAACAGGTCTGAACGAGAGAGTCTGGAGTTTCGATTTTCGAAAGTTACTTCAAATGACGAGGAAATAAAGTTCAACCAACTCAAATGACAAGGAATCATGTACAACGAACAGCAGAAAGGAGGCTCCGGGTGTAACGTTAAACAAATTATGCACCATAAGTTTCTGACAAGCGCGAAAACATTTACAATATGCACCAGGTCAAAATTGGTAATATGGTATGGATTCTACAACATAGAAAGCTCGGGGCGAAAAGATAAAGAAAACAGCAATCAGGTTAAAACTTTTTCTCCAGAAGATGCAAGTTAAGGAGCATTAATGCCAAAATTCTTCATGATTGATATGACTTTCCAAGCAAGCTTCTCATCTTCCATCACCCAAGTGCAGCAAAAATATACTGCTTCAGACATGTCACAAGGACTATCCACTGTTCTATGGGGGCAGTTGTCCAACAAACAAACAGAGGCACGAAAGGACTCTACTTGAAGAAATTCCCCGCAATCTTGGATGTTCAGTTCAGGTAGTTCAGATGAAAGTTTGGCATACAACTGGGAGCACTTGTCAAAAAGTTGAACCTCTCCGGATAATTCATCTGCGGTTTTGATCTTTTCAAAGTTGGACATATTTACTGGGAAACAGTTTGCACACTTAACTTCCTGTTTTTCATCTCCCAAAATGACCAAAAGCTCATCCTGGTGCACAACCTTTGCCTTGTGGTTCTTTCCCATGATTAGGATCCCTTCACTTATCCTGTCATCGCATAGCTGCAACGGGGACGTGGCTTTGATATTTAAGGAGTCCAAACCACAATCCGCTGCTAATCTTGTTTTTAGGAACTTAAAGTTTGGACTTAGAGAAGTTTGAATAAGTTTGTCTGAGAGATCTGCCTTCACGTAGTGAGTTGAAGAGATGCAAACGGTCTCATTATTTGCAGGATCATAACTGGGAATACCTAATTCAGCCTGAATTTTGGATTTAAGTAAAGCCATCTTAGGCTTCTCTCCATGTACAAGCACCACATGCTTTGGGGAGAGAAATTTCACAAGATCCATAATTCCTTTGGCATCAGTATGAGGGCTAAAAGACAACTGGTGAATCTGGGAAAGATCAAACACGAAAGGAACAAAGTAAATGATATCATACACAATGCAGAAAAAAACAAGCATCAAAGTCTATGCTTCGACGTGTGTGGTTACTTTACATCAAAACGAAGAGGCAGGACACATAAAGTATCAAACACATGAATATAAAACATATGCATGTCAAAATGTGTGATCATTATTTATATATTGAAAACAATATACATATTGACATAACTACCTATCAGAAAAAAAATAAAAAAAATAAACATTTGTATCACTATTTCAAGCAAACAACAATAAGAAGGCACGAAATATCAACACTTGAGGGGCCTTTTCGTAAAGTTTATCATATCATCCCATCATTATTGTATCCACTGAAATTCCATGTTTCCAACAAATCACAATCCACCATCCTATTAAATACATAAGCCAATAAATAATTAAAATTTAGTGGTCAAGTTACACCATAATGTGATAAAGAAACTCTCTCCCATAAAAACAACTTGTAAGACTCGTTTATATAACAAGACTCCAGAAGTACATGTCTAGGAATGTCGCTCTGTCCTATACATATCAGGCAATCGGATTATATAATTATTTTGACATGCCATAGATATAACGGATTGCCAAGAAACAGCATTGACTCTTCACATTCTTCTCCCTAGAACAATTTCTCACATCACATCTCTAGGACTCTTGCATATATCAAAATGATTTTCTTCTCACTAAACAATATTCACCTTAACTTCATACTAGAAATATTTCAACCTAACTCTTTCTAGATACCCCGTCCTGATTCCAGACAAGTATAGTTACACCATTAAAGGGATTGGTAGACTAGAAACAAAGTGGATCCTAGTTCTGTTAGGCTGTGTCAAGCCAAGTTTGGCTCTAGAGTACCATTGCAGGATGTGTCTGTACTCTGTCTTGTCTCTTTACATATTGTGTTGTGCCCAGTTTACTGATATGATACAGCTTTCAATTTGGGCTTTTCCATATTTGAATTCAGAAACGTTCTCACTAAAACAATCCATAAAACCATATTTTTCTAGCTCTAAAACAAACTTAGGAGACTATTTTGAAATAAACGTGAGAGAGCTAAGACGATGAGATGCTGATGAAAGCGGGCAATGGTGGGTCAGATTTGGAAAGCCTATTTTATATGTTTCAACTGTCTTACTGAGAATGACCTATTTCATTGTTATTAATACTTCTTACATCAGGGCCTATCGGCAATAACATCCTTTTTTATACTTACTAGGAAAAGGTGATTATAACTTTCTCAACCATTCAGAGTTTTTGCAGAGATTATCTTCCTCAACCGTATAGGCTTCATCCTTTCAATAATGGAAAGCCAACTAGCTGACAATATGCGTATAGAAGAATTGTAACTGGGCTTATAAAATGTATATTTACCTACTTGCGTAAGTTTTAACTCAAGGCAAAAAATTTATGATTTTTCAATGCTAGCAACCTCGGGCTCTGTAAACAGGCAATGACAATTGAGGAGTGAAAAAATTAAAAGGATTGGTATTTGCGCTCCTCTTTAGTAATTTGAGCTCCACGTTTGCTCGCTATAGTGACTATGTAGCGACATCTATGAGGCCTTTAGTGACATAACCAGAGGTATAATGCCTAAAACTGGACGTCAAATATCAACTCCCTTTAATTTTGGGAAGTAATACTTGAGCTCCACTTTATAATTCAAGTTTTCACAATTAAACTGCAACCTTAACTGAGCAAATAACTAATAAACCTTCTCTGTCAGAACTCAGATCCCCTTCTTTTGCACTGTCAAGGCGGCTTAAGATATAATTATGGTGATCTTTCCAATACATAAGGAACATTGTAAGGGAAAAATATTAATAGCGAAAAGCAATTAACTTCCATCATATACAATTTGATCCTTCAATAGAAAATTAAATAGACCACAAAAACAACCATTTGCCTACAGAAACAGGGCCCAGTAAACTATATTCGTGGTCGAGCTGAAACTTGTACTTGGTATTGATTTTAATATTTCATGGCCGACTGCAATTGGACAAACTCATCCAAAAGGGCCGCAAAAATATTTAGGAGAACACACAACAGGTTGTTTCGGGTATAGATTTCCTATTTGTCTTGAAGTCCGAATGAGATTTGGAGTCTTCCTGCAAAGCTCTACGAGTAGGATTGCTTTTAGTAGAATATATTTACTTGTAGATAAACATTACAGTTATAGAGTTTAACACGCAGAACTGAAGGTCTCAGTATTCACTAGTATGATGTTTGGAACTTACCTTAAAAAATGGCATTATAATCAATAACATGTTACAAATTCAGTTAACGGCCACCCCAGTGCGGAGGGAGGCCTTGCTTATTAATGACCTCCAGCATGAAGCTTGCAATATTTCAGAAACAAGGTAAGATTATTCAAATCCTAGGAGAGCGATGAAAGACAGCATTGCAAAATGAATTGTCGGAAGTAGAGAACCTGACATCGCACGTCAATTTGGGTGTCTTTATCCAACTCAATTTTCGTGGGTTTACCAGACATCAATCTGTGTCCTATCGTTCCAGCCACACAATACCTAGAAAGAAGAGAAAAACAGAGATTAAGAAAGCATAAGATATGAGAGCAAGTATAGATTACTGCACAAATAGACACTGATCCTGGGAAGCATTTTCAAAAAGATAAAGGTTCACTCATCCTGATGAACATTTACAGCAACAAAAGGTTGTACTGAAACATGGAGACAACTGCGCCCAAACCTAAGTTCAGAAAATTACTGCTCTTAGCATTATTTTGGGCAAAATATTAATCTCCACATTGTTTGCTGTGAAGACTGCTCAAACTTAGACCAGAAAATAACCTAAGCAACATTGACATCACCAGATGAGACACCACATGAGAAACATGATGGCAACCACTACCCATTACACTAAGAAGAAACTAGTCGCCATGTTAAACCAACAAGAAACTGAATTTTGCTTGTTTAACAGCCTACAAGTGATCGATCCAAGATAGTCACTACCCCACAAACATGCTTGGAACCCTGTCTCCAACTTTCTTTCCACTTATCCGACAGCCGAAACATTTTGGTCACACAAAATAGCATTACATACTTGACGTATGGTAGGTTAGGAAGACATAACTAATGAGCTTGACCACTGAATTCGACTATTCTAATTTCAAAATACGGAAGCTTGTTTTTTCGTACATTAGCTAAGCTGTTAGAGCTTTAGTGAAACTTGTCATTTGCAAATAGTTTTTAGTTACCACACTCGTCTGCAAGCAGGCAGTGCGGGTCCCTCAAACCCAGCACATAATCAAGACTTAAGATGAGAATTTCTGGTGAATAGGATACCGGTGCTTGGATAGAATAGCTTTAGACAGTTAAATTTCTAGGCAATTGCATGTCAAGTCAATGCTGCCTACTACAACCTAACGTGTTAATCAAACATCTACTTATCTGAGGATTGGTAGTCTATAAAAATAAAATAGAGGAAGAAAACCGACCTTAAAAGAGCAACTAGACAATTGAGCTCTAGGAGAGAGCCTTTTTTTCCCAACTCGTATTGCTTATGTGCACTACTTTGCCCAATCATTCAGCCAACGTCTCCTATCTGAAATCAAAATAAAAGCCACCGCTATGCTATGAACTGTAGTCTGACCTAAGCTGATTCAAAACCTGACAGACCACAGTCACTCTCTCTGTCTTATCCTCCTCTTCCTTGTGATTGTTCTAGTCCATCAATCGAGGTGTTTGCTTCTTGCCTTTTCTCTTTGTAAAATTTCATATATAGTTATTGACCAATTTTCCATGGTTGGGATTTGGCGTTCACGATTGATTGTTTGTACTCCTCATGTGAACCAGGACAAGTTATTTATTTATTTCAACAAATAAATGAGTCTCTCCTAAACTACAATTTCTCCTACTTTATGGGCTCCAAACAAACCCTACTATTTTAGTGTTCCTGAAAGAGCGTTAAAGATAGCCAGACAATCAAGTATCTTAGGTCCTTTCATAAGGACAATTTCTAAGTTTAAAGAATTAAGAGTTTTCCAGTGATTTGTGATAGTATCTTTTTGCTACTTCAGGATTACACTTTCGGTATTCTTTTTCCTATCTTAGGTATTGGCTTTACATTTTTGACACTTTTACAGATCATTCGGACTTTTGGGTTCAGTTCATCTGTTTTCTTTTGGTTGCACGTGTTGAATTCATCTGCTACATTTACGTTTGTGTTCAATGAAAGAACCTTGTTTTCTTACTTCATGTTTGACACCATGTACCCATATTCAGCAACGCATTACACAGGATTTGAATGATACCTTTTTACTGCAGTATCTGCCGTAGAGAGGATAAATTATCAAGTACAAAAGCGCATCCGAATCTCCAGGCTTTTTTAGTAACCTGTACGGGCACATTGATTTCGAGAGATACTGTCCTTAACGCTTAAAATATTATTAAGGAAGCAACTAATCCATCATATAATGGCAATTGGTCAATTGATACTAAAGAATGACAATTTGGTCAACTGAAACTAAATGTTAATGTTCTTATGTGTTACTTCAGTTGAAATTAGGTTCCAGTAGTTGATTGTTTTTAACCACAAACAAATGATGTTCATTTTTCTTAAGATTCTCTATTTTTACATAGAATGCTTTGGAACGAGTCAAAATCTTACTGGTGGTGAGTGGGCCCGTGAAAGCAACTTGAGCAAAAACTTGCACGGGCTGTGCTTTTTCTTCACTATTATTTGGTAATCCTGGCCAATTGAGCTTTACTAGTTTAGGAATGAGCTTGGAATCTTAGGTATTATGTGGCTTCAGTAAGTAGTAGGTAATAACTTTGGTGAAAAGACCACTAAAGAAGGGCATCATATGCAATCAGTAGACATGTCTCTGCCCTGGTGCCTCGCATTCTGTGTTTGGGACTTGGGGGGGGTGAAACATTTAAAGAAAAGAAACAAGGGGAAAATTTCCACTCTCATTACTCTTCTTGGTGTTCCCAATACCTAGCCTCTCAATCTCTCAAGCCACCCATTCCCTAAAATCGTTGCTATTACGTTACGTGTTTTTTCTTTTTCTCTTTATGGTTGTGATTAAAATTACCTCGTATTTAGCTTAAAACTCGAGAGGGCTAACAGTAATGTTGTATTTATGTTGTTAACAACAACAAACATCTTGCCAAAGAACATAGCAAAACTACGATAGTCGCAAGGTCACCGCATGAAGCTCTTAGTTGCAGGATTATTGCAAGAAGCCCATGAATCTCCGTGAGATTCACGAATTTGCACTCCAAACTTCGGAGGTTGTCGGCAGCTCGATCCCAGCTCCCAAGTAGGCTGGGATAGCGAACTCAAGTAGCCACAGATTCTTTTCTCTTACTGGCACGAATTTATCCATTGCTGATGGAAATTCTTTATGTCTTCTATGGAGGCTAGGGTTTCAAAGAGAAAGATGAAGATGAAACTGACGAGGCCCTAAGCCAAGAGAGAGTTATTTTTTTTATTTTGGTTCTGATATTTATTAGGGATGACGTGCTCCCACTTTGCTGAGGGGTAGAGCACGTGAGTGCGGGCCAAATGTTGTATAAGAGCATATGGTTATGACTTTGATATGGCCATGTCAGGCTCTTTTAACATGGTTATAACTAAGAAAACACCTTTCTATTAATAAACAAAAATCCATACAAGTTATGTTAGTATACATCATATATACCTATAACCATTATTCATAGCATAAAAAATATTTAAAATTGTTCAAGCCGCTCCCAACTCGGATTCTTCCGAGTACCTACGCTCCCTCAAGCCCGCTTCTGCTGTGTGCAACTAAGGTGAAGCCTCAAGGACCATGGTTCACTCTGGTGAAGTGTGAAGAGTAAGTTTTATGTCATCTATTTAGATTTTTTATAACATCTGAATCTCCCATCAAATCTGGTCCTTCTTCGCTTATTGTTCGTTTACAAAAATTCGATTCCCTTTACAATTTGTTACCGTATTATAGGCTTTCATCTTATGTTACACATGGAAAGGCAGTTCAAAGTAACTTATCTGCTCATTTTCTATGTTACATGGAATCTTAAAAATGCGTGAAGTACCCATGTCGGACGCTCGACACTTGGGAATGGGTATGGGATATGTCTCGGACACATCCCCTAGGATATGCCACTAAGAACACTATATTATATTGTTTCTTTAACTTCGTTATTGCTTTGAGATGATCTCAGTTTTAAATTAAAACAATATGACACTACATAACCAAAGGAATAACTAGAATATATAGGAATATTTTGCCGGTTCCCCGTGTCTTGGATTCTGAGAAATAGACTAACCCTACAACTTTGAAACTTATTCGACTTGGATACTCGGATCGAGTCCATGTAACATAGCTCATTTTTGGTATCTACGAGTGCCTTACTTTTTTGCTATAGTTTGGGTCGAACTCTCGCCATAGCCCCAAACAAGCTGCCACCTTAGCTTTAAGAGAGCTTCCACGCTCCAGGGTGAAAGCTAAAAGACCAAGATTCTCAGACTAGTCTTTAGGTGAGCCTTGTGGCTATAAGGTTATGATTAATTTGATTTGGAATGTCATCATTATCATATTATTACCATTCTTGATATTCTTGACTTGTGTAATACCCTGAACAAGTTAATACGTTTTTTGCAACGATTAATGGATTGGGGTCATGGGTATATATTTTCAAAGAAAGGCCTAGGGGGATTCTAAGTGGGTGCCCAATTTGGGTCCACTATAATTTTATTGGTGGAATAGAATAAAATAATGATATATTAAGCAAAACCCTACAAGAATTAGATAACACATGCTATAAAAAGGAGGTATTGTAAGGCAGGCTAGTGTAGTCACCACCAACACAAGCACAAAAAGAGAGAGGAAGAGCCTAAGCTTTGGAGAAAACAGAAGAAGCAAAAAATTTTGTTGATGAAGTAATCATGCTTTTAATTTTCCTATGTTTTTATCGTACTCTTAGAATAAAATTATAAAATATCCTGTAGCTTTGCTGGTATATTTTATAACTTATATCAAGTGTATCCTCTGATAAGATAATTAGACGCATAAAACTATCAAAAATAAGAAAGGGGTAACACTAGGGCCTTTCTAAATGAACTTTTGAGATGCGATAAGTAATGGTACTCTTCGAATTTTTATTTCTGAAATTTGTACTTATAGCTTTATGATATTATGGAGAACTAAATGTTTGACGTAATCTCCAAATGATTACTTTTGAAAGGTGAAACTGAACTAGATAGCAGTGTTTTTAGTGACGATTTTGGGGTTTTGATCCTATAATTATGTGAGAGGCTTGAGATGGGACCTAGATGCTTTTAGCAATAAAAGTATCAGTTTCTAACAGATTTTTTGGGTTCTTATATCTAGGTTAGGTTGATATAATTGGGTACAATCGGATTTATAGCGATTAGATAAATTGCGTTATTAAGATATATAATAATTACGTGATCTAGCTTGGACAGAGGAAACTATTTAAGTGATTGTATTTAAACGACTTGAGGTAAGAGAAAATTCCATTCGCCTTCATGTTCCCTTTAGGAACGATTGCATTGTTGGTTTGATTGCTTTGCACTCTCACATTCGTTTGTACTCTTAGAAGAGCTTTAACTGATTTCTTAGCCCCAAAGCTACAATGGATTTGGCTATATGGCCATGATTGTTTGCCTGTGGGTTAGGATGGAATTGGCTTCTGGCTACAAATAACGTCCTAATTATCCATGTGATGTTTGAGCTGTGTGCATCCATTTATTGCGAGTATACTATTTTTCTATATTTGTTTACTATAAAAGACTGTTTCTATTCAGCTGCTATTGTTTTTTCTTTTCATTCGTTTGCCACTCTGTGGTGTTGTTCCTTGTTGGGCTATTTGAGCTTACCTCCCCTTCGCCCCCACAGGTTGACAGTGATTCCAAGTGGGTCATTCCATGAAGTTGTTAGTGGATGCTCGAGAGGCTTGAGAGTTTTTTTGAGTTATTTTTCTAATTTAGTAATGATGTGAAACGAGCAGAGTATAAAAAGAGGGAGAAACAGAATAACAGAAGGAGAGAAGGAGAGAAGGAAATGTTTTCTCAAATCATATTCTGCTTCTTCAATTACAAGAGGTGGTCCTTCATGGAAAGATCAATCAACTCCTAATTGATTCAGTTAGATCGTAACTGATTTGATTGAATCAAACATTTACTTCTTGCTTAAAATAAAGTGTTGATACTGCTCTAACGGGGCCGGATCAAGACTACGAAGCTCGTCCTTGGTACGCCAGGTATCATCTGTAGCGGGGCGATTATACCATCGTACGAGAAAGTGCTAGTAGCCCCCTTGGTGAGAGGATACTGTTTCGAAATCCAAGATACGGTCAATGGAAGCAGGTGGCTGCTATAATTCGGAAGGAGAGGCTGGCACAGGGGATGCAACAATGGAACTCGGAGGAAGCCACCGTGGGAGGCTCAAAAGGGCCTCGGTAAGGAAACAAGTCTTGCACATTGAAAACTGGGCTAATGCTCATATTAGAAGGTAATTCAAGCAAATGAGCATTAGGGCCATGTCTGCAAATGATTTGAAATGGACCAAGGGCCTGAGCATGCAACTTTTTAAAGGAATTCCGGGAGTAACGTTCGGGGCGGACACGAGCCATAACAAGGTCACCTGCATTAAACTCAAGTTGCCTATAATGGCCATCTGCAGCAAGTTTATAATTCTCATTACTTTACACGATTTTGCGACGGTTTTTCTGCACGTAAATCGCAGATATGTTGAGCGAAAACATTGGCCGATTCCCACGGGCAGGAGTTGGGAGGTAAGGGAGCCAAGCTTATAAGCTGGCGGGGGAATAACCAGTGACAATTTCGAAAGGATTCTTACCAGTGGTGCAGTTAACAAAGCTGTTGTAGGCAAACTCAGCATGTGGAAGAATCAGATCCCACGCACCTTGACGCTCACCAGCTAAACAGCACATTAAGTCACACAAACTACAATTGACAACCTCAATTTGACCATCCGTTTGGTGGTGGAAGGCCGAGGAAAATTTGAGTTGAATGCCAAAAAGTTTGCATAAAGTCTTCCAGGAGTAACTAATGAACTTAACATCCCGGTCAGACACAATGGATGTGAGTAAGCCATGGAGGCGAACCACTTCCTGAAAGAACAGCTTAACTACATGAGAGGCTTCAGCAGTCTTGCTACATGGAATAAAATGCGGCATGCGGGAATAACCATCGACAATAACAAGGATGGAATCATGCCCACTAGCAATTTTAGGCAAGCCTATAAGACAAAGTCCATGCTCACATCTTTCCACAGGAGGTGACGAACATGTAAGGGAGTTTAAAGACCAGTGTTAGATTTCTTAGCCTTGGCTAATTGACAAGTGCGTCACTGGGGCACCATGCGAGCAACATCCCGCTTCACGGAGGGTCAATAAGATCTGTCTTTAACGAAGGCACTAGTTTTTGCCCTCCCAAAATGGCCAGCAAGCCCACCAGCATGTAGTTCCCAAATAAGAAAAGCACGAATTGAGTACGAGGGATGCACATGCGAGTCCCATGAAAAAGGAAGCCGTCTCTTATAATGAAATCGAGATGATCATGATGGTGGCCGGCTTGAAGATCTTGAATGATAAGACCAAAATCAGGACAAGTAGCATACTCATTCTAAGTTTATTAAAGCCGACAACGTGGACGCTCCTGGATTAAGATACGACTCAAAGTATCAGCAACTTTGTTCTCGACACAAGCACGAAGTTTAAGGACAAACAAGTACCGTTGTAAGAAGGCAACCCACTTGGCATAAAGGGGATTTAACTTGTGCTGAGAGGGTAGGTATTTGAGGGCGTCATGATCAGAGCACAAGACGAACTCATTGGGTAACAAGTAGTACAACAATGCCATAAAGACTAAATGTTAGCATAAAACTCCTCATCATAGGTAGAATGACGTTGTAGAGCATCATTGAGTTTTTGCTAAAATAGGCAATGGGGTGGCCACGCTGATTTAACATGCCTTCAATGCCAACACCCGAACCATCGCAAGAAACTTCAAAGACTTAGGAGAAGTCTAGGTGTTGTAAGACAGGAGCAAAAACCATGCGTTGCTTGATTGTTTCAAAGGCACGAGTGGCGGCCGATGTCCACTGGAACTCCCCTTTTTTCATACAGTCAGTGAGGGGAGCCACGATGGAACTAAAGCTCTTAATGAAGCGCCTATAAAATGTGGTCACGCCATGAAAGCTGCAACCCTCATAAATGTTCTTTGATTCGGGCCAGTCGATGATCGCTTGCACCTTCTCGGGATCGATAGCAATCCCTTGTGCGGAGATAATAAGCCTAAAAAGGCCTTACAAGACTGCAGAAAGTAACATTTCTTCAGATTTGCAAACAACTTGGCTGTATGAGGGTGTTAAGAACCTGACCAATGTGGTCAAAATGACTATGCTCGGTCTTGCTATAGATTAGAATATCATCAAAGTACACCACTAAGAATGTCCCGAGAAAGGGGGCGCATGATCGGACTCATTACTTGCATGAATGTGTTAGGGGCATTAGATAGACCAAATGGCATAACTAACCACTCATAAAGACTATCGGGAGTCTTGAAGGCAGTTTTCCACTCATCGCCAGGTCGGATCCGAACATGACGATAACCACTGCACTAGTCAAGTTTCTAGAACCAACGAGAACCAGCCATCAAATCTAACATATCGTCTAGTTGAGGAATGGAAACCGATACTTAATAGCGATTTTATTGGCACGACTATCAATGCAATTAGCCACGAGCCGTCTTGTTTAGGTGTCAAGAGAGTAGGCACAACATAAGGGCTCATACTCCCATGAATAGCACCACGCTGCAAAAGCTTGTCAACTTGCTGTTGAAGTTTTGCACGCTCAATAGGGTTAATCCGACAATGAGGTCAGTTGGGTAAGTGGGACCTAGGGACCAAGTCGATGACATGTTGGATGTCCCACAAGGGGGGTGGCTCAGCACGAAGGGATTCGGGAGTCATATCCTGAAATTCATGTAGTAGCTGAGCAACCTGAGGGGACAAGTCGTCTAAGGGTGCCAGAGGGCCAGGGAAGGCTTCTTGTGCCACCAAGGCTAACAAAAAGCCGGATTCTTGACTCACCACCTCAAACTCTTCATGATTGAGAAGCTGAAGGGTATGTGGCTTTGGCGTTGTTGATAGCTTCTTGGATGGGCTAAGTTTCTTAAGGGGATTGGTAGGGAGGAGCTTGATAGTTTTTCCTCCGTGCTTAAAAGTGTAGGTGTTGTCTCGGAGTTATGGGCGACCAAGTAAGATACGAGCAACAGCCATAGGAAGAACATCACACCAGACCTTGGCCAAATAGGCACCCATCTGGAGAGGAACTAGGCACCACTGAGAAACTGGAAGAGCGAGGCAAACTCTGAATACTAGATATAACCTCGGTATCGTCAAACCAGGCAACATAGAATGGTGTAGGGTGAGGTTCCAGTTGTAGCTTCATTTTGGTCACCGCGCGCTCAGAGACCATATTCATAGTACTACCCCCATCAATGACTAGTTTGCAACGGTGTCCTTGCACGGAAGATAAACCTGCAAGATGCTTGTGCGTTTCCGGTTGTCCTCCGCAGGAGTAGATAACATGCACCGCACACCATTGAGGCTAGGGACGTCATCAACCCAAACATTCTTATACTCTTTTTGAGAATAATGTTAAGGACATACATCATCTACAGTATCCTCGTCCTTTTGATGAGCCTTCATTTGAGCAATAGAGATAGTGCAGTGAGGACAAGACTAGCTAAATGACCAAGATTGTGACAGTGGTTGCACTATACGTTAGACATGTATGGATGAGACGATGTCGGGGTAAACTCACGAGTCTTTCTCGTATCAGCAAATGTGGTGACAGAAGGGTTAGACTGTGTAACAGATGGAGGTGGCGCAGAGCCAACCGATTGCTAAAAAGGTGAGGAACAAGATGGGAAAGAAGTTCCTACAAAAGGACTGCAACGAAGGGAGCTGGCAAGTTGAAGGGACTTATCAAGGGATAAGGCCTTATAGAAGGCACATTCAACAGACTTAGGCTCGTGAAGGCGAATGTCCCTTTGTAACTCATATTTAAGCCTGCAATAAAACGATTAACAGAGACCCAACAGGCTTCTGATATCGCACACTCATGGAAAGCTCCTCAAAATGAGACATATACTCGGTTACTCCAGCAGTTTGTCGCAGTTGCATTGTCTCGGAATGAATTTCTTAACGGTAGTAGGTGGCGAGATATTTTTCTTTTAACTTTAAATGCATTCCTATGCATGAGGTGATGGGAGGTTTAGCTAGTTGCTTGAGGGTATCCTCGACTCCCCGCCAATAGCGTTTGGCAGCCCTAATTAATTTCATCTTAGCAAAACTAATCGCTCTGTATCTTGCATGCTATAAAAGCTGGTATAGTCCTCCATCTCAGCTAACCAATCGAAAAAAATGACCAAAATCGAGATGAGCATCAAAGCTAGGTGCATCAACTTTGACACGAGGTGTGGCATTGCCAAACTCATCCGACGGATAACGAGACCTACGATCATCCCTAGGATCCTGAAGTTCACCCATAGTCGAATTCTAAAAACGAGGGTCCTGAAGGGTTCTCCAATGTGGAAAACGGGGTCCACAGAAGTGGTAAGTAAGCCAGATTGGTTATCTTTGGCACCGATAGGAATAGTTTCATCAGTATCTCCTTGGTGCTCGCATTTCCTGTGGGAAATGTGGATTTGGTGGAAGCATTCCTCCAAACGAGTGGACAAGTTGGTGACACTTGCTTGAAGAGATTCCCCAGAATCCTCAAGTGTTTGGAATCGCTCGACAATAATTTTATCTCGCGCACTAACCATGATAAAATTCACAAATCCGTCCAAAATTCGGTTAAGTTTGAAAATTCGAAGTACTGCAAATGGTCAATAGGAAACGCAAGAATAATTAAGGCAACAATGTTGTGCTCGCATCCTAAGGTGGTAGGCGAAAAATGAAGCACGGGGAGAATACGAATTGTGCTGGATAAGAAAATTGGGTCAAGGTTAGCACCCGCAATTATTTGCTTGACGAACCAAATAATAATACAAGAATTAAAACAGATTTCAAGGCAGGGAAGCATACGTTAGGAGGGGGTTCGAGACCTACCATGGAATGCGCTGATGGGTTAATGAACTGGCACGGCAGGGAAAGCACTGAAGATCTGGAATACGCGACGCAGACTTGGGTGAAAATGGTTATCCTTGCAAGTGTTGGCCTGTGTGCAAACAGCGAGAGGAGAAGACAGCTATATGGTATGGTAGTGAGCAATAGCGGTCGACCGACGATGCTTGGAGGATAGGAAGAATGTACTGTCTTTTTTTTTTTTTTTTTTGTGTCGAGGATGAAAAGGGTGAGGTAGGTAAACTGAAACGGTGAGCTGGTGGGTAAATGGCTGGGTTTGTTATTTTGAGTGGTGTTTTGATGGTTACAGAAAAAAAAAGTTTCTGGGTGGATCGGGTTTGCTTTGGTACCACTTGATGTGAAACAAGCAGAGTACAAAGAGAAGAAGGAGAAACAGAATAACAAGAGGAGAGAAGGAAATGTTTTCTCTATTCATAATCTGCTTCTTCAGTTACAAGAGGTGGTCCTTAATGTAAACTTAAATATGAAAAGATCAATCAACTCCCAATTGATTCAGTCAGATCGTAACTGATTTGATTGAATCATACATTTATTTAGATATTGAATGCGAAATCCCTAATTTGTTTCTCGCTTAAAATAAACCTAAACAAAATGAAATCCTTAATTTATGTCTTGAATTTTCGAGAATAAGACTGCCAAGTCGTCTGATTACGCCAAGTTGTGTTTCCATCAAGTAGCTAGTTGTAGCCTTATCCACAATGTAATCCCCATTTCGGGAGTTTAGATTATGGATTTCTTTTGATAGATATTTCTATTAAGTTGATCTTCGAGGATATTTAGTTGGTATGTTCTGCCTTTATTAGGTTATTTTTTAGCGGTAATGTTTAGTGTGAATAGATAGTTAAGTGACGTGGCCAGACCCTTGGTGTTCGGGGCATTACATTAAGCGAGTTCCCATGCTCTGCAGCAATAAGAGAAACACTGAAAATCTTTCTGAATATGACAAGACCTTGTTCTATCCATACTTGATACTTTTGGATAACAGCATTCAGATTCTGAGCTGGATTAGTACCTTAGTATAATGAACTACACCAAAAGACAAAGCCACATTCTGAAAATATTGTTACATTCATGTCATTTCTTATTGAATTATGACTGGGTTCACAGGTTTAGTTGATATTTAAATGGCCACTTAGTATCTGGCCTGTTTTTCCTTTGTGAGTTTTGGTGTTAAATCAGATACTACCATACATTATGATAATCATTTTCCAAGGCAATAGCGATGGCAAAAGCTTCTTTCAATGTTTTATTTTGTTTCTTCGCAGGCTCGACGTCTTACTTAGTTCAATCTAGTAAAGATCAGCCAGCATAACACCTTAGAGAAGCAATATTGCACAAATTATCCAGTATAACTTTGTCATAGATGTAGCAACACACATGTACACTGCTGGGGGAATTTTTCATGGAGAACATCATCTATTGTGCATAATCCAGCTATAGTCTAGGATAAATATTCGCGAGAGTTGTGGTTGAGATGATTATTACTTGAGTTCTTTTTGTGATACTCCAACTCAAAATGCGATTTATATGATATGCTTTCTTGGTTCGTTGAGGAAAGTATAGTCAGTGAAATTTACCAGCATCTTGAATCGCATGCTGTGAGCGTGATATCAAGGTAGATCCTTTTTCATTGACCAAGGTTGTTGGTACTTCTGACAACTCACATTCCGAAGCAAGTAGATATTTTCAGGCGGTGTTCGATATTGACCTCCCAGTTTTCTTATTGAGTCGAGTAAAATGTGAAGTTCAAACTGCTGCACATATGTAAGCTACCATAGAAACAATGCAGAAAAACTTCTGACTTATCGGCCTTTAAAGTATTTTACACGTTATAAACCTTGCCTATTCGTGCCTAAAGATCAACTGACTTTGTGTTTTTGAAATCAACTAATTATTAGCTCTAAATGAATCACCATAGAGACACAAAAGTGACAAACCAGCTATTAAATGAACTGCGTGGGCAATTAGGCTACTTATGTTAATAGAAAAGGATATATTTGATAAACGAGCTGTGTGACAAGGAAGATACCCTGGCAGTGTAACAAGGTTTTTTTCAGAAGGAGCCCAATTCTTAAAAACCTCTAGCGAGAAACCGCCGCTGATCATACCAGGAGTAGCAAAGAGCACACAAGGACCAGGAGCATTTATCAAGGAGCGATCGAATCTGCACACTGCAACAACCGAATTCTAAAGTGTGACTGAACCAGTAAAACAAGAAACAATCTGTAAACAAACGTAGTACTGCAGTACAACTAATTAAACTACCTTCGTATAGGGTATTGCTCGATTGAGCTAACATAGTCTTAGCAAGTATCGATGATCCACTAATGACAAATCATCTCCCATAATGATGAGATGGGAGAACATAATTAATTAATCCAGGTTAGGCAATACATCTCCCACATGGACGGAAGTACATGGAAAAATGATGAATGGTTTTTCAAGGTTTAATCATCAACCTGTAACTGGATCAGATGGAAAATGATGCAGTCCCAGAACGGTCAGGCACAAAATACTCGGGCTTACAAAGGCATAGGTTAGATGGCTAGCTAGCTTTATAGGTCAAGTTCTCCCATTGCCCAAGTCTCCATTAAAAACATTGATGACGACTTTAGACAATATCCAATTTGCCAAAGAGATTTTAACTATCAGCTAAACACTTGTCACGTGAAATATTGCAGAGAACAAAGATATGAACAGAAAGCTTTCTTTGCTAAGAAATACTATGCAACTATGAAACAAAAACAGATCTAAGAGCTAGAGCAAAGAGATGCTTGCCCTTTAAATAGTCATATTCTAAGTCCAATGTTCTGAAATGCCTAGAACAGGATGTCAACTATCAAGAAAATAAAACGCTCGTAATTTTGCACCGAAGAAATATTGCTCCTAAATTGATGAGCTAAGAAGCTTGAGAGAAACAGCACAATCAACATGGAAGAAAGACTCCATGATGTCTCTGTTTCTTTTTCCTGAATAGAACAAAAAATCTCTGAATTTTTAATCAGGTCGCGGCAACTCATGGTTTCAGAGCAATAAACCTTAGTGATGATATCCAAAAGTTGCGCACAGAAGTAACAAAGAATCTAAATGAGGTGCCTTTACAGAAAATATAACTTGACAATTAAAGCTACAGTAAACAACAAATCTTAAAGTTCCGCAGTATAATAACTGAAGACAGAACAGCCAGATAAATACACCAAAAGGAAAAAGCAATATAAGTATAAATAGAGGTACACAACAATTATCTTTAGCTTGCGACAAGCATGGGTCTTCTATTTTTTGTTCATCAAAGAAAAGAACATATACATGCAAGATAGTTCTTTATCTTTTTCACATATTTACCAAAGGTAGATCTTACAAATGTGATTGACAAAGGGAAAGCCGGAATCCTCTTGACTATACATGTACTAAAACTTTTGCACAAAGCAAATTAGGGGAATATTCGTGCAAGTTATTTAGTGAAAGTTCCAACCCCAATACAATATCATATCCAATACTATTTGTTGCTAGACCATCTTGGCGCACCCTTTGACAGCTCTTCGGGTCCCTTTTTTGCGACACGTTAACAATTTTCAACTTTCAAATTTCAACACTAACAATCTGGTCAACCAGGAGCACATGCTATACGCCATATGCTCTTGCTCCTTCTCCGTAAACTTTCCTGAATTGTACATTTTTGGCGCGCTTCCACCCTTGACCAAAGGAGTCGACAGCGCGCCTTCCCCAAGGGGGTCGGCCCTAGGTCCTTCCCCCAAGGGATCATCCCAAAACCCTCCCCAAGGGAGTTGGTGCGAGGCCTTGGTGTTGGGGAGGTTGGCTAGCGCCTCTTCTCAGGGGTTCACCATCATTGGTCTTTCCTCTCCTTAGGAGCTCCTTGCTCCTTGACACCCATCGCAGCGCCTGACCCAAGCTCATCTCTTCGTTACGTGCCTCCCGTACATCTCCCGCCACCACGCTAGAGCGCCATGAAGCCTGACTGCGCCCATATTATATCTGCATTACGTGCCCCTGGCATGATGCCTGTCCCCCGCTTGAGGGCGGTGACTCCCGACCGTCCCCAAGAGCTGTCTTTGCATAACATTCCCCAGGCACAATGCCAGTTGCTGCACCCAAGCGCGCAATGACCGACCACGCCCAAGAGCTAGTCTCCACGTTACATTCCCTCGGCACAGAGATCGTTGCCTTGCCCAAGCGCTGTCTCCGGATTATGTTTCCCCAGTACAACCTCTGTCACCACGCCCAAGTGCCATAACATCTGGCCGCACCCGAGCACCACTCCCTGGCATATGTTCCCCGACACTACTTCCCTCGGTCGGCCCCATGCGCTATCACCATGTTATGTGCCCCGCAGGACACTTATGCACCTGGCCTGCGCTGTTTCCATTTAGCGCGACCCTGACACCGCACACGTACCTCCGTGTCTACGCGCCGCGCTACTTATGCAGTCGTTCCCTCGGCACCGTGTAATGTTACCGTACCCTCGACATTGGTCCATCTATTCACTACAGCATGCGCGCTTCACCTAGGACAAGGAACAACCCGCTCTCCAGAGCATGCAGCATTCTGAGGGGCTCCACTCGTGCTCTGATATGAGAAACCTTCGTAGCGGAATAGGTTGATTCTCTGAGACACTATCACCGCCTAGGGCGACTCGTGTGACACCATGCACGCCTGAAGTTTGAACCCGTCACACTCATGCTACCTCTAATCAACGACGCCCCCAGGATCATGATCCCGGGTCCCTCCATGGAAAGAGTCGGTCTACAGAGGGCATTTCGCCTAGCCTGCCTGACAGTAAGGCATCAGGGCCCTCCCCTACCAGGCTACCACTGTCAAGTTCTCCGCATCTCGTGACCCCAGCCCCCCCCCCCCCCCCCAACCCGGTGAGACTCAGTAAGGGCTTTGGACTGGTTGCTAGATCAGAGCTTTCTCTGGCCACAACAGCGATATGGCAGTCTTCTTAGACAGACATAGCAAAGCTGTATAGGGCAGGCAAAGCGAATACGCGATCCGCGACATCTGTGCTTCCTCTCCCCCTCCCCAACAGCGATGTGGCAATCTTCTTAGACAAACATGAAGGTGTACAGGGCAGGCAGAGCGAGTACGCGATTTGCGACATTTGCGCTCCCCCCTCCCAAAACCACGACGTGTCACTCTTGGGAGGTGCCACATGTCGCCGGATAACACAGGTATAACTTTGCCTATAAATAATGGAGCTTGGATTTCATTTTGGCGGATTAGACCTCATTTGCAAAACTCATTTCCTTACTCTATAATTCTTTAAACAAAAGATAGAAAGCTTGTAGACTGGGACTCTAACTCAATACCCTAGCTTGGACCTTGACGTGACCCTGACATTCGACCAGTTACTCTTGGACCCTCAGCTTTGATTATCAACCGTCAGATGTGAACCCTCACCCTCACAATACTGCCACTCCATAGGCTCGGTCTCGAAAGCCTTGTTCTTTGCCCTTGTTCTACTCTTGCTCTGTCCCACTATTGAACATTTTGCAGCTAACTTGGACTGTATCCTTTGTTGCACCTCCACGTAGACTACGAACCCACTTCCTTGGCATCATTAAAATGAGGCAACACATTTACAACTGGTTCAAGAGTTCGAATCGGACGTGAAGCTACCTACTTTGCAAGTTCAAATCAAAATGGGAAAGCTTATGTGCTCGTCATTCAATAGCTACGAGAATTTATGTCTCAACATCTGACACGTTCTCTCAGACCTAATGGGACTCCTTTTCTTTTTTCTTGGTCGTCAACTTAAGGGAGTCGGAAGTAGGGCTGTAAATAACCGAGCAATTTTTGAACAAGATTCATATGTTCATTCACTTGATAAATAAACTGAACACAAACAACTGTTCAAAGCTCGTTCATGAAATGAGTCGAGTGTAAACATTCTATTGTTCATTTATTGATGTTCGCGAATGCAAGGCTTGTTTTTTTAATTCTATAGATCATTTATTTAACACTAGTATAGAAACTCAAAGGACAATATCATCTACAGACCCAATCAGTTCAAAATTTAAAACCTAGACCTCAAGGGGATAACATATCCACAGACCCAAACACCCTAATTTAGGATCTGAGTATTTTCCATCACTCTTCCGGTTTAAGTGTATACGCCTCTGTTCCTTTTTGTTTTTCTTGGTACAAATACTCATTTCTTACAAAAACACCAACTGATCTTCCTCCTCTTTGCCTACACATGAAGAACAAGGCATGCTCTCGAACACATCTGATGTCCTTCAAAACAGATCTAGGCCTTTTCTGCGAAATGATCTCCCTATTACTGGGTGGAAATCAGATCAAAAGCGCTGAATCCCACTGAGAACTGAGAAGTATCTCCCTCTTCACCTATTACTTTGCAAAATTAGGAAAATCTTTCACTATTTATTTGAATTGGAACATAAACACGAGCTCGAGCTCGGTTCGATTACTTAGGCGAGTCAAGCCAAGACAAGCACAAGTTTGGTGTTTAATTTAGCGAACCACGTTTGAGCCGCATAAATGATGTTTAATACAAATTTAAAGTTTGGTATATGTTGCACAACTGCACTTCTGGGAATCAAAAATTGTAGGCATACCATGTTTAAAATCGAAGGCATTCCGAGTGGCATGTGTATCTTTCACCTTTTGGCTGGTCCAATTGATGAGCATTTTATAATACATGTTAGCTTGAATAGTTAAACCTGAAAGAGGAGAAAGCACGAAAAAGTGATTGAATGGCAACATTACCATCAACCATATAAACTATGACACAAGATCTACACAAGTACCTTAAAAAAAAATAAGTTCAGACATGAAAACATTCCAAAAATAATACAAGAACAAACAATGACATATAGTTAAATGTCAACTATATTTTGCAAAGCAGCGTCCATAGTTTTGCTTATGCCTTCAAGTCGCTATTGAAGCTTGCATGCAAACCCATGACTGTGCCTCAACTTTAGTGCAATCATTTAGTGGAGTAGAAAAGTGCAACTGTCAAAAACAACTAGGTGAACGCTTAATGAATATAAATGCAAGATGACCAGTTAATATATCGAAAAGGAATCCCTATGCAATATCATTAACGGAGAGGGAGCCGAGGTGAGAGAGGATGTCATGAAGTTAATGTTCAGATCTGAGGGGAGTGTGGCCACGCCATTGGAAAGAACAAGATGGTCGCCAGCAGAATAAGTTAAAAGTCGATCGTCACGTTACACAACATATTGGTACCACGCGTTGAGGTCCTTGAGAATGGGTTGTTCAAGGGCAGTGAAAACTCCAAATCCTCCACGGGCACAGCTCATTAAATCGTTCATATCCACAGTCCTTGAGAATGGACAACTCAAGGGCAGCTATTACTAACAATCTTCCACATCTACAGGTATAAAATGGATTTAATTGTTTCAATAATGCAGACATAACCTATAATCTCGGGCATATTGTTGGTTCAGTGGTGAAATGCTTGGGTATAGACACATCGATGGAATGAATGAGTCGGATTGAAGTGTGGGATTGCAAAGACTAGAGAAAAACTCTTACTAAAGGAATACAAGGAGAGTATGGACGAGTTCAAGAAATAGCTGGAATATTATTCCAATCATCACAAGTATAAATCCATATCTCCAAGCCATGTAACATCTCAAATCAGCAATCAGAAGTCATGGAAGAAGTTTCATTCCGTCACTCAACCCAAGGCATAAAGCCTTTGCAACTCTCAGAAGGGAATAACACTGAACAGCCCCAGGTCAATGGCCTCAACCCAACGGCAAGTAACGGCATTCTATCCAGTTGGTGGTGATACAATTTTCACGACCTTCAACTTTCCAGGCAGAACAGAGGTAAAGGGCAAGAAGGGCATGTGTTATGGCCATTGTAGGTAAGGTGGATGTAGACGCTGGGGCATTGAACACGGCATAAGGGAGGCATCATCTGCTGCCGTGGTTGAGTTGGAGGGATTCCAGACAAAGAAGACCAATGACTGAGGAAGAGGGTGACTGTGACTTAATGGGGTTAGTAACTCATTCAAATGTGCGAACGTGTGCTTTGCAACACTGCCCTTTTGCAGTCAATAGTGACCGGCATGTACAGTTCTGCTGGGCATTGCTGTCTTAGCCACTGGATACTGCACATAATGAAACTACTCACAACATTGTGGCAGGAGGATCAATTTGTCAAACAAGATTAAGCATCACTATGCAAATACAAAGCTCTCTGCACTTTCAAATAGGTGACAAGAAAAAGCATAAGAAAAGAAAGAAAGACCTGCTGAGAAGTAAATTGGAACTTTGAGGTTCATGCGCTCCCAGTAGTCATCCAGTAATATACAAAGTTCCTGTTGACATTTTGTATAAGATTGTGAAGACGTGGACGAACCTGTAAAAAAGTTTTAGGTGACATAGATACACATCATACAGAAGAGTAAACAATCTGTTCCTATATATGGCACAAGGACAGGCACAACATTTACGATTCTTGTAGTTTGTACAGATAGAGAGTGGGTGGAGAGTGGAGACAGAAGATCCAGGTAGTGGTCTTGTTATGCCTAGGAAGGGTCCAAGTGTCCAAGTTGAGATGGTTTTGGCAAGACCTGTGGCTTAAACTAGGGAAGCAAGCTCAAATAATTTTGGTGAAGACGGTGTGGAAAAGCTGAACGGCAAGGATGTCGGCGTATGGTGTGTTGAGATACAATCCCAAATTAAGTAGATAATAACCTAGGTAGCACGGACACGGACACGGACACCGACGGGGACACTGGACACCGCAATTTTCAAAAAATCGGATTTTGGACACCGCAGGACACCGCTATTTTTTAAATATTTTTATTATATATATATATATATATATTTAATAAGTATCAAATACATTCCATAATCTTAAATAACAAATAATAATGAAAAATTACCAAAACAAGGAATTCAAATACAAGTCATACTTAAACATTAAATCCAACATAGTGCATGGTACATAACAAAAAAAATTAAGTCTTACAAAGTCATACGAATAGGAAACAAAGGAAATAACTGAAATAAGTAATAAGTCGAGAAAATTGCATTCTGAAATTAAGTTGACAAAATAACTACTGAAATTAAGTTGACAAAATAACTATTGAAATTAAGTTGACTATAGCACTAACTTCCAACATATGGAAATTAACTACACAATATGTAATGGGTTGAGAAAGATGTGCAGTGTCAAGGAAGAAATAATTGTCATTTTTGGCAAAGTGTAAACGACTCTCAGTCTTGAGTCTCGAGTCAACGACGGAGGGAGAAATAACAAAAGAGAGAGAGAGGCACGGCAGTCACAGACGACTTCAAAGAGAAGGTACCAGCGACGATGCAGTGACCTCTGGCGACGATGAGGACCTCCGGCGACGATGCAGTGACCTCCGGTGATAGCGACGGCGAGTCGCAGCAGCTGCTTCAGTCTTCGCGACGGCGATGGCGACTGGAATCGTCGGCGTCGGCTTCGGAATGTTCGCGAACAGCTCCGGCGATAGCTACAAGTCGATAATGGCTTCCGTGAGGTGCTTCCAAGCTGACGGTTGTAAGGTGAGATTCGCAGATGTTGCTTTTTTCAGATTAGGGATTTAGGGCACAATCTGTTTCTCTTACACATCTTACATTTAACATCGATTGACCCCCGAAATTAGTTCCAAAAATTCCAAAGTAGCCCCAAACGGTCGGACACTGCACATCACCGTGTCCGACACTCCTCGATGAAGTGTCCGACACAGTGTCGGAAAATTAAAAATAAAAAAAAATCGGACACCAATTGGCGGTGTCGGGCGGTGTCCGGAGGGTGTCGGGGTGTCCGTCCCTTTAGGACACCAAACCCCCTCCTAGGAGGGGTGTCCGTGCTTCAGAGATAATAACCAACATTTCAACATATAAGCCTTGTGGGTGTCATTGTCAATTGTTTTTGACTTGACTGCTTTCACGTGGTATCAGAGCGGGTCGATCCAGGCCCAAGAAACAATTTCCATTAAAAAAGGTCCACTGTCACCTAGTTGAATTAGTCCAGATGTTTGGTCCACTCAAAAGAAGCCCGAGGGGACACACATAAGGGGGCATGTCGAGAAACAATCCCACACAGGGAAATGATAATTGCCAATTCAACTTATAACCTTGTGGTCCTCTCCTGTCATTGTGAATTCGTTGAGTTGGATGCTTTGACATGGTCCAGGTTGGTAAAGAGGGGGCATAATGTCGTGCTTGCCCTTCGTTGCGAGCTAAGAAGCACGGATTCCGGTGCGGGCGCGGATACAATACGGGTGCGGATACGCGGATACGGCATTTTTAAAAATTTTAGGATACGGGTGCGGCTGGGATACGGCAAATATTTTATATATATATTTTTATTATGTACAATTATTATTAAATTTCTAAGCAATTTGGATCTTAAAAAGTGTATAAAAAGACGGAGTGCAATTTAATTCAACCATTCAACAGTAGTACAATACCATCAAATACATAAAAACCACCACCAAATAGATCATATGTATATAACAAAAGTGGCAATATAGCATCAAAGTTCGCAAAATTGGTTTCAACATCCCTCAATTTTTAACTATTGAACCGCTGCTTTAAGCCTTTGACACATGTTAAACAATAAACACTGTATAAATTGGTTCCAACTTTCAATTCACAATCCACATCCAAGTCACAAAAGGTAGCAAAGAGAGATTTGAAGACAGAAGAAAGGAAGAGGAGACTTATCTTTGGAGAAATGCCGTCGGAGGTGACTAGAAGTCTTCTCGGGTGATCGCCGGTGGTCGCCGAAGGTTGCCTGAGGTCGTCGGAGGTTGCGGGTGGTCGCTGGAGGTCGACGGAGGTCGTGGGTGGTCGCTTGTGGTCGCGGGTTGTCACGGCTGGTTGCGGGTGGTCGAGGGTAGTCACCGGTAGTCGCGGGTGGTCGTCGGTGTCGGGGGTGGTCGCAATGGTTTTCGGTGGTCGCGGCTGTTCGGTGGTGTTGTGGGTGGTCGCGGCTGTTCGATGAGTGTCGATGGAGGTCGCGGCTGCTGCGATCTCTCTTCTCTCTATCAGATGAGCGTGCCCTAATTTGGTAAGTAACACTGATTTTATGTTTTCCCCCCTACAAAATTTAAATTTCATGTTTAACCCCCGAAATATTTTCTGGAAATTATGTTTCAACCCCCGAAGTGTCAGATCCGCACCGGAACCGTATCCTATCCGCACCCGAGCCGCACCCGAATTTCGACAAATAAAAAAAATAAATAGAAATTAACGGGTGTGCACCCGACACTCACCCGAGCCGCACCCGTGTCCGATGCGCACCCGACCCCGATACTCCCCCCTTTTGAAGCACCCGTGCTTTATAAGTTGTGAGACTACCAAAGGTGATGTTTTGTGTGGGACAGAAGGGAACAACAGCTAGCTGTGGAGGGGACCTCCACTCAAGGGAAGGGCTTGCGTTTAGTGAGAAGATATATCCAGAGCTTGACTGAACGGAGAACTGTAACTGGGATGGAGAATATGGATCTTCCCTCAAAATTGGATACTAAATTGTTCACTGGGAGGGAAACTTTTTCTTTAGATGTGCAAGTATAATCGTCACCGATCCAAAGACTTGCGGGTGTTTCATATATACTTTGCCTAAGATACGTCTGAGAACAAACCAAACTCATAATATACTGGTGATTTCCAAAGAAGGTGAAGCCACCTTAAAATGAGAATATGTGGCTCTAGGATGATGGTTTTGCAGACAGTCTGGATTGGTGTCGCAGCTTCTTTACTTTAAATTTTTTGGGTAAATATCCCTGACGTCCATTGACATTTGATAGAGGGATAGGGACCCCCCGGAGGGAGGGGGGGGGGGTGTTGAGTTATATTATATGAATAGAGTGGCAAAACAAACAAAAAGCTTGGTCAAACTAAAAGAAAAATGGTGGAACCACAAAGTGGGCGAATTCTTGCCTGCAGAATTCAGATGAAAAGAGAAAAATATGTGAGGTATTCAAACTCAAAGTCATAGTGAACTCACATTCTAAAGCGCCTACTTGTACATACAACTATGGAGCTGAAACTTTTTTACAACGTTAAGAAGAAGATCTAGAATCAGAAAGTACGGTATAGGATAAGTTGATGAGAGCACCTGAGCTCTTCCCAAAGCAAATGTAGGGATTAGCACCTTCCCTCCATTGGCAACGCACTTATGAACCTACAAGAACATATTCCCACATCTTAACTGAACAAACGGAAATTCCCAAAGAAGTTCAAAAAGAATGCCCATCAAGACAGCTGTAAAGAAAAAAATAATAATAATAAAAAGTTGAGTTCACATGGATGCACACTCGAGTATCACCAAAAAGAAGAGGATATAAATCATCACTAAGGAAAAGCAGAGAAGTACACAGCCCTTCCAACGCATGATTTGCTTCTCTGCCCAGGGTGTCTAACAAGAACTACTTAGTCGATGTTACTGTAGGTAATATGTGCAACGACATATTGAACTATTTTTTTTGTGAGTTACTCATTTTGAAAGTGGGAAAAGAGAAATTTAAAGAAAAAAATAACAGACAAAAGCAAAAGAAAAAACATTAAAAACTATTTGACCCTTTGACTTGACCCATTATAATTTGTACAGTATGATATAATAGATTTTCTATTTTATGCAGAAACTTAATCAAGTGCATGTAATGTCATTTGACAGTCTACATTGTACTTAAAAAAAAGTACAGTCTACATTGTACTTAACAAAAAAAGTACAGTCTACAGTGTACATCTTTCATATTTATGAATAGTTCTACTTTTTGCCTCACGAGGGCAATGCACTTGCTTTGCTACTAGTATATTTTGAGAAATTCTAGTTTACAATAAGTTACTATTAAGCTTCAAAGCAAACGATTCAGACATGTTCAGTGCAAATGCATCCTCGACCCATTGAAAAGATTTCACGAAGTACAGTGCAACATGAGAAGGTAGACAAAAAACCCAGTGAACAAATGAGAACAGGTGCAACTTAATCATCATCCAAGCCTTTGTCCCAAACTCGTGGGGTCAACTACATGAATCCTTTTGTTCTATTCGCCATTATCAAAGCACATGTTCTCTGATAAACTCCTAGCAATCAAGCTTTTCTCACTGCTTCTCTTCAAGTTATCTTTGGTTTACCCTACCTCGTCTTACCCCTTCAACTTGGCACAAATCAATTCTTCTTGAAGGGGCATTTAAAGGCACTACCCCCACTTTGTTGTGGACATCCTCGTTTGGTATTCCTTTCCCCTTGTGTGGTTCCACATCCACCAAAGCATTCGCATTTCAGCTGCACTCATCTTATTTGTGTGGTGTTCCTCAGTTGCCCAACCCATCATTCTGAACCATACAACATTTGTTGAACTCGGTACCGACCTGTCAAATAAACCTTTCCCTCGAACTTGAAAGGAAGGTAAAGATCACACAATACTCCAGACAAAGACCTCCAATTTAGCTGACCTACTCTTATCCTATGGGCAAAATCCTCGCCAATCTCTCCCACCTTATGCCTTATTGCAATATACCTGTATATATCTTAAGTACTTATTGATCTGTATATATCTTAAGTACTTATTGACCATCCATACTCATCTCCTCGCTGGACCTCCTCCGAGGTTTACAAGAATTGCATTCCATGTACTCCGTCTTAGTCTGACTCAACCTAAAGCCTTTAAATACTAAAGCACTTCTTCCTACTCAGGTCTCGTCATTAAATCTAAAAAAATATAAATAACATACATCATGGGACCTCAACCTGAATATTCTTAGTAATCTCGTCCATGACCAGAGTAAAGAGATGTGGGCTAAAGCTGACCCTTGGTGAAGTCCAATTGTAATTGAGAACTTGCTAGTCATTCCATCAGTTGTCCTCACACAAGCATCATACCCATCCTTAATCACATCAACATACTTGGAAGGCACTCCTTTCTTATCTAGAGCCTATGAAGCACCGGTGCAGCACTTGGGGGTGAAGCACCAGCACCGGATACGCATCGAGTGCGGGTGCGGCGTGGGTGTGTGTCAGGTGCGTGTCTGCTATTTTTGAATTATTTTTTTTATCTCTTAAATACCGGGTGCGTATACAGCGACCACCGGCAAGGATATATGAGAGAAGGAGAAGGAAGAACGATTTTGCAAATTGTAATGAATTTTATGAGCAGGAGGCTACAGAGGTTTTGATTAGTATAATAAAACTTAGAGTGTCTATATATATAATCTTTATATGGTCAATTTACAAAATTTCGAATAAAATTTGTTACTTTTACATTTTTTAAAGAAACCGGTACAAAACACAATATCTCGGCCGGTACGCAGTTTTCGGCCGGTATCACCTGTACTGGCTGGTACAACCGGTACCGAGCAGTATTTTGACCGGTACAAAATTTAAGGGATAACGTACCAGCAAAAGGCAAAACGGTACGTACCGGCCAATACGGCCGGTACCGGTACGGTATTGATAACTATGCATTAAACTTAACAAACTCTCACTAGTTTTATTGAAAACTTCAAAATTCACTAAGCAACCCATTAAACTCAACAAACTCTATTTTGACCGGTACAAAATTTAAGGGATACCGTAGTAGCAAAAGGCAAAAACGGTACGTACCGGCCGGTACCGGTACGGTATTGATAACTATGCATTAAACTTAACAAACTCTCACTAGTTTGGTTGAAAACTTCAAAATTCACTAAGCAACCCATTAAACTCAACAAACTCTCACTACTTTGGTTGGAATATTTATGTTTTTTTTACATATATTTAATACATATTAAGATTCAAATTGTTTAAAAATTCAGTACTAAGTGTATATAGTTGAAAAAATATTTACAAAATTTGTCGTATTCCCAACCCCCGCACACGTATCCTAAAATTTTCAAAAAAACCGTATCCGTGTATCCCTGCACCCGCACCCGTGTCCGTGCTTCATAGTCTGGAGCCTGTTAGATAACTTTCCTTGGTACCTTATCATCTACTTTTTCCAAATCTATAAAGACCATGGGAAGATCCTTCCTCTTTTCCATAATTCTCTCCGTCAATCGCCAAATCAAAAATATAGCTTCCATGGTGGATCTCCAGGGCTAGAAGCCAAATTGATTCCAAATAGTTTAGTCTATATTCAGTTACCCTCTCCCAAAGCTTCATAGTATGACTTATGAGCTTGATTCCTATACTTGTTGTAACTTTGGATATCTCCTTTGTTCTTGTATGAGGTATCAAAGTGCTTTTTCTCCACTCCTTAGGCGTCTTTTTAGAATTTAAGATCTTGTTAAACAACTTAGTCATCCAATCAATGCCTACATCACACATGTTTCTCCAAACCCTAATGGGAATACTGTCCATTACACTAATCTTTCCGTCACTGCAAATGTTCCAACTCTACCAACTAGCTTCCAATTGGTGATGCTACTTTCCCTTCCTACATAACCAAGTAGTCTCAACTTAACTGATGTCAATTCCCCTCTTTACACAGCTAAATCTGGTTATAACATTAAGGAGCAAGACTAACTACTAATCCATACTTTGTCTTACACATTGGGATAAAGAACGGTTCTTGTCTATGGTTCCAACAATACAACCTCAATTACCCTTGATAACCTCAGCTACCCTTGATTAAGAATGCTACGTACACTTTCAAGCAACCTTGGGCATGTCGTGTGACATTAATCTTAAGGACTCTAGATATTCAACCGTAGCAATAAAACTTCTCTAAGAATTTGC
This sequence comes from Escallonia herrerae, assembly GCA_033070095.1. Lineage (NCBI taxonomy): Eukaryota > Viridiplantae > Streptophyta > Magnoliopsida > Escalloniales > Escalloniaceae > Escallonia > Escallonia herrerae. The sequence goes on from JAVXUP010000458.1 coordinate 88,858, forward strand.
ATAAAATTATAGCATGCCAATGTCATTATATAAGGTACATGTGACATAAATTGGCATTTCATTTTTTGTCTGGTCAATAAGGAAATCCACTATCCTCCCATAGGTCCGTAATTATATCAAGGATCGCCACATTATTTTTAATTTTCCACCTCATGCATACACGATAAATACTCTATTATTGGTTCCTCCCCGAATCAACTAAAAAACCTTTTCTTCCTCCCATTTATTATGCAGTTTACATCGCTGATAATGGATAAGAACAAAAGTCATCGGGTATAGCTCAATGCATTGCAGAACCTAAAGGATAAATGTACTTCACATCTGAGTAGACGTGCAAAAGGAAGGGTCTTAAGCAATAAAACGAGACGCGTAGGCAACCCCAAAGAGTATGTGCAAGGCCTCTGGATTGAGATCGTGTACACAGACAATGCCAAGCTGCAATATTTTCTATTCTGGGCTTGAAAATAATGGAAGCAGCTATTATATCATAGGAGGAAATCATCTCCATCTTAGAGGACTGCAGCCTAGTTAATATACGTGATTCTTGCACACGTATTGACAAAATGACACAAAAATATAAGAGATAAGACAAAAATAGTAAAGAGGCAATTGGTCTCATCAATGAAGACAGTAGAGTAAAGTCATGATGTTAGAGCAAACATAATACGTTGCAATTTACGTACAGATTTAAGAAACTCCCTCTCCCTAGCGTATTTTGAATCACGGACAGTTGCCGCATATGTTGACCTGTAGGAATCATTTGTTAGTTGAAAAAAAAATAATAATCAAATCAGATGAAATTTCAGAGTTTTGGTTACGTTGCTAATAAAGGAAAAGATACAGCAAATAAGAATTTGCCTGTTTAGCATTCTTGCAGCCAAAGATATGTGGTAAATTAACTACACCAGATAAAAACATTCGTGAAGGTCACTTGGAGTCCAAGCAGTAGTAGTTTTGGGAGGTTAGACTTCAAGTTTATGCAAATGTGAAAGAACAGGTTCCTTAAATCAAAAGGACCAAAACCTATTTCTCTCCATGGTACCATGTCAAGATCGAACTGACATTTGACTGGAATTTTGCATGTGTTTCTAAATAACGAAGAAAACAAGTTAAGAAGTTCAGTCGCACATAAACAAACCTCTTCAAAGCATGGAGGACTGCTGTGATATGAGTAATACGGAAAGCTTTAGTAGAGTGTTTGAGAGCATATACAAGGATAAAGTACATTAGCATTCCCAGAAATGCGATTATCACACCCCTTCGACCCTCTGTCTTGCAAGACACATAAAGCACCCCAACTTGGTAGGTGTTCTGGCTATCTTTAACTTTGATTTGGTAAGCAATACTTCGTATGTCAGCATTTGCAGTCAACAGGTCTCATGAGTAAAAAATAATGGTTAAAAATGATTTTGTGGTTATCAAATGGAAGCATCTCCACCAGCGAATAGAGACTCAACAGTTTAGATGCCAGCATCAATAGGGCCATCATCTTGATCACCTGCATGACTTATCTGAGACAATGCTGCGGCCCCCTGGAGCTTCTATTTCCTGTCATTTTACGACGGATATATACGGTTTTCAAACTTTCTATTTGCTTCCAAGAACCTTCCGCAAAGTCTGGTTAAAATCAGATTTCAAAAGCTACTCCAGCTAAGATTCCAATTATATCTCCTAAGTTCTCTTTCACATTAGATAGCTTTCCATTTTGTGTACTATTATCTTTCCTAAATGTTCTTTCACTTTAGATAACATCGTAATGTCATACTCTTAAAACTCCCATTCGTACCGTAAGGGGAAAAAAAGTTGGGAAGTATATATGATAGCGAAGAGTACATATCTCAAGTGCTTAATATAAAAATGCAGCTAGCACCAGAAAAATTTGTTGCAATCATCGAGTAACAAACAATTAAAATTGGTTGGTGCAAACAATGACAGAAACAAATTACATATTGGGGTGACGACAAAGAAAAGATGTAAAAACAAATTAATCCAGTTGGGTGTAAGACCATGTAAAGTAGGAAGATGCAGTTTCAAAAACGGCAAACTTGATCGGTGGTAGGGAATTTGCAAAAGCATCATCCAACTCAAAAGTTCAAGGGAAATGGTTGACCCAGCCCATTGACCACTCTAGAGGGACCGTCTGTTTTTCTGCTCTCCCCTATTGAAACTCATGTCCTCACTCTAGAGGGATCATCGGTTTTTCTACTCCAAGAGATTTCTTGTAATCAAAATCTTTCTCACTACTTCCTTATTACTTTTATCCATGTCACTCTTAGTCAGCCCCTAGTTCTTCTTATCCCATCAACTTGGCATACACCTAAGGTACAACATACAATGATTGGCATATAAGGCTAAGGATGGAAACTTAAGGGCAACAATGATAATTTTGTGCCTGCCTTGAAGTTCAGTTCCACAGCCTTTTCTTGGAGCGCTGCAGCGGAGATAGGCAAACATTCAGTTCCACGGAGGCGTAGCATACTTATGAAGCCCAAAACCAGAGAGCATTTAATTTACGCTACGTCGTGTTTGTTCTTACCTTCAAACCTTATGGAGGTTAAATATAGTTTAACTCACAAATGTACGGACATCATTGGCTGTCAGGTAACCTGATTAATTTGTTTTCGGGCCCCCATAACACTGCCACGGTTCTTAAGCCTCTCACCCAATCTACTTGTTTCTTCTTATCGATAGCATCTCCCATCATATTAGTGTTAAAAGTACAGCGAAAAGCTAAACCGAACAAACCAACAACTAGAGAAACTAGCAAAAGGGTGCGAGAAGAAAGGACGCCTCCTTATATGCCATGCCTTGTAAACAAGATAGAGAAAAAATGATATGGTCACATGTGCTAAATAACAACTTGTATGAATACAAAATTCCATATGTTTATATAACCGCATCTAGAATAATTCCATACTCCGTTATTAAGAGGTCCAACTGCAGACGGTCAATTTGAGCAGCTCCGAGATGTCTATCAGGGGTCATATTATAGTCCCCTGTGTAGACTATAGCACTCTCTCCTACTTTGGCGTAAAACATTGCAGCTCCAAGAACCTAACAAGCATATTTCAAAAATTAGTTTTGTCAAACTACGTATCAAGGCAATGCTCATGATTTGTAGAAGGAAAGCAAGTCTTGAATAACTCAGAAAAAACTGTTGCATTTTGCTAGATTATCTTCTCTTTTATTTTGATTTCTTTCTCATTTTTCTTTTTTTGTTAGGGTTGTTTTGGGGTTTGTGTGTTGTTGTGTTGGGGGGGGGGGGGGGGGGGTTTGACTACTATATATTTTTGGTAAGTAAGAAATCCTACAAGAATACTGCCCAGAGAGGGACAAAACACATGTACACAAGGTGTAACCACAGGCTAGAAAGTTTCAAACATCATTCTAAATTTCTGTACAGACAATTCCTCGATCAAAGAGATTGTTCTTTGAGTTCCAGACACATGACGCATAATAGACAGAGAGGAAGCGTATCCAGATCACATTGTTTTTGCTACTTCGTCTACACGTCTCCCAACTCAGCAGATGATCAAAAACCATTTGTGGAATAACCTACACACTAACAAAAAGAGCCCATAGCAAGACCCACAACTTCCTCACCACCACACGACGAATCATCTTTCTTTCCTTCCATAACACTGCATCATCTCTCTCCCAGTAAAAATGAGAACAATAAAGGACTTCAAACATCAAGCATCCGATCCTTGAGATTTCTCTAAGAAGAGGTCTCGACTATCCAACACCACCCAAAACCAAGCCCACATCCATTCCGCCAATCTCCACTAGCTATCCCATATTTACTTAATACTTCCCTATGCCACAGAGCTCCGTTCTTCATCATATAGTGCACAACCATTTCCCAAGCGGTGAAACCCTTAAACTTCTCCACTTTCTTAGTTCCCATCCCTCCTACCCTAATTGGTGAGCGAACTCTATTCCAGTTAACTAGGTCATATTCTCTGCCAATGACTAGTAGATTCACTATAACGCGCCTCTAACTTATTCACGATCCTACTCAAGCTAAGTACCTAACCCTTGAAAAGTGTCAGCTCTTACTTTATCTAGTGTCTAAACTTCCTTGATCTAGATCCATAAACTCCCCAGACCACAACCATTGCACCCACAAATGAGAGACAAAATAGTATCCGGAACAAACCCAGTCATGTCATTCGATCCAAGGACCTTGTCTTTACTGTAAAGTGATACCATGCCACCCTAAATCCTGTTTTTGAATGGAAGAATCTCCACAATAGTGAGTCTCTAGTAAGATTGCTCCCCGATTGGCCACTTCGTGAAACTTTATGGCATTAGACTCATCCTTCTCATGGAATAAGACCTGGATTTTTTTTCTCCAACAAGGCTCATTAGCAAGTACAAGGCTCCCTTCTTTCCTTCCCCGTTGTTTTCAGCCAATAGCGGCCCAAGAAATATTGAGTGGTAAACAAGTCTTTCCCAGTCAGTGAGAGATCTAATGCTATTCTTATGATCATGTTCGGTAACAGCCCCCATCCCTTCAGCAATATCTTTAAATCAACATTGGCAATGACCTCCTTGTTCAAGTCTTCAATTATTTAGTGAGTAGAAAGCTTGAACAGACCGTGACACCACCTCCCGTACAAGTGTATTTATGTAGACCTTGTCCTTCAAACTCATTGCTCACATCCTCTAAACATTCAGCTAAGAAGTATGTCACGAAGACTAGAGACATGCTTTGAGAGGTAAGAGATATGAAAATGCCCTCTTCTGTAAATATAAACGCCTAGTAAAAGTTAAGCCTCTACAAACAAGAGAAATATACTATGTTTCATGAGATAAAAATAGAGAACGAAAAGCATAACTGGCACTCATAGGATTTAAGCGACCTCAAAACAGAACTAAAAATTTATATTACTGTCTTCAAACCATAAGATTTGACTTCAAACAATAGGGTGCAGAAATAATATGTAGATTACTGTCTTCAAATGCAGCTTTAAACATAGCACTTGACTGGAAATTTACTCAAGAACCTTACATGCCCTGCGTAGTAAGCACGGATCTGAAGGTCCTTATCAACCTGAAGAGTCTGCCTGAGATCCACAGCAGTAACTGCATCAAAATCACAACTAAAAAGCTCAACAGATAGAATAGTAGCTTTTCAACAAGATTACTTCATCATTAGTATCATAGGATAGGATGTGAGTTCGTGAAATACATGGACAAGCGTGCAAGAAACATGAGTTTGCAGCGTGTCATCACTTCCGTTCTACATTGGACAAAGCTGCATGGGAAGTACATACTAAAACCCAATGAAAATAGGAAACTTGAGCATATGACGATGTTGAGTGTATTAAGAATGAGATGTTATCAAGATCAACCCAAATACAGGTTCAAGTTTACGGCCATACATGCTTCTTCAACATAGAGTGGCAGTCTAGATTTTAAATCAGAATGTACTACAAATAGCAAAAGAAAGAAAGGAAAAATCAAGAATCACCAATAATGTACCATTCAATATGTAATCTAACTGATAGCATTTAAGTATAGAAAAATGATGATTCTGATGAACCAACGAAAGTCATCTAACACAACCCTAAAACCCATCAAAATTTTCAAAAAACATGCAAGGATGATATCAACTAGGAGAATGGAGGAAGGAAATAAACTTTAATGATATTATTTTCCAAGATAGAACCAACCCGTCCTTGGTAGTTTTTTAAGGTTAATGTTTCAAATGCTACGTGTGGATATCAAATTCATCAATATCAGACTGTTATATTTGCTAAGTGAAGAATATATGGGCTGCGGGCACAAACGAGGAGAAGAGTACGAGATACCTCCCACTTTACCAGAAAGGTTTGCCTGAAGAAAGAAAAAGAAGAAAACAGGAAGAACCCCACGTACCTTTCTTCAAACATTCCAAAACATTTTCAGAGCTAAACTGTTCTTCCTCTCCCCTCCGGTCAACCATCACTTTCCGGTAATCCTCCAACATCAAAGGAGCCAGAGCTTTTGTTGGATACTGCAGCCAGACTTAAAACAGGATGTGCATCAATTTGCCACTGATTTATTGTACTTATGAATAAAGATAGGAGAACAGTAAGCAAATGCTAGTTCACTAGGAAGCACCGGTGCGGCACTTAGGGTGAAGCACCGGCACCGGATACGCGTCGGGTGCGCCTCGGGTGCGGCACCGGTGCGGCACTTAGGGTGAAGCACCGGCACCGGATACGCGTCGGGTGCGCCTCGGGTGCGGCACCGGTGCGTGTCAGATGCGTGTCCACCATTTTTTAATTTTTTTTTAAATTTCTTAAATCCCGGGTGCGGATCGGCTCAGATCTGTGACCACCGGCCACTCCATCAACACCGGCGACCACTGGCCACTCCAGCAACACCGGCAAGGACTCTGACGAGAGAGGACACTGGAGAGAAGAAATAGAAGCAGCAAAAGAAGGAGAAGAAGAAGGAGAAGGACTTACCGGCGACGGCGAAGGCGATGGCATGCGGCGACGGCATGCCACGACAGCGATGGAGTGCGGCGTGCGGCCAGATTGAAGAAGACGCTGGTCGATACTCTCTATTGGAAGTTGCCGGCCTGCTTTCTTTTAATTAATAGTGGGAAGCTGAATTTTGACTTTTGACTTTTGACTCTTGACAAAATATTTTTTAATTTATTTTAAGTACCCATTGTTAAGTTATTACATAAATCACCCCAAGTACTTTAAAGAAATAAAAGTGATACCACATAAAAACTTTATTCTTTTCAAATTTATGATTTTAATATTTATAAAACAGCCCATTAAACTTAACAAATTCTCACTGAAAGCTTTAAAATTTACGAAAGAGCCCATTAAACTTAAAATCTCACTACTTTGTTTGGAATATTAATATCTTTTACAAATCAAACATACATATTATGATAATTGAGATTTAAACTGTTTAAAAATTTAATACTAAGTGTATATAATTAAAAAAATATTTATAAAATTTGCCGTATCCCCGCCGCACCCGTATCCTAAAATTTTCAAAAATGCCGCATCCGCGTATCCGCACCCGTGTGGTATCTGCACCCGCACCCGCATCCGTGCTTCATAGCTAGTTCATCTAAAGCATGCAAGTTTGATATGCTTATATATGAGAGGTAGCTAAAACTGCATCCTTCACCGAGTCAGACAAAGTACATGCTTAATGAAAAGATCCACATCAATCTAACAAGTTTCTGTTAAGTGAAAAAATAGATTGAAAATTTTCTTTTTTCGGTAGCGACCAAGATATTAATAAAATGGATAAACTACAACACGAGTTAGAAGGTTTAGAGGATGAAGTTCCAAGGAAGTTATGGAATTTATCAGCCAGAAAAGTAGCTTTCTGTTAAATCAAACTTCTCATCATATGAAACTAAATTCAGCTAATTCAACTATAAACCCTTATAATCTTAGTATAAGATAGTAGGATAAAAAGCAGAGAACATTATCATAAACGTAACCTCTCATAAGCTAAGATTTCCGAAATAGAGAAAAGAAATCAATAAGAATGAGCAAAATAAAATAGAAGGTAACTAAAAAAGACATGAGCCAAGTTCAAATGGTCACGTTCCAACAAAGTTAAAGCCATTCATTAGGGCAGAGACACAGATTCTGTTAAAGCAGACTAAATTCAGCCAATCAAACTTCCAGAATAGTACCCCCCCCCCCCCCCCAACTTCACAATTGCTGCCTCCATTGAATTTAAGGAATTCTAAAATGCACGTGGAGAATGTAAACATTGATGTCGGTCATTGTTTTTGCTCCAGTTTGACTTGTCAAACAATGCTTATTTGATATGAAATGACAGGTTGTTTTTGTCTTAGTTTGACTTTGTCAAGATATAATTTGATAAGTAACAACTACTTTTAAGTGAACCAAATGTTTATATTCTATCCTAAGAACTCGCAGAAAAAGTCAGAGGGACCAGAAAAATTACGAAGAGGAGGGGCTAAACCAACACACATATAAAAAAAATTACCGTCATGTATATAGGTCCAGTGTAGCCACAAACTTCAGTAAAGTACGGAAGAGCTCCAATATGGTCCAAGTGACTGCAAAAAAATCAATCGCGAAACCCTAATCAATTAATACTAGTTTTACCTGAACAAAACACGCAGTGGAGTGAGTGACTGCGTGCGTGCGTGTGTTGGGGGGGGGGGGGGGAGGGGGAGGAAGGAATATGTTAGACTCACAAGTGGGTGATGACAATGCAGGTGAGAGCCGCATCGAAGTGACCGGATTCGGAGATGAGCGAGAAATCCGGGTAACGGCGGTGGTCGTCATACCCCATGTGCATGCCGCAGTCAAACATAATTCGCTTGCCATTGATCGTCACCACAACGCAGCTTTTGCCCACCTCTTGTCCTGCACCTGATGACCAACCAAAGGATATGATGGAGATGTTGCACGTCGGAGAGATTTTGGAAAGCATGGAGAAAGAGAGAAGGGGTTTTACCTAGAACGAGACACTCGATGGCCATGTCTGCGGAACTTCAGTTTCTAGACGGTTTGCTCAGGTGAAGTGACATTCGGTCATGATTGAACTCCTCTGCAAAGAGTGTACCAAATTCGGCAAACAACACACTCACCACCCTAGTTACAGCAGTCATGCTGTAACTTACTCACGGGATCAATTTCAAGAGTCCGTATCAAGCCATGTCAGCAAAAAAGATTTTTGGGTCTGTTATGTTTCTCATGTGTTAGCGTTAAGTCCAAAGAGAGAAGCCTGATGTTCTCTCTCTATAATCTTTCTGCCGGAGACGACACCCTGACCTTCCTGCGACGACGACGACATCCCATCTTCCTGCGACGACGACGACATCCCACCTTCGGTGACGACAGAGCCAAGATGGCCTCGTCCCCTGTTTTTCATCTTCCGTCTTTCGTCTCCCTATAACCCATGTCAAAACCACCATGCCAGCCACCATCACACCTCGAGACCACCACCCTTGTTCACCCTTACTCATAACCGTCGATCTACACACCGGGCACTGATCTATAGCAATGACCAACCAGCCACCATTACTCCGTCTCTCACCGTCACCCCATCTTCCACTCCGATTACAAACATCAGCAAATCAACCGTCCGGCTATGTTGAAACCGGAAGGTTATGGGTCAACTACAATTTCAGGCGGTTCACTTTGTGGAGGAAAGAGGGGGATTGTGGATCGCCGTCGCCGGAAGGTGGAGGAGTAGCAGGTGTCGACGTCGCCGACGGAAGATAAACTGGAGAGAGAGAGAGAGCTGGGGTTGGCAGAGAAGAATTAATAGCTTGATGATGTGGCATCATCTGGACCGTCATCTCACCCCATCTTGATCGGACGGTTGTAACTAGTCTGCTGTAACCCTAGTTACAGCAACGATCCGGTCTATCCGGAAGCATTCTTAAAGTTGTTGCCGTTACCGTCACCGTTAAGAAGATTTCACAGCATATAAGAAATTTTCGTCATTACGAGATTTGTAATACAAAATCTGTTTTTAAAAAGACTGATTTTTTGAAGTTACTAAAAATTTAACGAGTCAATAATAAAAAACACAGAGAATTAAAACCTTCAATCTCAAATCTTATAAGCTCCCGAGACTATATGTTTAGTATTTTTATTTTGAAAATAAAAATGATGAAAGTACGGTCCCTACCTTTTCACTATTCGTCCTCCTTAACTCATATCATATAAATAATCGATACCTTATATCTCTAAAATTTGAAAATATCTGAAAGCTCTCTACTGTTCTATGATTAAGAACTAAGACACAGTATCTTGGAAATGGCCACCACGAAAGTGTGTCATGGAAGGGTATACTTGTAATTGTAAACAGTCACAAAGAATTCGTCACTAAAAGCATACTAGCACTAACGCATACTTCTTTCACTATAGGTCAGAAACCCAACTAATTATGGATACCATTTGACAAAGAGTGGTCATCAATGACAAATCCTTCAACCCCCATTTAAACACCCATTTTCCTCCATCATGGTCTTATACCCTTTCTACAGAAAACGTCTCAAGCAACAAATTAGCCCTTATAGCAGGCACGTTCCCTAGCAAAACGGTAAAGAACCCGCTCCTCGTCTCTCCACCTTAACCTCTCCCTTGATTTTCGATCCACCAACAAGTACGATGTTCCGAGTTTCATCCCTAAATAACTACTACTCCACTCTATGTTGTTCAATAATGTCAACATGGACTTCATCCTTTAACACATCAAACAAAGCCTGATAACAATGCAACGCTTCTATAAATCTCCCTAAGGAGTTGTCAACATGACTTAAATCCCGTTAAATGAGCATGATTAATTTTGGCCTCGATAAATCATAAATCTTAACGTGTATGCATTAACAGTGGCTCAAGGTTAAGTATATTATGTTCAATCGTGAATAGCTATTGAGTCAAGCCGATGACGCAAGCCTATGGAGCTTCTGGAAAGTACTTATCAACCCAATTCGACGATAATCTAGATGGCTAGAGCTCTAATTTTTTGCAGCACAGATAGCTGGCGTCTTTGAGGTTGTTTATAGCAAGGGTAGGTGGACAAGTTGATACACGAACCTAGTGACTGAAGCGTGCTAGTGGTGGTCAACATGGTTAACAATTTCAGGGACTTGATTAAATTGGCATCTCAACATGTTATTCTTGGATTTTCTTGTGATTCTGACGATTTAAAGGACGGTAAGATGACATAGGAAGCAAGTTGATATGCTAATCCAAATGTCAAGTGGTTTGTGTGTAAAGGGTATATATTGAGAGTAAAGCACGAGACATGCTAGTGCGAGTTATCCTACAATAGAGTTTCCATATATACCATGATATACTAAAGCTCTGAACCTTTATCTCTACCTTCTACAAAAATAAAAATTACACAACCAATAGAATTGAAAATTGTTTTCCTTATATTTTAAATTTTTGGAAGCGTCACAAAGACGAAAGTTTTATTTCCTTCGCTTCCATATTCATAAACACATCGAAAGAATAATAAGTTGATATTCTCAACCATTACAATTGTTTCCCTAAATCAACAATTCTAATTTTCTATAAAACGTCAACTTGTTTTAATCAAAGTCATGTTATAGTGCTAGAAAATTTTCATTTTTTGAGAAACTCCTTCATTTTAATAGAAGTTCATTCTAATTCTTACGAAATTATTCCATTTTCCGAGAAACTCTTTCATTTTAATAGAAGTTCATTCTAATTCTTACGAAGCAAAATACGGCTTAGAAAGAGACGCTTCTTCCAAAACCTCTACATTGTGGCAAAAGAATCAATTCAACAATTATTCTACTCAAAGAATCAGACTTGAATTAGGAAATTTATTGGTGGGTTTTTGTACAGGTGATATGTTGTTGATTTTGGTGGTAGTAATTTCGGAGAAAATGGTAACGTGTGGTATAAGCAGGAGGGGAGAGAGAGATGGACGGGGATAGGTGACGAAGAAGGGTGGGTTCATAGAAGATGAAAAGAGACGAGGGATTTTACCTAGAACGAGACACTCGATGGCCTTGTATGCGGTAGGGTCTATTTGACAACGTTGTAATTTTTAGTTTTGATTTTCTAAAAAAGTTTAGTTGTGGTTTTTTGTTTTGAAAAAAAAAACACGTAGATGTTTGATAGATCAGTTTATAAAATTCTAGTTTTTGTTTCTTTTAAGAGGATTTTATTTTCCTTTATGTTCATTCTTCCCTAAAACACCAGTTTCCATTATGCTGTTACGAAATCGTTCTATATAAATATTATAGGACACGATAATCAAGCAAGAGAACACAAGAGATATGAGAGAACTCAAATCCACTTTGCACAAGTCAGATTTATAATACTCCCTCACGTGTATCTCTCAATTGTTTTCCTACTCAAAGAAGAACTCTTCTCTCTTGACCTTAAACACAATACAAGACAACTTGCATATACTTGAAGAAAGCAGTGATCTTCTCTATGCAACCAATGTGGGACAAGATGTCTTATATACTCAAGGCTAAGTTGTAATTTTTTTTGAGTAACTAATGCGGGACATAAACACAAGACACAGTACCACATCAATTTAACAAACCACTCCATAAGAAAAGTGTAATATGTTTTCAGTACCTTCTTCAAGTACTTCACCTTGCATCCCCCTTAAAGTCAGGGATGCATTTCACCTTGAACTCAGCAAGAAAAAAGATGAATCAAGCTCAAGCAATGCTTGAACTTCTCTGTCGTGATTGTCTTCGTGAATAATAGCTGCATTGTCCTTAATGTGAACCTACCTCTCGCTAAAAGTTGCATCTGTATTCAATATATGTGCTTTATTGAATACCACATCTGTACTGATCACCTTTTTCTTGGCCACTAGATCCCATAACTTATATTATTTTACTCCTTCCTCATATCCAAGGAATATAAATTCTTTCGACTTAGGATTAAGTTTGGATCCTTCTTTATTCTGAAGGTGAACATACGCAGGACAAACAAAAATTCTCATTGCAGAAAAATAAACTTGTTTTCCAAACCATACCTCCTTGGGAACTTGATGATTAATGGCAGATGATGGAGAACGGTTGATCAAGTAACAAGTTGTGTTAACAACTTCAGCCTATAAACTCGTAGGCAAATTTGCATTCAACCTCGTGCATCTAGCTCGCTCCAGTAAAGTTTTGTTCATGCTTTCGGCAACCCCATGCTGTTCTAGAGTCCTCTTCATCGAAAAGTGTCTGATGATACCCTTATATTTTGCAGAACTGCAGAAACTTCTCATCCTTGTATTCCATGCCATTATCTGATCTGAAGTACTTAAGCTTCTTACCCATCTGATTTTTAACTCTAGCTTTCACTGCTTAAACACATTAAAAACTTCAGACTTATGCTTCGCAAAGTACACCCGTACTTTCCTTGAGAAATCATTTATAAATGTAACGAGCTCCCTCATTTGAGACATGTTTGATTGGTCCCCAAACATCCGAATGTACATAGTTCACAACCCCTTTACTAGGATGAGAAGCAACTTTAAAACTAGCTCGTTTCTACTTCCCAATTACACAAAATTTGCAGAAGTTTAATTTACATGATTTCACTCCCTGTATCAGCTTGTATTTGTGAAGTTCCAGCATACCTCCCTCACTCAAGTGTCCCAGCTGTTTATGGCATGACTCAGACTTATCATTACTAGAACCTGCATGAGTTGATACCGAACCTCACCTATAACTATATTCCCTATCAATCTATACAAATTTTTAGTTTTTTGACCTTTCATTATCACCATGGCACCTTTGCTAACTTTTATGACTCCACCTTTTCACCTCGACGCCGGAGGTGACCTCCCTCGACACCGACGACTCCCATCAGGTAATTTTTTTTTATAGTGTTTAATATCACTACCCATTTTTTTCTTTTACTATGTTACAATTAAATGCCCTTTATGCTTCATCTGAAGCGTTTTTTTATTTATTTTCATCCTTCATCATAAACCTTGTTACTGACATAAGCCCATATATCAGTATTGACCATTAGCTTGTCGACCATTTTCGATAGCAATCGCCGACATTCACTACGGCAAACTCCGATAGCCATCCCCCACCGACCATCGCTGCCGTCCAACTCCAGTAACCACCTTTGTCCGCTGCCTCTACCAACTAGAATAATGAAAATAATCTCATCCAAAAATATGACTAGTTTAAAACAAAATAAATTAGAAGCTAAAAAAGTTGACTCGTATTGTAATTGATCGGGTTAAGTGGCGTTGGATCTAGATGGGATGGGACGGGACGGAACTAGGCAAGGGACATTAAAATTAAGATGACGCAATATGGGGAGGGGGTGGTGGTTTGCGGCGCCCCATATTGTCTCCTTGATAAATAACAATCTTGCGATGCAAAGAGTAATTGAGATTACTAAGTATATAAGTATTATTTGACAAGTCAACTGAATGACATTATAAAGTTTAATTCCCCATTTTGAAATTTATGTGGAATTTCGTAAAACTTAGAAACATGTAGTTGCCACTTGCAGTCACATTATTATGGTAAGATTTTATTGTCCATGTACTTCAAGGCCCAGCACATCCGAAATGGACATATGGGGCTGAGCAACTTCCTTCGGCCCATCTTGTGTTGTATCCAAGAACCCAAAGTAGAGTAGTACGCCTAGTCCTGTGAGTCTGTGACAAATTCTAGCCCATCACCTAGTACATTTCTTGTATTCTCAGTAATTTGAAATGAATTTGCTACACTTCTAGCAACTTTACAAAATTAAATAATCTTGCTTGACCTACTAATTTGACTAGTAGTCATTTGTGGTAGGGCTTGATCATTCAATAGTCAATCTGGATAAAAAAAAATGTAAAACAAATATGTATGTACGAGTGTATGACCCATTTCAAACTATATTTAAATTGAATACCCTAATTCAAGCATAAAGGGCAATAACGAAATCAACCGAACCCTAAATTGAATCAATAGAACCCCCTAATTGAACCCTAAATTGAAGTAATTGAACTCTAATTAAACCCTAAATTGAATGCCCTAATTGAATCGGACCATAAATTAAACTAATTGAATCATAAATTGAATACCCTAATCCAACTGAAACTCAAATTGAACTAATTGAACCCTAAATTGAATGCCCCAAATCAACCGAACCCTAAATTGAATAATGGAACCCCCTAATTGAACCCTAAATTGATGTAATTGAACTTTAATTAAACCCTAAATTGAATGCCCTAACCGCCCTAATCGAATCGAACCCTAAATTAAACTAATTGAACCATAAATTGAATGCCTAATACAACCGAACCCTAAATTGAACAATTTTGAACAAGCGCATCGGATATGTGCATTTTGAACAATTTTTTTCCATTTGAACATTGATAATTTGTTTGATAATTTTAGGTTGTTAATTGTGCATTTGAGAATTGTGATTATTGATCTGTGATTTTAGATTGTTAATTGATGATTTTAGGTTATTAGATGTGCATTTGAAGTAATTGCGATTATTAATTGATGATTTTAGGTTGTTAATTGATGATTTTAGATAATTAATTGTGCATTGAGCTTTTGAGATATTGAGATTATTGACGGAGGATGGGACTCAATTGGATTGAATGTGTGATTTTTGTTAATTTTTATTGCATTGAGCCTTTTAGAATTGAGATTATTGACGGAGGATGGGACCCAATTGGATTGAGATACTTGTTAGTTAGCGCAGACACGGACACCACGTCTGATCGACGGTGTCTGACATTTAAAAAACAAATTAACGTGTGCCGATGTGTCTGGAGGTGCGTGTGGGTGGGCGTCGGACACGTGTCCAGAGGCGTCGGACACGTGTCGGTATGTGTCGGACACGTGTCCGGAGGTGTCAGACATGTATCGGACACCATATCGACACCCTTTATGACGGTGTCAGAATTGAGGTTGTCGACGGAGGATGGGACCCAATTGGATTGAGATACATGTTAGCTAGCGCAGACACGGACACCACGTCTGATCGACGGTGTCTGACATTTAAAACACAAATTAACGCATGCCGATGTGTCTGGAGGTGCGTGTCGGTGGGTGTCGAACACGTGTCCGGAGGCATCGGACACGTGTCCGGAGGTGTCAAGCACGTATCGGACACCATATCGACACCCTCTATGACGGTGTCAGAATTGAGGTTGTTGACGGAGGATGAGACCCAATTGGATTGAGATACCTGTTAGCTAGCGCAGACACGGACACCACGTTTGATCGACGGTGTCCGACATTTAAAAAACAAATTAACGTATGCCGATGTGTCTGGAGGTGCATGTTGGTAGGCGTCAGACACGTGTCCAGAGGCGTCGGATACGTGTCGGTATGTGTCGGACACGTGTCCGGAGGTGTCAGACACGTATCGGACACCATATCGACACCCTTTATGAGGTGTCGGAATTGAGATTGTTGACGGAGGATGAGACTCAATTGGATTGAGATACCTGTTAGCTAGCGCAGACACGGACACCACGTCTGATCGATGGTGTCCGACATTTAAAACACAAATTAACGTATGTCGATGTGTCTGGAGGTGCGTGTCGGTGGGCGTCGGACACGTGTCTGGAGGCATCGGACACCTGTCGGTATGTGTCGGACACGTGTCCGGAGGCGTCAGACACGTATCGGACACCATATCGACACCCTATATGAGGTGTCGGAATTGAGATTGTTGAATGTGCATTAAATTTAGGTTAGTTAGGTTAATGCGACATTTTTAGCATGCACCCCCTGGAATCTCATCGTGGCTCCAGCACTGGCTATAATTAGCCCTAATTAGTCCTGATTAACAATATTTTAGTAAATTAATTAACCCTGATTAGCTCTAACGAGTCCTCATTAACATTAATTATCCCTAACATAACCCAATTAAGCCTAATTAGCCCTAATTAGGACTAATCAGCGACTAATCAGCATTACTCGGTACAATTAAACCCTAATTAGGACTAAATAACCCTAATTAGTCCTAATCAACCCTAATTAGCTATTATTATCCGAAACTAGCCCTCATTAACATTAATTATTCCTAACATAACCCAATTAAGCCTAATTAGGACTAATCAGCACTACTCGGCACAATTAAACCCTAATTAGGACTAAATAACCCTAATTAGTCCTAATCAACCCTAATTAGCTATAATTAATACTCGTAATTAACCCTAATAACCTAGTTAGCCATAATTACTCCATGTTGCCCAGAGATGGTTCAATTACTCGTTGTTTACAAACCCTGCCTTCTTTATATTAGTTGTTGTTTTGAGAAGTCCATTGGCAACGAGATGGTTCAACTCGTTGCCAACGAATTCTATTTAATGTGGAATTGGTAACATATGTAACGATCTTTCTGCAGTTTTGATATTTCGAAAAGATTCTTGCATATGTTATCAATTTCTGAACGCATGCATGCATAAAAACCCTTAGTTCCCGTTCAAAGGTACTCATTACAAAGTAATGCTTTGTAATGAGCCTTTGGATGTCCAGTTTGGACAATTTGGAAAAGCTAATTGTTTATAAAACAGTGTTTTGACTCATGCTTTGTGTTCTATGTCGTGGATATTTGGTACACGTTCTCGTGTGTTTCTCCGGGTGCATACAGATCTGGTGTTCTAACATCCGTCAAACCTTCTTGAGCAAGGTTAGATGAATGTTAGAACACCTAATCGATGTCGTGTACTTGGAGAAATGCGGGGAGGTGCTGCCGAATTTTCCACAGACATGAGACTAAGCATGAGTTATTCACTGTTTTATAAACATGTGCTTTTCTGAATAGGATAGGACCACTACCTGTTGAAGAGTGGAGGGGAAATATGTAGACATGTTGTAACATTCATGCATTCATATTTACATCGGCAATGCCTAATCACTGGTCATAATTGAAGGTGGTATACAGTACGATAATTCAGTCGTCATGTCAGTCGATCGAAGTTGGATGAAAAGGAAGAATGCTGAAGATTTTGAGTGTCGCGTTGACGAATTTCTCGACTTCGCTTATGCGCATCCTGCACATGTTGACCTTGATAAGATAAGGTGTCCGTGCTGTAGATGTGAGTTGTTGCACTGGAGAAAAAGAATTGAAGTAAAATGGCATCTTTGTCGGTACGATTTTATGGGTGGATACACAAGGTGGACGCAGCACGGGGAAACGATAGTATTGTCGTCCAACCCGGCTAGTCAAACTGAAGTTAGGGAGGAGGCACGATATGATTACCGAGATATGATTATGGATGCTGGGCATGCTAATGTTGACTGGGGTGACGACAGTCCACAACCGCCGAACGAGGGGGCTCATCAGTTTTATGAGTTGTTGAGAGCTGCGGAAGAGCCGCTGTGGGATGGAGCTCCGAAACACACACGGCTGTCTGCGGTTAGTAGGTTATTACAGTTGAAATCAGACCACGGGCTGAGTGAGAAAGGTTTTAACGAGTTTGTTACCTTAATCAAAGAAATACTGCCCGAAAGTGAAAAGCTACCGCCGTCGTACTATGACGCGAAGAAGATGATGAGAAAACTTGGGTTGAGCTATGACCGGATAGATGCGTGCAATAACGATTGTGTATTATTCTGGAAAGAGAATAAGGATTTGTCACGGTGTCCAGTATGTGATCATTCGAGGTACAAACCGGACAAAGGGAAGAAGAAAAACATTGCATGGAAGATATTGCGATATTTCCCGGTCACACCACGGCTTCAGAGAATGTACTACTCCTCCAATACGGCTGAACATATGAGGGCTCACCGTGAGACTCGCAGCAACGATGCCGATGTGCTGACACACCCAGCTGATGGAGAGGCGTGGAAGGAGTTTGACCGCAGGCATCCAGTCTTTGCTCAGGAAGTTCAGAATGTTAGACTTGGTCTGGCAACCGATGGGTTCAACCCTTTCGGTCAGTCTACCATGCCTTACTCCTGTTGGCCTGTTATTATTGTCCCTTACAACCTTCCACCAGGCATGTGCATGAAGAAGCCGTATATGTTCTTGTCGTTGCTTATTCCGGGGCCGAAGAGTCCCGGTAAGGACATAGATGTGTATTTAAGGCCGTTGATTGATGAGTTAAAACAGTTATGGAATCATGGAGTCGAAACATATGATGCATCCCTTAAACAAAATTTTCAGATGAGGGCTGCTTTGATGTGGACTATACATGATTTCCCCGCATTGGGAATGACGTGTGGCTGGAGCACACATGGGAAGCTAGCATGCCCTGCTTGTATGGGCGTGAACCCCGGTCATACGTTAAAGCACGGCAGAAAGGCCTCGTGGTTCGGATGTCACCGTAAGCTTTTGCCACCGGGCCATCAGTTTCGTAGGCAGAAGGATAAATTTGACGGGACAATCGAGCGTGAGGTTGTCACACTGGACTACCCATCTGGTGAAGAAGTACTCTCACACCTGGAGGCACTTGATACTGACATACCACACGGCAAGGGTGTGCCGGATCAGAAGATTCCAGGGTTCGGGAAAGAGCACAACTGGAGAAAATTTTGTATCTTTTGGGAGTTAGCCTACTGGAGGACGCTCGTTATCCGAAACAACATGGATGTGATGCATATTGAGAAGAACGTTTTTGATAATGTGTTCAACACAGTGATGAATGTCAAGGGCAAATCGAAAGATCACCTTAAAGCGAGAAGGGATCTACAACAGTTGGGTGTACGCCGTGAATTGCATCCTCGGACAGTCAGTGGGAGGATGATACTTCCGAAAGCACCTTACTGTCTAGACAAGAAACAAGTGGAGAAGGTCTGTCAGTGGGTTAAGAATTTGAAGCTTCCGGATGGGTTTGCGTCCAACATATCTCGTTGTTGCAATGTATCGGAATGCAAGTTTCAAGGGATGAAGAGTCACGACTGCCACGTATTCATGGAGAGATTCATTCCTATTGCCTTCCGGGGACTGTTGCCACGGGTTGTTTGCGAGACTTTGACTGAATTATCTCATTTCTTTCGAGATATATGCTCTTCTACGATCCGGGTGAGTAACATGGAAGTGCTTGAGAAGAACATTGTGGTGACGATTTGCAAGCTGGAGAAAATCTTCCCACCTTCGTTCTTTGATTCAATGGAGCATCTGCCTGTTCACTTGGCATATGAAGCTAAGATGGGTGGACCCGTGCAATATCGGTGGATGTATCCCTTCGAGAGGTAATCCTTAAATTGTTACAGTTGTTCGTTTACACTTAATGCGACATCTGTTATCATTGATATTCCACCTAACTCGATTCGCTAAACTTCTAGGTTCATGTTCCATTTAAAGAAAAAAGTCCGTAATAAGGCTCGGGTTGAGGGCTCAATTGCGGAGGCTTACGTAATGGAAGAACTTGTAAACTTTTGTAGTCAATATTTCGGGCCTGATGTTGGTACAAGGTTAAATCAACTAGGCCGAAATGACCCAGGAGCAAGCACAAATTTGGAAGGGCAATTGTCAATATTCAAGCAGTCAGGTAGTCCGTTCGGCCGAACGTATACTCGATGGCTAACGGATGAAGAGTACAGTGCTGCAACAATATATGCCCTTCTAAATTGTGATGAAGTTTCGGCATTCGTTGAGTAAGTTAAAGTCTTAATTCACTTACATTGCTGTACATAATTGAAAGTGTGTTAAGCGAGTCAACTATATTGGTTTGCAGTGAGTTCGATGCGAAATCTTTAATCACTGATCCCGCTGGACTTGAATCTCATCGGAAATCACAATTTGTACAGTGGTTCAAAATCCGTGTAAGATTGTTTAACGAAATTATATTATGTGTTATATACAGTTCTGTGGCCAATTAGTATACTGATTTATCCTTAATTTTTACCGTCATCTACAATAGGTTCAGTCAATGGATAGACCAGTGGCCTCCTGCTTGAAATTACTAGCCGAAGGCCCTAACAAACAAACATCCTGTTACGGAGGCTATATCATCAACGGGTTTAGGTTTAACGTAAAAGATGATGACCGAACAAAACAAACCCAAAACAGTGGAGTCTTGGTCAACGGCGACTGTTATGCCGAGAATTGCATGGACTTTTACGGAGAGCTAGATGAGATTGTTGAGCTAACATATCTGGGTTCCCAAAATCGCCTGGTAATGTTCAAGTGTACGTGGTTCGATGTCACATGCAGTAGAGGAATCCGTGTTAGCTCTCAAGGGATTGTAGATGTCAATGTCAAGTCAAGACTTGCATCAGACGAGCCCTTTGTGTTTGCTAGTCAAGCTGTACAAGTCTTTTACGCGGAGGACGTCGCCAATCCCAAATCTCATTGGTATACAACTATCAAGTCCAAGAAATTGCCCGTGACATATGACAGTGAGCTAGACTCCTTTCAAGCCGACCAACCACGTGTCTTGTTCCCTGTTGAGGTCAACAACGAGGAGGACGATCTTCCTCTTCCAACAACACTTCTTGTAGGAGAAGAAGTCGTAGATGATGACGCGGAAGATGTGGAAAGTGTTGGAGATGATGTGACCGAGTCTACTGATGAAGAGGATGAATTAGAAGATGAAGAGGACGACGAGTCCCACGAAGAAGAGGACGACGAGGAAAGTGATGAAGATGATTCGCAAACTGAAAATGATTGACTTGTAATGTTGTAACATCACGGGAAAAATGTAGTAACATTTTAGAACTTGGTGTTTAATGATGTGTTTTTGCACATCCGTTATATATATATATATATATATAGTGCCGATGATGATTTTTGCCAAATTATTGTTTTTAACGTGTTAATGTCTTTGTAATTTATCTATATGAAGTCAGATATGGATAGGATACGGGCTATTCGTGGCCGGGCTGGACGCCGAGCTGCTTCCTCCCCGGTGGGTCCCACCTCGTCATTGCCTACTGATGACGAGGCACAGAGTGATCGCGGACAGCAGATGGGGCCCAGCCCCAGCCCCAGCCCCAGCCCCAGCTCCAACCCCAGCCCTAGCCCCAGCCATCGCCCCAGTCCCAACCGTCACCCCAGCCCGACGCAGATTCATCCCACACGCGCGTGCATTCTCCATCTTCCGTGGGTTCTACCTCAGGTATAGTTGATAACGGTGTTTAGTACATTTTTGCTAGCCTATATTTAAAGTATATTTGAACTGTATTAATGTCTGTGTTTTGTAGGATCTCGACGAGGCCGTGGTCCGACACGCGGGGTACGCATCGACCCCCAGCGTAAACAGAGAGTTACGCTCACGCAGGAGGGCCTGTAAGTACTAAAAATATCACCTCATGCCTTATATTTAAAATTTTGGGGTGTTAATTTATATTTGAACTGTATTAATTTATTTATTTACTTCTTTGGCAGGATCCTGGAGAATCAGGCGAGGACGAAGATCGGCGTTCTTGTGAAGGGCCGATTCTTCGAGCCACGCCTGTACTGGAAGGACTGGGATGCCGCTGCGAGGGAGGCCTATGGGAGGAGTGGCTGGTACGGTGAAGTATTTTTTTCAGCGTTAGTAAATGTTTAATTAGAGTTTGTTTTCTGTTGTTAATTTGTGTTATTGAATGCCTTACAGGAGGGGTTCACGTTTGACACGCCTCAGCAGCAGGTACTGGGGCAGCAGGCCTTCTTTGCCTACATCGGCAAGAATTACCGCCGATGGCTCCACGATGCACGGGACCGGGCGAAGAAGATGCTGCCCGAGGGTGCCCCGATGACGGAGATGACGAGATATCCCCCACATTGGATATCTCACCGTGTATGGGGGGAGATGATAGATCGGTGGGCTATGGATCCAGGTTGGGACGCCAAGAGTAAGAGCGGGGCCGAGAACAGACAGAACAGAGATCCGACGCACACGGGGGGGTCGGTGCCACACGACATCGTCCGACACATGAACGCGGTCGAGCACCCGGATCTGGAGGAGGATGAGGTCGTAGCTCTGACCTATACTCAGACGCACGTGCGGAAGAAGGACAAGGACGAGGCGCACCGGGCGGGCGACTATATTTCAGATATTGCCCGGCGGATCGATGTGAGTCAATTTGTTTTAGTTGTTAATGTTTTGTCTTTCTATCCTCAATGTCTGTTTCGTTAATTAATGCCCTAACATATCGTTAAACCACTATTTTTGCAGGCCTCGTATGAACAGCTAAGGGGGTCCGAGCAGCAGTCCGGACAGCCATCAGCGTCCACTAGTACGGCTGCGAGTACTGGGGGGTTGAAGCGATGGCTGGATACGCCGGAGGTCGTGAATCGGCCGAAAGGCCGCATACGCGGCCTGCCTAGCACGACTGCTCGTGCCGTGATAGGAGCGTCCTCACCCCCTGCTGCCCCTCCACAGACACCGGCTCCTCGGCCTCAGTTGGACGACGAGGAGATCCAGCGCATTGCTACAGTGGTGGTGAGGATGATCAGGGAGCAGGGCGCTGTTGGACATGCCGAGCCGGCCCCGGATCAGCAGGATCCAGATCCGGGACTCGGCAACCCCTGATGAGCCCCTTCTCGTGCCCGTTCCTAGCTTCCCCCGCACCTGGCTTGTACTCTTCTCCCCTCCCCTAACCGGCTGTATCCGGTTCCCGGCTTGTACATAATGAGTCTTTTTTATGATTGATTATATATATTTCTTTGTGTATTGATTATTGCGCGTTGTTGTTGAGAAATGAAAATTGTATTACAGGTTTGGGTAATTGAAAAATAAAAAAAAATTTCAAAATTTTTTTTGACTTTTGGCGACGGATTAATTCCGTCGCTAAAAGTATTCATACAATCAGTTAATTCGCGACGGAATATTCCGTCGCTAAATAAATTTTTTAGCGACGGAATATTCCGTCGCTAAAATATTATTTCGTCGCTAGTTTGACAAAAAAAAATTAATTAAAATACTAAAAATATAATTAGCGACGGATATTCCGTCGCTAATTAAAAATAAATCCGTCACAAATAATTATATATTTAGCGACGGATTTCAAAAATTCCGTCGCTAAACTATTAGTGACGGGCTTTTATACGAGGGATTTTTAGCGACGGTGAATCCGTCGCTAATTGTTTTTGGGACGGATTTTTGGCTTTTAGCGACAGATTTTCCCGTCGCTAAAAGCCTTTTTTCTTGTAGTGTTTATAGATATACTGCAATCTATAGAATCAAGTGTCCAAGGAAATCAAATTCTTCTTTAAGTCACGTATGTACCTTACATCACTCAGGGTTCTCACAATCCCATCAAACATTTTAATGGTACCTATCCCCATGACTTTGCAAACAGCGTCATTACCAATTAACACAGTATCACCGTTACATGAGTAAGACAATCAAACCATTCCCTATGTGGGCAAATATAAAACGAACATGTAGAGTCAAGAAACCATTCTGTAGAAAAACTGTTGTCTCTAACTGATAAGAGATTACCTTCTTACTGCTCAGCCGAGGAAACCAATTAGAGATCACCATCGCTACTTTTGTCATCTTCTGTTCTTCTTCTCCTTCCTTTCTGGACACTTCCTTGTAATGTGACCAATCTCTTTACAATACCAGCATTCAATACTGGACTTGTCCTGCTTTCCACGAGACTTAGACCTATCTTTTTCATGTCTTGAATTTCTGCTTCTAAATCGACCTATGCCTCTTTCATGACCATTTTTATTTTCAGACCTTACCACCAGACCTTCGCCTTAACTGCTTGAACTTGTTCCATTAACTCTGCTCGAGTCCATAAGAGCCGACATATTATCATCAACAAGCAATGTCTCCTTCCCAATAAGCAACGTAGTCTTCAAGATCTCATATGATTTTGGAAGTGAAGATAACAACAAAATTGCCTGATCTTCCTCCTCGAGTTTAACATTTATACTTAACAATTGGGACACTAACCGGTTAAATTCTACTATATGGTCACCCAAATCTGAACCTTCATCCATCCATAATTGGTACAGATCTTTCTTCAGATATAACCGATTCGACAAAGATTTGACATATATATCTTCTCAATTTTTGCCACAAAGCTGTTGGAGAAGTCTCTATCAAAATCTGGTACTTAACCTTTGGGGCTAGATTTAACTGTGTTGTAGATACAGCCTTTGCCTGTAATTCCTCCTAATCATCCTAATCCATCGACTCAGACTTATTCCCCAGCAAAGGCCTAAGCAATCCTTGCTGCACAAGGATATCCTTCACCATACTCTGCCATATGCCAAAATTCGTCTTCCCATCGAATTGTTCACAGGCATACTTCATGGTCGTGTTGTTCGACATATTTATCCTCTCAAATCTATTTTAATTTTGCCCAAAAAATAAACCTGGAATGCTCTTGATACCATTTGTTACGAAATTGTTCTAGATAAATATGTATAGAACACGATAACCAAACAAGAGAACATAAGAGATATGAGAAAACTCAAATCCACTTGTACAAGTCAGATTTACAATGCTCCCTCACGTGTATCTCTCAATTGTTTCCCTACTCAAAGAAGGACTCTTCTCTCTTGACCTTAAACACAATACAAGACAATTTACAAATACTTGGAGAAATCAATGATCTTCTCTATGTAACCAATGTGGGCAAGATGTCTTATATACTTAAGGCCAAGTTGCAATCTTCTTTGAGTAACCAATGTTGGACATAAATACAAGATATATCAACAACCACCAACTAACACCATCACACCACATTATCACCGCTGCCCATAGCCAGTAACCACCGCCCATCACGACCAACCACCAAAATCATGACAGAGTTATTGATACCCAAAAATTAGATTTGAAGATCGACGGTAGTGGAGAAACGACAATGATGATCGACGCGTCAACGGCCATGGCGAGATAGACTGAGGGTGGTTGAGAGTGGTGAAATCGACGGTGTCGACGTTGATCGATGGTGGTTTTGATGTTGTCTGATTGTGTTCGACGTTAATTAATTGTCGGGAGTTATGTCGGTGTGCTTGGTGGTTTTGATGGTGGTGGTGGTGCTTGGCCGTTAAGATGGTGGTTGCAATGTATCCGCTTCATTGATGTGACGTAATGGTAGAGCAAATTCATGCAGTGGCGATGGCGGTGGGGTGGCAACGATGAGGTAGCGATGAGGCAGATCTGCAGGTGACAACGACCGGATTGTGACAGCAATGTAAGAGATCTGTTGCTGTGACAGCGGTTGGGTGGTGACAAGAATGGCAGATCTATGGTGGTACGACAGTGGGGTGACGAAGGTGGGGTGGTTAGGGCGGCAACAGGTGGCGACGGTAGTTTTTCTGATGGTAGTGGTGGTGAGGGCTTAGAGGGTAAGTATTGGTAGTGGTGAAAGTGACGAAAATAAAATGAGTTTTTCTAAAATGTGGATAGTAAATTGCTTCTAATGAAGGTTGATGGTTAGATCCAAAAACAAAAATCGAAACTAAAAATTCAAAACTCGAAAACGGCCGGAGGGAGCTTGCTTATAGAAAGAAGATGCTTGTTTATGCTTGGAACGTTTATGCTTGTAGCGAGGGTTGCCTCAATTTGGTTTACCTCCGGGGATTCTTAAGGGGTTTTTAAATAAATTGCCTTAGTTATATAAGCACAGAGAGTCAGATTGTACTACCATGATAGGAGACCGAAGCAGATTTTATTGCAAGTAAGAGCGAGTCTACCCTGCAAGGCTTCGAGTCTGTTTGAAATCATTTGAAGTTTTAGTTTTCAGTTTTTTTTTTACAAAAAATTAAACCAGTTTAGTTTTTTTTTTTTTACAAAAACAGTGTGATGTATGATTGAAGTATTGTTGTTTTTTGTCTTTTTTTTTCCTTACAATTTTTTATCTTTTTCTTCTATGCTCTCTGTCATTGTTAGGACACCACAACCCAACATTCCTTCACCACCACCCGACGTGGCACAACAATCATTCACCACCACGCCACCTTGCCCAGCAATCCTCCACCATCGCCCCAGCAATTCTGCCAATCCTCCACCAACACACAAAATTGCCCACTACCATTAATCACAACCACCATGGCAGAAGCTTTCTCCAATCCAAATCCATGCCTCTATAATTAAAAAAAATTGCCATCAAATTGTAGCTTCTAATTTTGAATCCAACCCTAATTATCTTGGATCAAGGCTTGGGTTTATCATGTCTTGAACAAATTTTATAGATTCAAGGCTTGTGCTTGATGTGAGGATATTACCAAGTATTTGTAAGACTTCTGATCTTGACCGGGAAGAAGATTATAGCTAGAGGATTCTAGTGCTCTTGCATGAGACTTTTTTGAAGAGGTGGATATTTGACTTGATGATAGTTCAAGCCAAACCATTTAAATCTCATTTTCAGGAATCTCTAACTCAACTTCTTTACTTATTGCTCTGGAATTTTTCAAATTGTATACTTAGCATATTGGTTGAGATGTTGTTTGATTGAGATACATGATTAGGTGTAGTTTAAATTGTACATCAATTTTTAAAAACTATATTCACTACCCCCTTTTCTAGGTTGTTTTATTGGTTTTAGACTTGAACCAAATATAAAGGGTGTTATTGTAATCTTTTATATGTGAGGGGTAGTGAGTATATTGAACCGAAAAATAAGGATATGCGAATACGGTTTAGGCAATCAAACTTTATTAAAAAAGGACACTGAAAAGTCTAACTATGACATATATGCTCTCATTTTAACGACTTTGAAATATGCATGCACAAGTGGATTTGGTGTCATTTGACTAGTTGCAATGACGTAGGCAAATGATAGCGAGACATATTTGTAGCCTATAAGTCATTGACTCGTTGAGAGGGAGCAGAATTGCAAGTGAAAGCAGAGCATGAAGGCAACAGAGTTGACGCAAGTTTCATAGTGAGAGCGAGGCAGTACAAAGGAAGCTTGAGCAATAATTAACAGCGGGAGTGTTGGCCACTTTAGTAGGATTGACAAGAATTTGGAAGCGAGAGCGAGAAAGTACGAAGTGAAAGCAGGAGGAAGAGAGAATTGAAAGCGGGAACATACACTTTTATATGTTTCACAAAAGGCAATTGCACATATAATTCTTCAATGTTCAGAGCAATTCTGAATGTGGGATGAGGATGGGTGACAAAGAAGGGTTAGTACATAGAAGATGAAGAAATGATATTTACGAAAAAAATACAATCCAATGGAGGTTAGGTAGTCACTTTAGTTTATTTGCCGAGTTGAGATGTTCCTACAGTTAATTCTCTAAGTGTCGACATCTGATCAATCAAGAGTTGAATTTACATCTTTGCTTGCTCAGATTGAACATACGTTGTAACCATCAGAGTTTATAGGCTATTTAGTAAATTGAGCACCAAAGTAGAAGTCTAGAGTGTTTGGTGCTACAATTGAAACCTTAGGGTGCTGAGTGTACATGACCTCAAATTATGTAGTTTTCTATGCAATTATTTCTTTTTTAGTTCATTGTTTAACATAGTTAAAGACACTAAAGTTTCACCTTATTATACTTGTTAACCCTACGGTTATTTAACCTAGGATTATATTTGATTTTGATGATAACTAACATTGATGATTATGCTGTCTAACATGCATTGAGTTGATGAAGCAATAGGAACAATCTCACACTCATGCAAATGGTAAATTAGACGAGCAAATCGTTTAAAGACTCTCAACGGAACGCATCAAAGAAGGATTTCGTCGATTGAACTTTACTATGCTTTATTTCCTTCTTTGTAAACTAAACGTAGAGAGATGATCGTTACGATGACTGTATACCTAGAATTTGCCCATAGGTTTCCCTTGCATGCATAAAAGTTTTTCATTCTTTGAAAACTAGGAAACTGCATTTTCTGCAATGCAGTCGACTGCATTGGATTGCAGTCGACTGCAACTTGGGCAGTGAGGTATTACAGTCGACTGCATTGGAATGCAGTCGACTGCAATACTTCCAGTAGCCTATTACAGTCGACTGCATTGGATTACAGTCGACTGCAAGTTGGAAATTTTGAATTTCCAACGGCTACTTTGGGAATACAGTCGACTGCAATGGGACATTGCAGTCGATTGCAATAGCCGTTTGGCGCATTTAATGCTCCACCTAATTCCAAACGGTCATATTCTTTCCCACCTTTATAAATACTCATCTTGGGCATAGTTTTGATCATCAATTGCATTCAAAGCTCTCTTATCCTTCATATTCTCAAAGATCAAAGCAATTGTTCAAATCTCTTTTGTTTCATTGATTTCTCATCCTTTTCAAGAGAGCATTTATTGTGAGCTTACATTTGAGAGATATACACTTTCATAAGTCATCATACACTCATCTCTCTTGTTCTAGTGCTTAAACTTGTACTCATCTACTTCTTGAGAGTGAAATCTTGTACACATTTCTTCATTGAAAGGTTCTTGTATCAAAGCTTGGGGTTGTCAAGCTTTGGAGCTTTGGGTTTGTCAAAGCTTGTTCTTGATGTGGGCATAGCATCAAGGGATTGTAAGAGGTTCGATCTTGACCCGTAAGGAAGATCATACTAGTGGATTCTAGGGCCTTTCAAGGGACTTCCTTGAAGGGGTGGACGTAGGCTTGTGGGTATATCAAGCCGAACCATTTAATTCTCCTTGTCAAGTATCTCTAAACCCTTCTCTCTTTACATTATCATCTTACATTTGTGTTGAGATTGGTTGTTTGCTCATTTAAGTTATTGAGATTGAGGTTTGTTGTTTGTTAATTTTTAAAGTAGTCTTAAAACCCTATTCACCCCCCCTCTAGGGTTATTTTTTTTGTTTCAATACTAAACTACATGTGGCGCGTAAAATTTCATTCTACCCATAGTGGTTCTTCACTAACATATACCAATTATAATCCAGCTAAGAAATCGTCACTGAATGTTAAGCATGATAACATTGTTGAGCCCATTCTCTAACAGCTTAAACTTTTAGAGCACATGATAACTTAACATGGTATCATAGCTCTGGTTTGGCAAGGTCTTGAGTTCAATTCTTCCCGCTTGCATGTCTTGGTCCCCTTCAGTTTACTTTTAACTTGGTTTGTCTCTTCACATTCAATCTGTTTATTCTGTCTTGATCTGTCTCTCCACGTGAAATCAGGGGCTTGGACGTGAGGGATAGTGTTAAGCATGATAACATTATTGGACCCATTCTCTAATAGCTTAAGCTTTTAGAGGACATGATAACACTGAAGATGATTGAGAAAGGACCGTAATGTCATATAGGCAGGCTTTTGTTACAATCCACTATTTGTCTCAGGAAAGATATAGGCAGGCTTTTGGATCCTAGCGTAGTGCCCAGAGAACATAGTTTCGGCTTACTAAGGTCACGTTTGACGCGGTTTTTTTTTCCTCTTTTTTTTTTTTCTGTTTTGAAAATTGGAAAAAAAAGTGCGTTTGGTAACCATTTTTTTTCCTTCTCCAATTTAAAAAACCAAATTTTAAACTGAAGAGTAAAAAAAAAACTCCAAAAACTGGTTCTTTTTAGACCACCACCACCACCCTCCCACCACCGGCAGCCACCTCAGGCGACCACCGCCGGCCGCCGACAACCATCTCTGGCTGCTGGCAACCACCGTCGGCGACTGCCGGCAGCCACCTCCGGCAGCAGGCGACTACCACCGGCAGCCACCTCCGGCCGCCGGCAACCACCGCCCGCGACTGTCGGTAGCCACCGCCGGCAGTCACCTCCGGCCGCCAGCGACCACCGTCGGCGACTGCCGGCAGCCACCTCCGGCCGTCGGGGACAACCGCCGGTGACTGCCGGCAGCCACCGCTAGCCACCGGCGACCACCGCCGGCAGCCACCAGCCACCGCCGACCACCGCTACGTCCCACCACCGCCACCGCAACCACCTAAAAAAAAGTCAAAATAAAAGGATTACCAAACATAAAAAAAAACTAAAAAAGACAAGGGTTATCAAACACCCACTTGTTTTTGTAAAAAAAAAAAATTAAGCTGCTCTTTAAAAACTGAAAACAAAAAAAAAAGTTTTGTCAAACCAACCCTAGGTATATCTAAGATTTGGAAGTTGGTAAAAACCAGCCCTTTGTTTCGGCCATAGGCCGAAATTGGTCCCCATAATCCCGGGATATTGGCTTTCGCCAATAGTGAACTATCATAGGATTGCATCTTGTGCATATTCTACATTATAGCCGCCCTTTTCCCCTTTTCATTTCTAACAGAGTTGACAATCCCTTTTCTCGACCTATAATCACCTACAAGGCTGAGGAAATTGTATGAAGCTTTTGACCAGTCCAGTGGCGGGCTACCCGCTCTCTTTGGCTAGATAAGGCCCAATTTGACAAAAAAAAATTTCCAGTTTTGGAAATTGGAAAAAAAAAGTGCGTTTGGTAACCATTTTTTTTCCTTCTCCAATTTAAAAAATCAGTTTTTAAACTGAAAAGTAAAAAAAAAAACTCTAGAAACTGTTTTTTTTTAGACCACCACCACCACCCTCCCACCGCCGGCAGCCACCTCCAGCAGCCAACGACCACCGTCGGTAGCCACCGTCGGCCGCCGGCGATTGCCGGTAGCCACCTCCGGCCGTCGACGACCACCGCCGGCAGCCACCTCCGGCCATCGGTAGCCACCGCCGGCAGCCGTCGACAACCGTCGGCAACCACCGGCGACCACCGCCACCAGCCACCGCCGGCCACCACCAACGTCGACCACCAGCCACTTGTGCCGAATCTGGCTCTAATCCTGCCATACTCCTCTATTGTCATCGTCCTGGATGAGTTTACTGCACCACTCCCTCAAAATTACACTTAAGAACCAAAAAGTATGCAACCTTATGAAACAAGAAATAGCTACATTAAACAAAAAACTAAGGGTTGGTTTGACAAATTTTTTTTTTTGATTTTCAGTTTTTAAAGAGCAGTTAAAATTTTTTTTTTTACAAAAACAAGTGGGTGTTTGATAACCTTTTTTTTTTTGGAGTTTTTTTTTTGGGTGTTTGGTAACCCTTTTTATTTTGACTTTTTTTTTGAGTGGTTTGCGGTGGCGGTGGTGGGGCGCGGTGGTTGACGGTGGTGGTGGTGGCCGGCGGTGGCTGGTGGCTGCAGATGGTGGTCGCTGGTGACTGCCGGCGGTGGTTCCGGCAGCCGGAGGTGGTCGCTGGCGGCGGCCGGAGGTGGTTGCCGGCGGTGGGAGGGTGGTGGTGGTAGTCTCAAAAAAAAAAAAAACCAAAAGTGAAAAAAAAACCAGTTTCTGGAGTTTTTTTTTTACTCTTCAGTTTAAAAACTGATTTTTTAAATTGAAAAAAAAATGGTTACCAAACGCTCCTTTTTTTCAATTTTTAAAATTAAAAAAAAAGAAGCAAAAAAAGAGTGTCAAACCTACCCTAAATATTCATTTTCTTTCTCGTCTATCAAATGACCATTTCACATGCATACGTTGTCAACCGATGTCGCCACCATAATTAGTGTAGACGATCACCACTCCGACCAATACCTTTTTTGATTGCAACCATCGGTCTGCAGCTCATGTGCAAACCTAGGTGCCACTACAATTTGAGACGTGGCGTGGGAAACCAGGAAATTCATACGCATTAATTAATTTTATTTATTCACTAGAATATGCTTTCTTTGGCCGTGAATGAATTGAAAAGAGGGGAAGTACGGTAACGTCGAATGCAACAAGTTGTATTTTCATATATATATATATATATATATATATATATATATATATATATATATATATGCCTTACACATTCACGGATTCCAACGCAAGAGGCCTCTTAATTTCTTTTTTTTGG
Source organism: Escallonia herrerae (assembly GCA_033070095.1). Taxonomy (NCBI): domain Eukaryota; kingdom Viridiplantae; phylum Streptophyta; class Magnoliopsida; order Escalloniales; family Escalloniaceae; genus Escallonia; species Escallonia herrerae. The sequence continues at coordinate 120,935 of JAVXUP010000458.1, forward strand.
AAATCAACTCAATGAACTCTGATGGATATCACAATTCATGACATGGTATTGGAAGAAAAAAATTAGCAATGAAAGTTAGCCGTTCAACATCAAATCTCGAAGTACTTAAAACCAAATCAATGCCTAAACTAGACTATAATCCATTATGCAATCTCTACTAAACCATGGGCCTAACATCGTTATTCAAAAAGTCACAAATTATACATGGTTGCTTAAAACTTGAATAGGTTTTGAACCAGGTCTTTTCAGCATCTATAGACCCTTTCGAGAAGACAATGACTTATCTTGACTCTTTCTTATCCCTCTAATATTTCAATAAATACTTATATTAGTTGAACTCTGATATTAATTTGGGTCTAAAGACCCACTAGACGAAAAATATGACTTTATTTCTGTCACTATTTTACAAAAGCTTAATCACTAGCAACCATCAACATTAAATAAGAAAAAAAAAACTCGGGAAAAAAAAGAAATAATGGGACAATATTACATGTACTCTATCTCATGATATATCAACTTAGCAGGACTTGGTTATGACTATTATCACCTGATATTCACTGTAAAATAAGAACCCAATAATGGACAAAGCAAAATATATAAACTAAGTAAAAGATAATATAATCTGTAAGTTTACACAAATTTCACCCTCTTCTGTCATTATGTTTATTGGAAAAGAGAGATTTCCAATATGGCCAGGAATGTGTCCAACGAAATTCGAGTAAACGAGGTTAAGATATCTCAAGTTATTTAGGCAGCCTAATAGTTCATGCTCAAGTCCAGGTAATTCAAATACTTTAGATGAGGCACTGGATTGGTCTCTCTTTCTTTTCCGACTTTATATTGATCGTTCATAGTCTCTGGTGGGCAACTAAACTTTCTTCTCTCAAACACTTGAACCTTGCTGGGGTAAGCCTTTTGAAAGCTAATGACTGGTTGCATGCATTCGACATGCTTCCTCCACTGTTAGAGTTGAACTTGGCTGTTTGCCATTTAAGTGGCATTAGACCCCCTTTCAAATGTTAATTTCACACCTCTAGTTTCACTTGATATCCAAGGCAATTAACCCATTACCATCCCTTACAGCTGCTTGTCCAATATCATTGGTCTTGTGAGTCTCCATCTTAATGATAACAACTTAACTGGTCGAATCCCCAGTACGCTTGGAAGGTTGTCCTCTCTTGTAGTCCTTGACCTTTCTGGAACACGCTCTGGTTCACTCTGCAACTTGACCAGTATTTTTCTTCTGGATCTCAGTGATGGCATGTTTCAAGGTCCACTACCAACTCTTATTGGCAGCCTTAAGCAGCTATGAAACCTTTACCTCTCTACGTCTCTAGAAATGACTTCAATGGATTTCTGCCGAACCAGTTGGGAGAGCTAAAGCATCTTGATCGAGTACCTTGGCCTTTCTTTTAACTCATTTTCTGGTCCTGTGCCCGAGTCACTTGGGAGGCTATCATCTTTGAAAGTGTTAGATACCGGACATAATGACTTCAATGGAAGCACTCCTTCATGTCTTGCACAGCTTTCGAATCTAGAACTTCACCAGGTAAGATGTATCTGGTAACTTATTGACCAGTGTGGTCTCAGATCTTCACTTTCCCGGACTATCTAGGTTAACTGTGTTATCCTTGTCTATAAGCTCATTAGTTTCGAACGAGCAGTACACGTCTTCCAATTCGTTGGTTCTGAATATTAACTCTGAATAGATCCCTAACTTCAAGACATTCACATGGGATCGTGCAAACTTGGAAGCAAATTCCTCGCATGACTTGAAACACAAAAGCATGTCCAGGAGTTGATCCTTTTTATTACAGGCTTGAATGATACTATACCTGACTGGTTTGAGAATGTACTTTCTCGTATAAGCTTATTGGACTTGTCCTGCAACCAGATTAGTGGTAAGTTGCCCAAACTTCAAGTATTTGGTGAAACCAATCTTGACAGGTACTTGATAATGAATACCAACATATTTGAAGGCCCACTGACCCTATTCTTCTCAGATGTCAAGGTATTAGATCTCTCCAACAACTTACTTTCAGGATATATCCCTCAGATTGATAATAGCATGAATTTATAACTGGAAGCTCAGTTGTGCCCAACAATCGTTTCATCGGAGGCATACCAAGGTAATATAGAGACTCTGGAAGTCATTGACCTGACAAAGAATCAATTTTTAGGAAGGCTTCCTCGTATTTAGGAGAACCGTATGGACTGCAGCTGCTAGACCCGAAGAATAACCATCTGTATGGTCATATTCCAAGGACTTCGTGTTCACTACAAAATCTTGTATCCTTGCATTTGCACAACAACTTGTTTCACGGGAAATTCCGTTGTCCTTAATGAATTTGACAAGTCTAATCACTCTTGATCTGGGTGAAAACTAATTCACGGGTGTCATCCCTCCGTGGATTAAGACAGGGCTATCTAATCTGCAGATTCTAAGCCTCCAGTCAAATAAATTCTACAGTGCTATACCTCCAGAACCATTCCACCTCTCTGCACTTCAACTTTTGAACTTGAGGCAGAATAGTATAACTAGACGTATCCTTGCATGTTTCAGTAATCATACTGCCATGCTCATTTATCACAAGGCCGAGGAATATGAATTGTTTGAAACCTATGAGGAGAACATTTAATCATCTATCAAAGGTAGTGAATTGCAATAGCCTACATCAATCCCATTTCTCACATCCATAGACCTTTCAAAGAACAACTTATCATAAGAGATTCCCAGGGAATTAATGGACCTTTACAGGTTCAGGGCCTTGAATCTTGCCGGCAATTGTCTTCATGGGAGGATCTCTGAAAACATAGGCAAATTGAAGCTACTGGAAGCTCTTGATCCATCCATTAACAACTTTTCTATCCCATTCCTCGTAGCTTGTCGACCTTAAACTATCTGAGTCATTTAAACCTGTCATTCAACAATTTCTCGGGGGCAAATACCAACTGGAAATGAGCTTCAAGCCTTGAAAATCAATTTGAGATATATATAGGTGATGATGACCTTTGAGGAGAACAACTCTTGAATATGTGTCCTAAGAATGATGATGACAGACGTGCTCGTAACAGTGAAGGTGGAGATAAGTCCTATAATCTATGGTTTTATGCTGGCATAGGGCAAGGTTTCTCGTTTGGATACTTGGGACTTTGCGGCTTTTTGCGTTTCCAAAGGTCTTGGAGATATGCATAGCTTCGGTTCCTTGGCTACAACATGGCTGTGTTGACAATTGCAATAAGGGAAGCTTTGCTGGAAAGAATTAATGTTCCGCTGCAGTTCACTTGCAGGATAAATTTACCTCTAAAGGGGATAATGTATTTGATTTTTGGAACAGCATAGGGTCTTGGCTGCAGTCTGAATAGTATAAATTGCGCTTCTCCTGATCCGACAAGCCACGTTGGAAGATGGGAGACATTCATACGTATCTTCTGGTCTGTGTGCAAAGATGTGGAATATTGCATAGATATTGATATAACTCAAGTATAACTCCCAATAATCGGGAAATATCGGCAATTCCAGTCAAATTGGGAGATCAATTATTATCTTATTAGGGATTGTGACGTGATTCCTAACGCGATCCTAACACATCTGACCCATGGCCCAGTCCTACTCGGAGTTTTCTCCTACAGCTATATAAAGGAGTCTACCCCTCCAGGTATGGGACAATTACACAATTCATGCTTTTTCAGAGTAACTATCCTGTAACTGCGCTCTGACTTAAGTATCGGAGAGTTCTCCGTCGGAAACCCCACCCAGCGGTCACTCGTTTCGGTCCGGGGTCGGGTTCCGCAATACACGCGGAGCATATTTTTAACAGCAACAGATTGACGTCATCCGTGAGACCCACCAGCCTATTTGATCTCAAGAAAATTCAACAGTTGTATCCCCAACTGCCAGCGACAATGTGTCGAAACCACCAACAGAACCGCCGCCGTCACAATTTTTTCCAATTTGAATTATCGTCATAAAATACAACGCATTGTTTGAAGAAAATTCAGAACCGACAAAGTGCCGCCAAGTCACCGACGGTCCGAAAAAAAGTTCAGCAAAAGGAAAAGAAGTAGCATCGCACAACCGTCAGTAAGGTCGCAACCTCACCATCCACGACCCCGACGCCTCACCATGGTACTACGCACCGGTATCACAAAGCTGCCGAAGCAGCCACATCGAAAGAAAAAAAATCACAAAAGAAAGGGAAGACGATGCCACTAGTGCAGTAGCGTCACCATCAGTCCTCGCGTTGAGATGTCACCACCGCGACGGGCGACAGTGCCCATCGGCCCCGTCATGACCGCGATGAGCGAAAACTTTAATCGGCATCGTCGTTTCACCGCTACAAACCAGAAGATCTACCTCACCATCGTCCACCATAATCAGTGGTTGTCCGCCACAAAAAACCACCGCCCTCCCTACGAAGCTGCCGGAGCAGCGACACAAGAAAAAAAAATCAGCTCCCTCAGTGGCGTTCACCGTGACCTTCCCTGACGTCACGCCGTCCATCATGAGCAAACACCAAGAACTCAACAAATAATGTCAACTCGGAGGCTCCCTCGGTCATGAGAAGCCCCGTCGAAGCCAATCAACGTCGCGCTGTCATCGCCACCGGCAAGGGGACAGACGCCACACATAGCCGATAACGGCGCCACCTCGGCCACCCTTGCTCAAGATCTGCACCACGCATGCCGTCGCGCAACGCTAACGGATCACCACGACACCACCAATAGTTGGCGTCACCACCGGGGAACAGGTCGGCGCAGCTATTGTTTGCAGATCCTATCTGCCGGTAATTCGACGCTCTCCTAGCTGGTGAGATCTACAATCTCATCAGTTGTGGTCTCCTTTAAGATCCCCGTCATTTCCCCCGGCGTCTTGCGGGTTAAATAAGAGGCGCCGCCTCACTGTCGCCGTCGCATCACTCCGTCAAGATTGTCGGCCGAGACCATGGCTAGCAGCGCCGCTAGCTTGCTACCGCCGCACCGCTAGGGCCACCATGTCCACCTGTCAGATCTGCTTCTTGTCCAGTTCCTTTGCCGCCTCACCTTTGTGCCGCGATGGGATATGGCTTCTCTGTCGAAGAAAGAAGAAGGGACAGAAGCAGAACAGGTCAATTCTTCCAAGTTTTAAAAAAATATTCAACTTTTACCCCATGATTGTGGATATTTAGATTTAAGACCCACGGGGTCTTCTTTATTTCGCATTAGCCACGACCTTTTTAAAAGCATTAAGTTTTTAACCCAAGAAAAATGCATAATTATTTAACATATGCCGCACATTTTAAAAAAAAAAAACGGCGTATGCTTCCTCACATATCTGTCGTTAAAAATAATACGGCTACACTTAAAGGTGCTAGCAAGCCTCCCTAAAGGTTGCTTCCTATGTGCTTCTTTAACCTAGACCTATGTAATTTATGGTCTGGCATTATGCAATTGCGTCAATTAGCACGAGCACGTCACAAGTCGGGGCTCCGGATTTCTATAACTTTTAAGCTCACTTGCGGCGTGCAGTACAACATACACTGTCGGCTAACCGACAAAGCCCTAATAGGGCAACGGTGTCTAAACACCGCTCTTAAATTCTGTGTCAAAAACATAGTTGTATTTTTATATGCTTTATTACTGCAGAGGCTGTTTTTTCAGTCACGTACTTTTATTTCTTGCAAGGGTTTAAACCATGCTTGTGAACATCAACGATGGCGTATAAATCACTTCATAAGCAAGGAACAAATTCATAGCACCATGTGACTTGAAGTCGAGTTTAGGGTTTTTTGCTGCAGTATCCTACCGTCTCGGCATTATATATCGTCTCATGGTCATACAGTGACCTCTATCTATGGCGTATTCACATCGCTGCTCGTTGAGAAGCTAGTTCAACAATGATGGAAGCACACATGCTGCCACCGTATCTAATGAATCGCCAGCTATGCCTGACGGACTTCGTATCCTCTAGCTTTATATGCTCGTCCAATCTATCAAAACGGATTATGGTCTTCTATATTGCTCCCACAGGTCTTATTGTGATCGGGCCCTATATGTAGGCTAAAAAGCCATCTTTATATATCCACGCCTTCTCAAAGGCCGGGGGCTTTATATTTCATGAGATCATTCTTATACAGGCTAAATGCCTTGTGTCTTATCAGACAGGGAGGTTCGCCACAGCGACCATATTATGGGCTCCATGACCCGTGCCTTTTTATTTGGCATCGCGGCAACAAGGACGAGAAACCCCTGAGGGCACATATGACGAGAGTTCTAAGTTCCGTCAAACCCCCAAGGGAGCGTACAACGAGAACTCTAAAGTTTCGTCAAATCCCCAAAGGCGCGTACAACGAGGACTCTAAAGTTCCGTTAAACCCTCGAGGGCATGTTCGACAAGGACTCTATGTTCCGTTAAACCCCCAAAGGCGTGTAAGACAAAAACTCTTAAAATTCCGTCAAACCCTTAAGGGTAATTGCAAGAGCTCCGGCTCCATCCGCCCCCGAGGGCCTGTAAAACGAGAACTCTTAAGTTCCGTCAAACCCTTAAGGGTAATTGCATGAGCTCCGCGCTCCATCCGCCCCTGAGAATGCATACAACGAGAACTCTTAAGTTCCGTCAAACCCCCGAGGGTATTTGCGTGAGCTTCGTGCTCCATCGGTCCCTCGAGGGACAAACACCCCCAAGGGTGACAGGATAGAGCTCGAGCTCTATCCGAACGGTTTAGCTACAGTTCTAACCCGTGAAATGACAAAGGACTATGGGACTTCATCCCCCCACCATTCTTTGTCAATTCAAAACCCAGCCAAGCGTGAGTGCGAGGCTTCTTTGCCAGCTCTTAGCTGATGATAAGAGTTCGTGACAAAGTAAAACACAAGCATGATGTGGTTGGCTCGAGCTCAAGAACACACACTTGCACAAAATGAACACCCTCAAAAGGAGAGGTGACCCCTCGAGGGGACATTCAAACACTTAGCACATGCAACAACTTGCATGCACAGCTTTGTGTTCTCTCCAGAGAGAGGCTACCATGGGGCACAGCCGCTAAAGGATCTCGAGATCCCATGATTCGTCTTTCTAAAGATGATTCTGAATAGCCTACTTAGGTGACATTCTAAGACTTAGCTCTCGAGAGCTAGGGTTCTAGCGCCCTACTTGGGCAAAGTTCTAACGCTTAAGCTCCCGTTTAGGTCAGAGCACATGGAAGAGAGAAATATTGTTACCCCTACAAGTGGATGAGAATCACTTACAAATCTGATACGTGTCTCGAGACACCATGTATAAACTTCCTCAGCTAAACATTTTAGCTAAGGAAGTGGGGAGCTTATGATATAACTCAAATATAACTCCCAATAATTGAGGAATACCCGACAATCCCAGTCAAACTGGGAGATCAATTATTATCTTATTAGGGATTGTGACGTGATCCTCGAGGATCCTAACGCGATCCTAACACATCTGGCCCACGGCCCAGTCCTACTAGGAGTCTTCTCCTACAGCTATATAAAGGGGTCTACCCCTCCAGGATTGGGACAATTACACAATTCATGCTTTTTCAGAGTTACTATCTTATAGCTGCGCTCTGACTTAAGCATCAGAGAGTTCTCCACTGGGAACCCCACCCGGCGGTCACTCGGTTTCTGTCTTGCAGGTCATCGGTCCAGACTCGGGTTCCACAATGTACGCGGAGCATGTTTTTAGCAGCAACATATATAAACTGGTTAGAGAACACCTGAAGTTCAATTAGGTGTTCCACTAAACGAAGGGAAAGAAAATGGAGCAAATGAATTCCTCACATATGGTCTAAAAGTCAAATAAAAAAGCCCATGAGGCCCGGGACTCTCTTAGCCAGTGAAGGAAATCTAGTAGCGGCTTCCCATCCACTAAGACCATGCCAACACTGCCTTGGAGCGTTTCATTCATGGTGTCAAAGAAGAAAATTTGAAAACATGCTGCTAATGCTCCAAATGTATGTCTACCTTTGGTCATAGGGAGGTTATATAGGTAAAGCTGAACAAGAACTTGCAGAGGAAAGATATTGAATGGAAGGTTCTGTGCCTTTGAGGTTGGAAGTTAGCTGAAAATCAGTGTGAATTCCGGTGTGAAATCTGGGGCTCCTGGTGCCGGACAAATGTCTCAAAGTAGTGTAGCAACTCCTCCAGCGCTAGCAGGATCAAGACACTTTAGCAATTATTACGACGTGCTTGGTCAAATGACCTAGTTTCGTACGAGCCTCCAAAGCGACTTTTGAGTACACAAAGATTTAATGTCATTTCTTCAAATTGCTCTCCATTTCTAAGTTCATAGCCTTGGCCTCACATGCCTAAAGTTTCATTTTGAATGTGTTGAACAAAAAAACAAAAATGTTTGGAGAAAGTACCGATCTTGGTTTCGATTTCTTGAACAAGACAACATGTTTGTCTAATTTTGGTTTAGTTAGTCTGGAAAACAGAAATGTTTCAGTGTCGTCAACAGCTTTTGCGTTCAAAGTTGAAACTTTAATGTATGGTTGTTGTAAGCCTGTTAGCCATAACACTCAGATTATGGCCGCGTATGGTCAAATTTCATTTGTGGAACTCTACAATCCCCAAACATCTTGAACGAATCCTCTTCATTAACTCTCTTGCTCCCAGTGGTGCCGTATATTTGTTCATTGTTACAAGCACTAGCTATTGGACTAGTGTGCAAGTTAAAACATATCAGTTCTCGTTGTTCTGGTGAGTGCATATACGATGGAATTTACCAGAGGGTTAATGTTTAACAATCCAGAATCTTATCCAATGACTAGAATTCAGACATCAGCAAAAGCACCTGCCATCATGACGAGAATTCAGATGGCAGCAAAAGCATCTGCCGAGTGATGTCCGTGGTCATCAATGGGTTTGACCGGAAACACAAGACGAAAAGGTTCAGGAAGATAACCGAAGATAAAATTGCCAAGTATCATGCAAAGAAAGCTGAGAAAGCAGCTAACAAACCGAACGCCTCAATATTTGTGTGGCGAAAGAAGATTGAGCACGATGTTAGAACCACTCGCCACATTGTTTTCCTTAGAAGTAGAGAGGAAGCGGCAGAGAGAGGAAAAGGGCAACTCAGGGAGCACAGTCGTCAAGAAGAGATGGCCTTGCTAGCCAGACAATGTGCTGGTGATTTGGATAAGAAGGATGAAGATCTTCATCTTGCTGAGAGTAAAGTTATTCAAGATGATTTGGCCACAAGGAGCAAGGAGAGGTGGAGGTAGGTAATTCAAGATTAGGCCTTAATGATTAAGTAAATCTCGATTTAAAGCTGGGAGAGTTAAAAAGGCCAAGATGCATAAAATCGTGTTCATGTCGGTTTTTTATGGCATAAGTACAACCTGATGCAGTTTGACCACGAAACTCCGCCATCCAAGCATGTTCGAGGCCATAAATTCGATATTTATCATCCAGATCTTATTGACACGAGGAAAGCTCCCACTTGCGTACTAGAGAAGGATGGCAACAGTGTTCAGACATCCGTTGTGAGATTTTGTGCTGCGAGAGCCCTATAAAGACATATTTTGGATCGTCAATGAAGAATGGGAGTATTCTCGCAGCAGTGGGTTCAAATACACGTTTCTTAATGATATTACTTGAGTCCAAGGGAGGTGATTCCATCTTCTTTTTTTAGCAGAACTTTCTAGTGTGTGAGAAATACAACTTTTTTTGTTGATCCGTGCCAAATATTTGTAATTAAAACTGGCTCGATTCGTACCAAGTGAAAATCATTCTAAAACTTACCTCTTTAATTTCCCAGTGGTTATTTGTTCCAAAACCCAACTTCTTTTCTTCTATGACAATGTGTTTGGCTCATACTTAGGTAGCATGGACACGGATACGGTGTCGGACACCGACGGGAATACCGGACACTGCAATTTTTAAAAAATTAGATTTTGGACACCGTAGGACACCGTTATTTTTTAATATATTTTTATTATATATATAATAAATACCAAATATATTTTACAACCTAAAATAATAAATAATAATGAAATAATACCAAAACAAGGAATTCAAATAAATACAAGTCATACTTAAAATATTTATTTGGTACTAGACAAAAAAACTAAGTAAAAAAAGAGGGGGTCTTTCAGTAGTATCAAGACAGACAGTGGGAGAAAGACAAAGAGAAAGGAGAAGACTGATGAGACAGAGAAGAAGCAGACCTGTGATGGCAGTGGAGGACCCCTGGCGACGACGGCGACGGTGGACAGATCTGTCGACTTCGGTATCCGGCAACACCGACGACCTTCAGATCTGTTGACTCCGACAACACCGGCGACAGATTGGCAACACCGGTGACGATAGAAGAAGACGACCGACAGATTAGAGCACTCGTGAGGTGAGAAAGAAGAAGACGACTCCCGAAAACTGTCCGATACTGCACCACGCCGTGTTCGACACTCCTCGACGAAGTGTCCGACAGGGTGTCGAAAAATAAAAAAAAATTCCGACACCGATTGGCGGTGTCCGACACTTGTCGAGCGGTGTCCGAAGGGTGTCGGGGTGTCCGTCCGTTTAGGACACTAAACCTTCACCTAGGAGAGGTGTCCGTGCTTCAGAGGCTCACACAAAGCAAATTAGTCAATGCATTGCTTAACAATATTGTTAAATTTGTTCAATACATAGTATTGTGTTGCAGCTAAAAACTGGATCAGGAACCACACCAGAAATTAGGCCTGCAAAAGAGAACACGGAGTGACCGCCGGGTGGGGTTCCGGGGGGAACGCTCCGATGCTTAAGTCAGAGATGGCTAACAATGTAGAACTCTGAGAAGCAGTAAAGACTCAATGTGTATGTGTGTGAGCTTGTCCATACTTGAGGGGGCTAGACCCCTTTATATAGTGGTAGAAGGAGGAATCCTAGTAGGACTGGACTTTGACCAACTCCAATCATAATCTAATTAAGATCCTAGATGATCTTATATCAATCTTAGCTGATAGAGTCAGAGTCTCTTTAGGATTCCGCTCGGAGATTGACATGGTAAGTGCCATATCAGTAATGAACCAGTACGGCTTACGTGTCATTACCGCCACGTGTCGCCCGTAGAATGGAGGGATATTTTTAGCTATATCATATTGGAATAAAGTTTGGTGGCCAGAACTTTGGTGCATTAGGCAACATGGTCAGAAATGGAGCATGAGCTTCAGCTCCAATCAAGAAAGTAATGACTCCACATGAAAATCTCAGAGGTTAAAGAGGAAATAGGAATGTTATGGCTCCCCTATGGTCCTTTCTTGTTGTCAGCTTTATGCCAGCCTTTCTACACATTCTGCAAGTGCTCTCTCACCCGTGTTAGGAATTTGTTAGCTAGTCTGATATATTTGTGTACGTTTAATCAAACTAGTAATCCGAAGCAGAAGTTTACGAATTCTTGGTTAAGAGTTTAAGGGTAACACCACATCACACATCTTCCACGTCGTGTGTTTCAAATGAGTATGTTACTCATCAGATGTTTTGCAGCCATGATCTGTGAATGGCAAAGATGGAGCTGGGCATTGACTCATGTCGTTGTTCAGTAATCAGTTAATAATTTTTTTACTGTTTTTGGTTTGTCAGTTTGATGAAATGTTCTATAGCTATTAAGTAAATTCCGTACTGTATGACCATCTCAGCGCCCCTGCCTGCGTCTGCTGAACATTCTACCATGACACACCAAATACAACGTGTAGTTATTCTTGGTAAGATGAACATGTGCATTGCCTCTACCTCTGACAAGTTTCAAAATATTGGTTTGCCTTAATGTATTGCAGAGTAAATTCATTTCCAGTTTGAGTTTGATTTTCAGAAGTTTTGAGAACCAACATAAGGTATTTTCTTTGCTTGCATGTCTCCTGTTCAAGAAATTCTTGATGGACTACTTGATCGTCAAATCTGTTCTTTACTTTATTTCATTTGCAAGATGCAGAGCGGAGCCAAGAGCTAATTTGTCGCTTTGTCGTCCTGAGCCTCAAATCGTAGGGCAACAAAAGGTACCCAAATAGGAGTACATTCCACAACCCCCAAACCCCCTCCATCTGAAAGGTCCATAATCCTTCAGTAAAGCAAAAATGTTTTTCAAGGTGAAGCGGACACTTCAGTTCAGGTTAAACTACGTCCCAAATTCAAAGTTTGAAGAGCTGGAGAGTGGCAAAGGTTAAGAGAGTATCACCAAAGAACTTATTTGACTGAAACCTTGTGATCTTCAGATTAGATAGCTTGGCACCAATCCAAGAAGGAAGAATACCAGTGAAACGTTTACCTAGACCGAGAGTGAGTAGATCTGTCGGTCAAATTCTGAAAAGATAAAAGGTTGCTTCCCATCAAACATGCATGTTGTCACACAAGTGCAAGGATCGGGGACCTTTTTAGGGGGACACGGAGAACTTGGAATGCTACCATACAGAGTACAGATTTGTTAATCCCCACGTCGAGCTAGCAACTGCAATACTTACGAACTCCTTGAGCACGGAAAACTAGGTTTTTTTATGGCTCACCGACAAGACTATTGCATAAATTTGATAGACCGCAACTTGAGAGGATGGAGCTTCAAGTCACTGTCCCGCATCACCAAAAAGAAGTATACGTCCCCGAATTACGTCTACGGAGAGATATAAGAAAGTACAACACTGGATGGAATCGATGTTAATGGGACACCAGTTTTTTTTGGAAGGGAATGCCAAGTACTTGTTATGAGAATTATTAGATCCACAAGGTCCCGGAAGTTGTGCCTGAGTTAGTCGTTCGATGGATCCAAAGAATTGGCCTAACAGTGCACGTTGTCGAACGAGTTGGTGATGGTATATGAGCTACTCAAGGTATTAGATATGATCGAATCACAAGGTCGTTTATGTCTAGTACGAGTAGCTTGGGTACCATCCCTTACTGATTCGAAGTATTTATTATAAGGGTTTAGGATGAGTGCGGCGTATGAAAAATGTGAAATTGTAGAGGAGAGACCCGTTGGTTCAAAAGTAAAGAGTTGGATGGCATGTGCACCCGTTTAATCTTACTAGTAAAGATCACGTGCTTTGTAGGTTATATAGTAATTTAAAATAAAAATATGATGAACCATGGTGAAAAATACACTTGAAATTAGGGATAATTGCCAAAAATATCCCTGTAGTTTAGGATAGTTGCTAAAAGACCCTTATTGTTACAAAAGTTACAAAGGCCTCCCTCTAGCACTTATTTTGTTGCAACTGTTAAAAAAGTCATCTAAATTAATTGGGCTTGCTCTTCACACACTTGAAAAATGCGTGTAGTAAAAAATTTATATATTAAAAAGATTAAAGTACCCTACCTCTTATTATCTCTCCCAAACAAGTCCCAATTCCACCAAAACTTAACACTAGCCGCCACCCTCACAACTACTGCCTTAGTTTGCCACTTGCGCCACCCATAACCAGCGCCACCACCATCCCAGCCTTTTGCGCCAGACAGTCGCCAGCCCCGTCATCGTGCACGGCCAGTGTAAGCCCCTTCACAATTCCGCCTCCACCACCTCGTCTACCACTTGCGCCACCCACAACTGGTGCCACCATATGCCTCATCCAATCCTACTGCTGCCAACAACTGCACACAATCCCATCACTGCCAATAGCCCACCCAATCCTACCGCCACCATCACCGCCAAATATTACAGCTGCCATCACCGCCTAGTGCCGTTGCAACCATCACTACCAAACCAATCGCACAACAATTCGAACTCTCATCGAACCCCCAAACCTAAATCGAACCCTAATCAAACCCTTAAACTTAGATTGAACCCTATTTATGATGCGGCCACTAATAATTCTGTAATATCCTTGTTTAAGGAAAAAAATAATTTTCAATTATTATTATCATAAAAAAAGTTGGTCTGGTTTTGTGGCTGCCAAAGACAGCCACAAACAAGGGAGAATGACACCTCATATTTCCAAGAGGTGGAATGCGTGCATGTGAAGCAAAGTGGGAGTTGAGGTGGCATGAGGGAGCTTATCAGGGACAGCTGTTTGAGGGAGGATTACGGAAAATTCATAGGGAATTTCGGGAGACCTTTAGCTGAGAAGTTACAGAGAAAATGAAGAGGAAGAGAACTCAAGAAACAGAGATCAATTTGGTGAATAATTAAAGGAGTTATCGATCCCCAAAGTCAGAAAAAATAGCCTGCAGTGTGTGGAGTAGCTATTTGTAGGGGAAATAGAAAAAAATCCAAGAAGAATTTTGTGAAGGGCTGAACAGAGAAGTTATAGAAGGGAGATATAGGAAGAATTTTCCAAAAAAAAAAAATAGAAGGCATTTTCATGGAGAATCGGAGAAATTACGGGTCTTCAATGTAAGGTAAAAACCAGCCTTTAGTGTGTGTGTTCTTGAGAGGTTAAGATTGAATTAGCTTATGTTTTAATTTGCTGTTGTGTTAAATGGAAAAGGGGGTTTACAGCCTCGTGTAAAAAAGAGAAGTGAGAATTTCAAGATTTTAGACAATAACAGTTAAAAGTTTGTTATTCTTTCATCTTATTCACATATTGTTTACAATACGTCATTACTGTCACCGTTACATTTAACTTTTCTTTTCTTTTCTTTTTTTTTTTGCAATAGAAAATCAAACTTGAACACTTCTAGCACATTAGTTTTATTAACTTGTTACTCTCCACGTGTGAAACAACAGCTCCCATCAAATTAGCACCTCTTACATTCACGTACTAGGCTTTTCTAAAAAGACGTAATTCTATAACCAACTTTCCAAATTCTTCTAGTAGCGGTCCATCAACTCTTTTCGGAAACCCTTCTACAAGAACAATCCATGGCCTTAATTCAACTGCCTTTCGTTTTCATAATGCAACTCTCTCTCTCTCTCTCTCTCTCTCTCTCTCTCGCGCGCGCACGCACAAATAACATATACAGAGAATCACACTGGCTGGCCCAATGAAACCCAAGATCCATGAAATATAGGTCACTATAAGTTAAGGTTTGTTGTAAGTGTAGATCCGATATTGTCATCATTTACAACAAATGGTACATAACCAATTTTTTTTTTTTACGAAGATCCAAAATAGCCCTTCCCAAGTTCTTAGTGGTGATTTGCAATAGGGATGGTGGCCTTGGTGGTGGGAGTGGGTGTTGGTAGTATTATCAAGTACGTTTAGGGCTAGAAGAGTTTCATTATTCGGCAGAAGGACCAATTCAACATTTGTTGCACTCGAAGAGTCGATATGAATTAGAAAAATTAATGGTTAATAGTATTGAAGCTTGTGAACTACTTCCTTAATAACGACACCTGAAACCTGAAGAAGCAACATGTTCGTCTCAAACTGGTAAACATGTTCCCCGAGATCGTCGCTGCCATCGTACAAATCAAATTGGGGCATCCAAAAATTAGGTGGTAGCTTTGCTCTTTTGATGGCTTCAGATAAGGGGTAGCCTGACTCTGATATTGGAGGAGATAATACTTGATGACGAGGTTTCGAGATGACCTTCCAAGTAATCAAACTTTGGGGACAGTACCCGGGTGTTGTGTTTCGATAAGAGCGCCCTCGGGGACGTTTAGCTCTGGAACAGCGCTGCCCTTGGGGAGTACCGACTTGCACAGGAAAGAAATTTATGCTATCTTCGAATGATAGGTCTCAACGATAGACGAATCACTACTTGTGATATGCTCCCCGCTCTTTACTTCTAGTTGATAGGTCAAGTTGGCTTTTGACTGGTATTTGCCACTATAACTTGTTCTTGAGGAGACCCGGAGGCAGAGATCACTTAGACCGAGGCCAAGTTGGTTGGTGGAGGCTGAAGCTACGGCCACATCAAGGGTATTCTGAAGGGTATTGGCCACATCTTTCAACTTATGAATTTATCTTGTGAGGTCAGCGTGTGGAATCTTAAATAGCTTACAGTTGAGACAGTGACGAAGGTCATCGATTTTTAAGGTTGTAGTCGGCAAATGATTTTTTTCGGGATCCATTGTTCGACTTGAGGGTGGCAAAGGTTATGTTGACCTGGACATCTTTGGTGGAACCGGAGCGATGGTGAGAGGGTGTCGAATGTCAATCATGAGAGTGATTGGGTCGATAAGTGTTGTTCAATCGTATGGGACGATCTCCATTGGAATGGCTAATTGGAGAACCACTAGAGGATGAACGATTGGCCATGTTTCTCGTCATGGTCTCGTGGATCGCCAATCTGTTGCTAATAAAACTTGATCAAGAACCACGACCGGAGTACTGACCTGCAAGATAAAAAGAGTGACCACCAGGTGGGGATTCTGGTAGGGGAACTTTTTGATGCTTAACTCAGAGTGTAGCTAATAAGGTAAAACTCTGAGAAAGCAAGAAGGCACAATGTGTATGTGTGTGAAGTTGTTTGCATACCTGGGCTGTATGTAGAAGAACCCTAGTATGAATAGAGAAGTCCTGACAGCTGGGCTATAGGCCAAATCATGTTAGGATACCTGAGGATCACGTCAACATCTAATCAGGATCTTTTCAAAATCCCAATTCCTTCAATATGGTAACCACCAAATTCGGAGTTAACAAGGCTGACCGCAAGTCAAACTCGACACATTTCATATCCTGATTGGGAGTGTAGTTTTAGCTATATCAAGGACGTTATGTCTTTTGTGCGCTAGCATATAATGAGTAATGAGTCTCGTTTTCTCGACTCAAACACTGGAGGTTGTTTTTTATGTGCTTAGAATTTGGTTCATGGATTAAGAAAAGTCAACAACATTAAACATGCAAGGAAATTTCTAGCAAAGATCCTTGTGTTTCTACGCATTCTTACATCATCTCAGATAGGGTTTAGATTTTAGATTATCATTATTTCTAGTTTTTGTAGCACGTGCGATGCATTTTCAAAGTTGGTTACTAAAGAGGAGTTACCCCTTTTTTAAAGCTTAAATCTTTAATATTCTTAAATGTCATGTGTCACTCTATTAGTGTGCCACTTGTCTTTTAAGGGGAACACGTAATACCAAAGGAGGTGTTACACCCAAATAACTCTTCTCTTATAAGTAGTATAGTCAGATGTTGATATGGATATGGATATAGATATGGATATAAATATACTATGATGGGTTATGTTTGGGCTCAATGTTGTATTCCCACAAAGGGAAGAGGGTAATTTCAAGATTTTGGATTTAAACTTTCTCACTTGAAAATTTATTTTTCTCATAAAACTTCTTTTGGTACATGCTTATTTTTGAAATTTGTATGATTTGAACAAAAAGTAGAGGGGTTTAGAAAATGTTATATTCTTGGTTTTTTCTACAAAAGCTTGAAAATAATGAAAAACAATTGAGCTAAATTAAATAACGAAAACGACCAAAAGGGTTAATAACCAACAATATTTAGTAATGTTGAAATTTTCTCTTGGTTGGTTTTACTATGATATTTGTCTAACAAAATGCTTAAGTTTGGTAGGGATTTTGCCCAAAGCGAACCTCAAATCTGGCAACCACAACATTGTAGCACTACACAGAAACTTAACCAAATATTACGGCATCTACATGCTTCAACTTCATATAAACTCTACTTTAACATGGAATATATAGCCGTGGTTCATATGGTGTCAACCCTGAAAACATTGTCAATGCATACTAGAGGAAGTGAGAAGAAAATCAAAAAAGACTCTGTTTATATACTTGTGTTTTTAGGTTAATCTGAAGAATTATTTAAGGGGTCAATAAAATGACAGGCAACTCTAATTTTATTTGCTCCCCATTTGCTAGATCCCTTTTGTTTTTAGTGAACTTTGTCATCCATCCCATTATAGAGCAAATGGTGATTTATCTCACGTCCGTCCCATAATTACAGGGGGGAAGGGGGAGTAAGGTCCGTCCACCTGTGATGTACGGACCACCACGGACGGCCAGATCGCGCTAGTGACTTAGCCTCAGTTGCCACTGTACGTAAGGGATCAGCGGCTATTTTGTTAGTATGCGAACAAAGTTACATGATTAGACGATAAAAAGATTTATATTAACCAAATCGATATGCAAAGATTTATATCAATGTGTCCGTGATATATATTTTGTTAGTATGCGAACAAAGTATACGCAAAGATTTATATTTTGTTAATATAAAAAGATTTATATTAACAAAATGCTTTAGGCATGGTATTAATTAATATTTCAATGTGTCCGTGATATATATTTTGTTAGTATGCGAACAAAGTATACACAAAGATTTATATTTTGTTAATATAAAAAGATTTATATTAACAAAATGCTTTAGGCATGGTATTAATTAATATTTCAATGTGTCCGTGATATATATATTTTGTTAGTATGCGAACAAAGTATACACAAAGATTTATATTTTGTTAATATAAAAAGATTTATATTAACAGAATGCTTTAGGCATGGTATTAATTAATATTTCAATTTGTCCGTGATATATATCACATGCATGGTGTACTTTCCCTGATGGTTGAAAACTCATTACCCCGGAACTGGCGTGTGATCATGATGCTACATGCCATGTTTTTGTTGGTCCTTTGTCCTTGGAAAATTATATCGTTTTTCATACCTTTAATTTTCACTTTTGATGATATTGATATCTCACTCGTCTTATTTTCGATTGAGTTGATTTTTATTTTGTTGGATTCATATCGTTGTCCTCTTCGTTTGACTTTACAATTACAATTTTTTGGACTTCAAATCAATATTTGATAAATTCATCAAACGTTGTGCTGATAATATTTGTATTTGAAAGTCAATATTAAAAATTGCGACTAGTATGTGACATGCCAATAGTGTTGGTATTCATTATTGAATAATTTGTGCTCACCCTTTTACTTTTCGATTCTTTTCCACTTTAGGCCAAGAGTAGCACGAAGAGCGAGCTGTTAGTACAACAGTAAAATTTGGTGTTCGCAATTGGGAACAGTAGACATTATGAATTCTATTTAGATGAACTATTAGAATAGATTATTCTTAAAATCTTCGGATTTAGATGGTTAATCTGAAAGGATTATACTTAAATTTTGAAATTAAGTATCTGAGATTTGGATAATTATGTTTGCACTATCCATGCATAATAAAAAGGTCGACATGAACCTCAATATCGGGGCGTTACAAAAATGCTCATTAGATAAGGAAGTTAATACCCGTAAAACAATAACACTATCTATGTTTCCCGGTATAAACTGAATCGTCAGTTACAAACACCATTAACAAAATGGATGTTTAATATTAATCATGGCGTTGAAATATCTGTTGCCATCACCATCAACATTTCTAAACAAGGCGATCCCAAATAAGAATGCTCATCATCAATTTCAAATGTCAAGAATACAAATTTCATCATTCCAACGCTGTCTTACAACCTCTGAGCTTCACTTGGCGGGCGTGCAGAGGCCAATAGAAACTCTTGACATTTGGTAAGGCCTTCTTAGAAACCTCAGCTTATTGAGCCTCAAACCGATTGCGACAAAGCCAAACGAACTAACCATCAAACAGTTGTTCTAAAAACAATAGACAAACCAAATCGATACGCAAACTCAAGTCCAATTGCTAATCATTCCTGAGGCAGATGTCTCATGAGGCAATCTGGAAATGGCAGCCACCACCGAATAGTGACAGTATGCGGATGGGATTGTGGCATGCATCTTCAAGCAAAAGGTGATAGGCATCTCTGCAAGCATGAATTTACTGTCAGTAGAAAGGGTTACCCATATCTCAATATGGAAGGAAGAAGAGATGACTTCATAAACAAGAAAGCTAAAGCATCAATTTTTGTTTATCACTTCAATGATGTCCGTAGTTAAGGCTCAGCGATACTCTATTATTAGTTTTCATCCCGTACGTTGCACACGAGAGCAACCACTATCAAAATACTTATCGAGAGATCTCGTACTTGTGTACTAATTGTTAACTTTTAACAACAAATGAAGATGAAAAATAGTATATGAAAATATAAAAATAGTCTTTCCTAATTAATAGCAATTATAGTGATAATATTAACAATAATAACTCGTGTGTTGAGATTTATATTACACAAGTCCACAAAGAAAGGAGTAACGACATAAAATAAATGATTGAAAACAAATTGGGAGAGTAAAATGTGTATATATATATATATATATATATATATATATATATATATATGGATCGTGATCCATTGCTAGCGCTAGCATTGTTGCTAGCGCTGTTTGGCCGTCCGCTACATAATGTAGCGGACGAAAATTGGCCGTCCACTACATTATATAGCGGACGGTGCTAGCGCTAGTAATGGATCACGGTCCTATATATATATATATATATATATATACTTGTAATGAAAGAAAATGAAGGAGATTATGATAGTTAGACAAAAATTGATATAGAATATTTGGCTTCTCTATACGATAAAAAGATTAAAAGTCATATATATATATATATATATATATATATATATATATATATATATGATCCGTTGAGAGCGCTAGCAAAATAGGAGATCTTGCTAGCGCGATGGACGGCCCAGATCTTTTATTTTTGCGGCGTTGTCAGTCGTCCGCTACATAGTGTAGCGAACGAACCTTTTTACCATCTTGCCCCTGCTCTCCCGTCCGCTACACTGTGTAGCGGACGGCTTTCTTGGCCCCACATTGACAGCCAAAAAGTCGTCCGCTACACTGTCTAGTGGACGACTGTTTTCGTCAAATCAGTTGTCACATCAGTCCTGTCGATGTATGACTGTTACTTTGTCCTTATCCCACAGTCTGTTATACTGTGTAGCGGACCGTTTTTGCCTTTCATTCCTTCGAAACCCTTATTCATTCCTTCGAAACCCTTATTCATTCCTTCTAAACTATTATTCATTCCTTCTTCTCACAATTCTTCTAGCGGCGTTGGCAAGTAGATCGGCGCAATTTCTTCTCAAAAAATCCTTTAATCGACGAATCAATCACGTAAGTTCACAAACCAATCCTTTATTTGTTCATAATCTAGAGTTGTTATTGCGGCTTATGCATGATTTTGAATGTGTGCGCGATGCATTGTGCTAGCGTTTGTCAATGTATCTATATATATAGATTATATATGTGTATTGCGTATTATTTGTTCATGTGATTTCACTTGTAAAATCCCATTCCGTGTCTGTTTGTATCTATGTACATTGCATATACACAGCATGTGAACTTATGTGAGTATTATCTGATCACATGCTAGCGTTGACTGTGCTAGCGTTGTATGTTTGAGAATGTTTACGCTTCCAACCTTGCCGTTTTTTCATAATTTCAGTTGCCAAAAATGGATTTCAACCCTGGACCAGAAGATCCGTCCGTATTATACGACCAAGCAAACCATATCAGTACGCTCATATGGGATGGTGGAGTAAGATACTTATTTTATCAACTTTGTTATTCTTGGGAACGTTGTATATCGTTTATTTTGCTTAAATTGTATTTATTAATTCGTAGGAAAGAGCACTTCTCAACACGGTAGAAGTATCCGATAATTTTAAAGCATGGAAATTGAACAGAACCCAGAAAAGATTACTGCGTGGGATTGGGTTTGGGATTTTCACGCATGGGCAGATCTTTCAACAACTTGACCGGCACTTAATAGGTGCCCTTGTTGAAAGGTGGAGAAGTGAAACGAATACGTTTCACTTCCCTCTCGGAGAGCTGACAATTACCCTAGAAGATGTAGGGTTCATCTTAGGGTTACCGGTGACGGGGCGGCCGGTAATAGCTCCTCCGTCGGAAGCAACGAATAAGAGGACCGCTAGGGACTTCTTTACTTCGATACCCCAGGATCAATTTAGCACTGGTGGTATCAAGTTGAAGTGGTTGGTAGATACCTACAAGGTTCTGCCGGATAACTACACGGATCAGATGCTTGTGCTGTACACACAAGCTTTCCTCTTGTGGGTGATGGGGGCAATTCTGTTCCCAACAACGTCGAAGAATACCGTCAGCGTCAAATATTTACCGTTGTTGGGTAACCTGCTGGAGGTTGGGGATTATGCCTGGGGAGCCGCAACTCTTGCGTACCTGTACCGAGCATTGCACAAGGCAACGAGGCCCGACTCCAAAGCGATATGTGCATGTCTCTCGCTATTGCAGGTATATCATACAATTCTTGATTACGTGCTCGTTTCTTTTTTTTTTGGTTGAATTCACAATAAAATTTGACGATACTTTATTTAATTTGTCTTTGCTCTCAGGTGTGGTCTTATGAACACCTTGCTACCGGCGCACCCAGGCGTAGGGACGGAACCGATAATGTGTGGCCTCGGTTGTGCGCCTGGGAGTACAGCCGGAAGGACAGCCACTACCCAAGGAGAGACGATCCCCATCACAACATTACGTACTATCGGGGGGAGCTCGACTCGTTATCTCCTGGCCAGATGCGATGGGCACCGTACAAACATTTGGCGCGACGGGTGGGAGAGTCGTTCGTCTTCACGCTCTCCGGGTTGCAACGCACACCCCTGATCCACTTCGAGGTCGCAGAGTGGCAGCTGCCAGATCGCGCTATGCGCCATTTTGAGTGCCTGCAGGGGTTGCCAGCCGGCGCGCCAGATATGAGGCTTAACAGGAACCCACCGGGTGTCGGACGGTTTGGCAAGGCAAATGCGCACGACTTGTGCGCGCGAGAAATTGAAGTTTGGAATTCCTGGCAGGACACGCTGGCGGCCATTGTGTCGGAGCCTGACCCCGTGATCAGCATCGAACAGTACAATGGGTGGTACTACCGCATCACCCGGAGGAGAGTAGCTCCAGTAAGGTTTGAACGCGGGGAGAAGTACCACCCTAGGGGTCAGATCGATGAGCACATGGCATACAATCTGGTAAGTTGGCCAACCAGTGCCTTTAATTGAACTTGATGATTCTAACTGTGTATGAAGTTACTTATTTATTATCTTTCTGGATGTAGGTTAATGCCTCGTTCGCCTTCTTCCAGAAGTTGAGCGAGCGGAAGGATTTGGTGGATGCAATGGGCGAGGAGCTTCGCCAACAGGCTGAAGCGTTGGCGTATGGCTGCGGGAATTTTTTGCGCCAAGCATCGGGCCAGCCTTCCGGCGTCAGCCCGGGAATGGGTTATCCGGGGTGGCAGCCCCCATATGTGAGCGAGGGATACACCGATCCCTCAGGACAGACTTCGGGAGTGAGCCAGGGATATGGTGGTCCCTCTGTACCGGGAATGGGTGGTGATTGGGGACCGCCAAGCACCATGGGCCAGGCTCAAGCGCCGTGGGAAGACTACAGTGCGCCCTCCTTCTCTTTGCTATTGGACTCGGAACCCCAACCCCTCTCTCAGAGTCAAGTCACGCAAGACTGGGGTTTCGGACACATCAGTCTGTCGGAGACACTGCCCATTGTCCCGTGGGCAGGACCATCTATTGCCGAAGGAGGGCAATATCCCCCGGTCGACCCCCCCGAAGGAGTGCAATATCCCCCCGTCGACCCCCGAGGGCAATATCGCAAAGGGCATCCAGTGAAGCCCCTAAAGCCGCATAAATGCCAAATAATCAGAGAGCGTTATTTTAGCGGCTTCACCCGGGACAAAGCGTTGTATAGTGTGAATCATCCGGAGGGCATGGATTACACTTGCGAGTGGGGAGAAATGGCCTCCCTGGCTCCGGGGAGTTGGTTAGACAACGGTGTCATCTCCACATACGTGGAGATTCTGAAGGAAAGGGGTCGGGAGCGGCTGAACGGGTATCCGGCCATTTTTTTGGTGGATGCCTTTTTTCATAGCCTCCTAGTGTCTGAATGGCAGGAGTGGGTCGAGCAAAGGCGAAGAAAAAGTTGAGCCAGTGGAGACCGTCCGCTAACCTACGAGCGTATCTTACTAGGGATAGTCCAGTGAGCGCAAGTGTTGCCGACGTTTTTCTAATCCCATTTTTAGGGGAAAGCCACTGGTACTTGGTTTGCTATGAACCGGAAGAGAAAGTCGTATCGGTGATCGACAGTCTCCACGACGATACCACCCACATGCCTGTGCTGCAGATGTACAAAGCCCAGTTGGACTCAATGGTAATATTACGATTGTTGTTTAACAGTTATTGTAACTTGGCATAAATGTTAACTCGTGTCTTACGCCGTTTTGTGTTTCTCGCAGAATATATTTTGTGCAATGGTCAATGGTATCCGTGGTAACCCTGTACCGGCGCGGCCAAAGCTCGATTTGCGACTGAAGAAGAGGAGGCCCAAGCAACGTAACACTTCGGACTGCGGCGTCTTCCTTTGCATGTACATGGATTACATTTGCCGGTCTGAGAGCCTCAAGGCGGCCGTTTGGAGCCAAGCAGAAGTAGACACCTTTAGATATAGAATAGCTTGGCAAATTATGAAAGGCCGGCCTAGAGCGGTTAGGTTTATTGTAAATCCGGCTAATGCCGAGAATCCCCCTCAACATGATTCCCCCAGTTGACATTGTACCATTACAATGTCAACTTTTTTTTAATAAACCATGATTATTTAGAAAGCTCTCATTGATTTGTGTTGAAGATTATTGATTGATTGATTTGTCTGATTTGCGTTGAAGATGATTTTGATTGATTTGAGTTGGTTTTTTTGGCTCTCATTGAGAATGATTTGAAAGGTGGAAAACAAAATGTGTAGCGGACAGTAGGGAAGTGCAAAAATTTTTGAGTTTCTGCTGCGCCGTCCGCTACACAATGTGGCAGACACTCGGGGAAGTGAAAATTTTCTAAGTGTTGGGGTTGAGAGTTTCTGCTGGGCCGTCCGCTACACAATGTGGCGGACACTGGGGGAAGTGAAATTTTTTTCCAAGTGTTGGGTTAAGAGTTTCTTCTGCGCTGTCCGCTACACAATGTGGCGGACACTCGGGAAAGTGAAAATTTTCTAAGTGTTGGGGTTGAGATTTCTGCTGGGCCGTCCGCTACACAATGTGGCGGACACTGGGGAAAGTGAAATTTTTTTTCAAGTGTTGGGTTAAGAGTTTCTGCTGTGCCGTCCGCTACACAATGTGACGGACACTCGGGGTAGTGAAAAGATTTTCTTAGTGTTGGAGTTTAGAGCGGACAATGGGGTACTCCAGGTGCAAAAAAGTGTAAAAAATTTGGAAGTTGTGCGCCGTCCGCTACACAGTGTAGCGGACATCTACTTTTTCTGGCCAAAAACCTTTTTTTTAGTTGTTGGTCAGACTTTGTTCGAGTTGGCAGTTTCAGGCAATGGAATAAGTGCTTTAGCAGCGGATTAAACAATCTCAACATTCTAAAGCGCATGATATTCCATCAAAAATTTGACACCCTCAAATCATCAATTGACCATCACAATTCTCAAATGCACAATTAAGAACCTAAAATTATCAGACACAAATTTATTAACAGAAATTTATTAACACAAATTTAGGGTTCAACATTGGGGAAAAACTTTTTCACAGGTGCTTTGATCAAACACGGATACTTGAAACCTAAATAGCCCCTTGTGTTCAAAGATTACAAACTCCCCTTCATTGAGGTCGTGCTGCTCGCAGAAATTACTCCAACCCTCTGCGAAATAAAGTTGCTCTTGGCCGCGCTTCTTCTTGATTTTAACAAGCCATGACCCCTTGCTGCTGGTTAAAGTTGCTTCGAGCCAAGTGGCTTCGTGCCAAAGTGTGGTAAGCAATCTGCAGAAGGCTACCGGTATGGCCTATCACATTCATTATAAGACAGGTAAGTTTTTAAGCAAAGATAAAATTAACACACACGAAAACACAGAGTAAGAGGGATGCCTACAAGTTCGGTATGAAACCCAGGCACCATGACCTTGAAGAAGTGCCTGTTCACCGAAGCAGAAGCCATGCGGACGGTCACCGTAGAGGGGGTCACGGGTTGGAGACAGAGAGAGAGACGGATGGAAAAATAGAGGCCGTTCTGATTGGTATTTAATAGGAGTTTGATGTCCGCTACATTGTGTAGCGGACAAAAGGCATACCAACAGTTTTCTGTCCACTATATTGTGCCGCGGACACTTTACAATCCCAATAATGTTGGTCTCTGGTGCGCCGTCCGCTACATAGTGTAGCGGACGGGGCAAGCCAAAAAAAAAAGATTTAAAGTTAATCTGTGAATGGGTCCATCAAAAATAACCTTCCAGTATTCGGTAAGAAGATAATCTCATCAAATATTACGTATTATTACAAATGTCAAACAATCTTGATGGCTTATACAAAAAAACTAAAGGTCCACTGCAGCTGCTTCTTCCTCATCTTCTTCCTCGTCTTGCAAAACCCCTGGACTTATCCCCAGTGCCTTGTAATGGTTCCGCTTGTCATGGTCGGTCATTTTGTTGCACAATGCACACCTTCTCAGCTTTTTAGGTTGAGTTGCCTGTTCAATAGAGCTCTTCATCCGCGTAGATCTCTTGCGTCCTTTCGTCTGCGATATAATTGGGTCCAAAGGCCGGATATCATTGTCGTCTTCCTCCCCCGGCTCGTCATCTTCTGATCCCGTTGTAGGCTCAGTGTCAACCGCATTGCTGACTGAAGCTGCTTCCAACTGGTCGACGATGGGCTCTTGCTGCTGAGCTACCTCGAGGAGATGTTTATATCCGGCCATTGTAGCAGCACCTTTTACGGACAAACGGGTGAACATTGTCACCAGATGATTATACCGCAACGTCTCTGATTCTTCAAAGTCAGTATACGGGTGCTCCGGAAAGGCAATGGTACCGTGCAACCTGTTTGCACCTTTCGTCCACCGTGGCAGGACATATTTATCGGGGATTGTCCTGATATTCTTCTGGGTGAAAAACCGCAGAACGTGTCTACACAGGATGCCATGGAACTCAAACTTCTTGCAAACACATGTCACCGAATCCGTCAATGTGTCATGGCTCACCGTATAAATTCTGCGCAGCTTCTCAGGGACGAGGTCATTCACGAGCGAATAAACCTTGTACTCACGCGTAGACATTTCTGCCACCTTGTTTATACTGTATCGTCCCGATTTTCGCAGCTCTACTTGGTATAGCAAGAAGATCTCCTTCGTATAGACTTTGGCACCGTTCAGCTCCAGCGGGGTCTCGAGCAACCTTCTCCTTTGTTTGTACGTTGTTGCAAAGTCGGCAGCCCTTTCTTTTACGAACAACGAAGCTACCGCTTTTTGTGCGGATGCAACGAAAGTCTTCAAATTGGTAGCTGTACCCACATAACTATCGAACGTGGCATTCATAGATTCACTCCTGCCCGTCGTTTTCATGCCCGCTGAAAAATACCTCCTCGTGTAAACGCCAATCCATTGCTCTTTGCGCTCGTACAAGTGCTGGAGCCACTCGTTGTCTTGCAATGAGTAATCCCGAACAAGCTTTTCCCACCTCTCCTCGAATTCCTCAATCGTTAACGACTTGGTAACGCACTTGTCAAAATCCTGTTTAAAGTCTGGATACTTTGCGTACACGTGATGCAGACGTTCCGGGTATTTGTTGCTTATGTGCCAAGTGCACAAGTTGTGCCGGGTGTCTGGGAAGACGGTCGCAATAGCCTTCTTCATTGCCAAATCTTGATCGGTGATGATCACTTTGGGTGCTTTGAAGTTCATTGCTTCCAGCCACGTCCTAAACAACCATACAAAAGAACCCTCGCTCTCGTCCCTTAACAAGGCGAACCCGAACAGGATGGAGTGATAATGATGATTGACGCCGTGAAAGGAGCGAACGGCATCGAGTACTTGTTGGTACGGTATGTGGTGTCGAAAGTCACGACATCCCCAAAATGCTTATAAGCTAGCCTCGAACGACCGTCGACCCAAAAAATTGTACTAACTCGATGCTCGTCGTCAAGTTTATAATCGAAGGTAAACTGCGGGTCCTCCATCTGCATCCGTTTCAATAGGCTCATTGTCGATTGCGCATCATTGAGGTCATACGCGGCTCGTCTATGGGTTCGGACCGCGTTACGAACGTCTGTCGTGTTAAAGTTTAAATTTTGAATTCCCCCAGCCTGTTCAGCAAGAACATTAACAATCTCAGTAGGTCCAATTCGCGCATTGCTCATTGTGTGAATTAGGCTCCTCGCGACCTTACCCATCTTCTTGTGTTGATGCATCTGACTCACCTTAGAAGGAGTTACTAACGGGTGATTGTGTGCCAGTTCCAGGCTGGTAATAAGCCAATGATCATGATTGGTTTGTAGCTTACGAACATCTTGACCTGGCAATTTGTGCGCTCAAAGCAGTCCCGTCTTCTACGCGAATATCCTATTTCGTCATCACTGTCATCATTGCCTACGCGTGTCTCATTTTGCTGTGGATTTCTGCCCCTATGACACTCGTATAAGCGAGAGCATATCTTTTTTGTTACGTTGCTTGTTCTTGTAGTCTTTATTCTAATGCCAAAACCAACCCTCAATGAATACGCTCGAAAACATTCTTCAGCTTCTTCCAATGTTTGAAACGTTCGTCCTAGATACGGATCACTAGCATCTACGGGGACGTTGGAGCTCGACACGAAATCAGACATTGTGAAACAAGACCTGTGTAGAAATAGACTACGCTTAACAATCAAATGACATTTCTAACTGAAAATATTACCTAAAAATTACCTTGGCGAATAGACCAATTTAGGATGACAAACATACCGTATGCATAATCTCAAAAGTGTCTCCAAATTAACAATTATTAATTTATTGAACATAACAAATTAAAATTACTAAGATAAATAGACGAATTCATCATGCCAAAAAATCGAATTAAACTATAATGAATTTATTTAGAGTTAACAAATTACACCTTTTTTATGAACATCATGTCTAGAACATCACAAATTGATGAATACAGTGACAAATTTCTAGAACATAAAAAAAAATCTATATTTTTTTGTCCAAACAAAATAAAATTATATTTTACCAGTCAATCCATAAAGAAAACTTCACCATTCGCAAACTTACCTTGCTTGAGTGAAGCTTGAAGCAAGTGTTACTCGAAGCTTGAAGGGAGCTGAAAATGGAAGCGAGTCTAAAGGAGAAGAAAATTGTAGCTGAAGGAGCTTGAGGAAGTTTTTGGGTATAAAAGTACTGTCCGCGATACTGTGTAGATTTCCTATTTTCGACAACATTGACGTGTGTAGAAATGAAGGTACAGACCCGTCTGGAAATGTGTCAGTTGTGTCAGGGCTGTCAGTCGTCCGCTAGACAGTGTAGCGGACGACTTTTTGGCTGTCAATGTGGGGCCAAGAAAGCCATCCGCTACATAGTGTAGCGGACGGGGGAGCAGGGGCAAGATGGTAAAAAAGTCTGTCCGCTACACTGTGTAGCGGACGACTGACAGCGCCGCAAAAATAAAGGATCTGGGCCGTCCATCGCGAAGGGATGGACGGCCAGATCGCGCTAGCAAGATCTCCTATTTTGCTAGCACTCTCAACGGATCAGCTCCATATATATATATATATATATATATATATATATATATATATATATATATATATATATATATATATAAAGAATTACTTTGATAAAATCTAGAAATTAATTGAATTGCAAAGATATAAACAAAAATTTAAGTGGGCTATGTTGACGTAAAGAGAAAGAAATGTAAAAATTATATATCAGTTGAATTTTAAATAGTAAAAAGGAATTCAAATCAAATTGAATAAGAGAGAGGGAGAGAGAAAAATGGAATTCAAACATTATTATTACACATAATAATAAATTCAAAATGTTTCAAAAAGTCAAAAATAGTAAAGTCCACATGGCGAGTCAAGAGAGTGTCCAAATAAGCGATGACTGGACAATGTTCTCTCAGCTTTAACTTTCATATATATAAAATTAGATGTGTGTTCCTAACCTATCTTGACCGCACCCATGGACCCACTATGGGTCCCGTTTTGTGCGACACGTCGATATTGTCAACAGTCAAATTTTCAACACTTTAGACCAGTCAAAGCGTGTACGCTCAATTGCTCAGCCAGTCACACATCCTCCCCCTCAGTGGCCGGCGTTGCTCAGCCGGTCGCACATCTTCCCCGTCAGTAGTCGGTGTTGCTCAATCAGTCGCACATCTTTTCCCTCAGTGGTCTGCATTGTTCAGCCGGTTGCACACCTTCCCCCTCTGCAGTCGGCGTTACTCAGCCAGTCGCACATCTCCACTCGGCCCCCTTTGGGGGTTGGCCTTGGCCTCCCACCGCTGCTCACTTCCTTCCTTTTCCTTCTACCAAGCGCTACACGAGCGCCGCTATTACAGTGGCACCCCTTGCCTCTCTATCGCACTACCTTGCCCACGACACCCTACACACTCCGCTGCGCCCATGCATCGTGCCGCTTATACAGTTGCTCCTCATGGCATCCTGTCACACTATCGACCATCCTTTCACCACACCATTCGTACCTTGCCTTGGTCTTGGAACATGCTTCGACCTACTCCCTGGAGTGTGCAGCATCCTGTAGGAATAGGCGACTCCTTCGGGACACTATCTCCATCAGGGAGCTCCAAATCTCAGCACCAAGACTCCCCTTCTGTTGGGTAGACAGCTCCTCCAGGATGCTACCTGAGCCCGTCGGGTAGGCGACTCCTTGGTGACACTACCTTGCCATGCTCCAAGTGCTGCGACACAAGGACTCACCCGCTGGGATAGGCTCGCTCTTTAAGACACTATCTCCGCCAGGGAGCTCTAAGTGCTCCGGCATGAAGATTCCCCTTCTGCCAGATAGACAGCTCTTTCGAAATTTACCTCGGCCTTTCGGGTAAACAACTCCTCTTGGACACTACCTTGGCGCGCTCCAAGTGCTCTGGCACCTGGACTTACCAGCAGGATAGGCTCGCTCTTTAAGACACTATCTCCGCCAAGGAGCTTCAACTCTCTTTCTGCCAGGTAGACTGCTTCTCTGGGATGCCACCTCAGCCCGTCGAGTAGGTGACTCTTTCAGGACACTACCTTGGCGAGCCCGAGTGCTCTGGCACAAGGACTCACTCGCGGGAATAGGCTCGCTCTCTAAGAAACTATCTCCACTAGGGAGTTCTAAATGCTCCGGCATGAAGTCTCTCATTCCGCCAGGTAGACGGCGCCTCCGGGATGTTACCTCGACCCGTCAGGTGGGTGATTCTTCCAGGACACTACCTTGGTGCGCTTCGAGTGCGCCAACAAGAGGACTCACCAGCGAGATAGGCGACTCCTCCAGGACACTATCCGTCAGGGTGTCTGCGTGACTAGCCTATGAGCTATAACATTGGAGCTTTCATCGGCACCCCTAGGGACTATGATCCCGGGTCACTCCGAGGCAGGAGCAGGTCTCTGAAGGGCATTGCGCCTAATCTGCCTATCAATTAAGCATCTGGTCTTCCCCATCGCTGCCAGGTCCTCAGCGTCCCTCGATGCCTTGTGGGGGACTCTACAAGGGCCTTGGATTGGTGGCTAGATCAAAGGGCTCTCTAACCACACCAACGCTGTGTGGGCTAGTCTTTCCAGATAAACAGAGCGACGCTGTGCGAGGCAGGCCGGTGAATATGCGATCCGATAGTCCATAGAGCACCGACACCTGTGGATGCCTCGGTGACGTGTCACTTCTGGAAAGTGCCACATGTCAGATGATGACATCATCATCTTAGCTAGGGGTGAGCACCAAACCGTTCAAACCGATCCGAACCGCTCAAACCAAACCAATCCAATCCGAACCGTTCAAAGATTTTAACGATTTGGTTTTTCATTTTCTAAACAAAATTTGGTTTGGTTTGGTCCACGGTTCACATTTTTAAAACTGATTCCAATCCAATCCAATCCAAACCGAACTAATGTATGATATGTTAATCTATTATTAGTAATATTCCATTGATAATTACACATATATGGTATTAAGCAAATCCAAAGAAACAAATCTTGAAAGTTAAAAGAAACGAAAATATTAACAACACATATAACACAAAAATTTTGTGACCAATATTTGGTTTATATTTACTCATTCTTTCTCATCCCACAACGAGAACTTATATATATCGAATGAAACAAGATTATATGCCATCTAAAAAATATAACTTTGATTAGTAGTGTGCAAAAGAACGTGTTTAAATGGGCAAACCGATCCAAACCGAACCGTTTAAACTAACAAAATCGAACCGTCCAAACCGATGGTGTATGGTTTGATTCGGTTCACAATTTTTTAAACCGAGGGCTAACAGTTCGGTTTGCGGTTTGACCCCCAAACCGAACCGTGTCACCCCTAATCTCAGCCTTTATAAATAGAGGTTTTGAAAATTCATTTGGAGGGACTTCACTCTTCACATTTTCAGAACTCACTCTCATTCTAGAATTCTAGAGAGAGAAACATACATGACCTTGATTATGGACCTAAGCATCGGACTGTGACTGTCATCGCGTATTCACCCTCCGCCATTGCCCTCACAACATTGCCACCCTCAGGCTCTGTCTGGAAAGCCCTTGGTCTCTGCCCTTGCTCTGTCCTACATCATCATACTTGGCATCTAACTCGGATTGCATTCCTTGTGACACCTCCACGTTGATTGCGTACTCATTTTCCTTGGCATCATTTTGGCTACTCCACTGGGGAGGTAAGCATCGCAGTGCAGTTCGGCCCTTGCTTGACACCCAAGCAACCATGCCTCAGTGTCACGGGCTGCCCCTTGCACCCGCCTAGCACTGCGCCCCCGCGCCCATCCAGCTCAGCGCCCCCGCGCCCTTCCAACAGGCGCCCATGCGCCCTCACAAGTTCATCAAGTCTCGCGCCCATGCGCCCGTCAAGCACAGCGCCCGCGCGCCCAATTGCAGTGCCCGCGCACGTCAAGAGCCAACAGTGAAGATCTAAGATCCAGGCGTGCGTTTTTGCTCAATTTTGGTGGAGACCACCGTTGTATATATTTAAGTTTCCCTGTAAAATTTCAAGTCATTTCGAGTTGTATTTCTCTAAAAAGGGGCACTATGACTCCTCGCACATAGTTACGTCTACTACTGTCACTTTAGTTTTACCTCCTAATGGTACTATATGGGAGTCATGCACACCCATACCCGAGAGTCCCTTGCTTTGTTTTAGCTTGCCGTTCTAGCTAGATTGCACACTGTGGATGCAAACAAAGCCTTTTGTAAGTTGTAATGATGCTATTGAAGTAATGAAGATATTTGTGACCGTTTTGCCCTCGTGTTGAAATTTACTCTTCGTGCACTGTTTTATGCGATGTTGATGCACTGTTTGCTATAAATTGTTGAGATTGGTTGGCGGACTCTTCTTGCGAGCGGCAAGTCGAGTGCCACACACGGTTTCCTTGTGCCATCAAGGGCCACCGTGTGTCAGGTGGTATCAGAGCCCGGTTGCCCAAGGGACCGTGGCTTCAGCTAAGAAAATATTGTGGGATAGTTTGCTAAACAAAACTATGGCCAACACAAAAGAGAGAATCGATGCTTTGGAAGCACAGATACGTGACATGTTCAAGAGTGACCAGGATGCTCCGGGCATCCTGAAGCAATTCTCCATTCGCCTTGATGCGTTGGAAGTGAATCTTGAAGCCACTGATAATACCCGATATGCTGAGAGCATGGAATGGGAGGGGAAGTTTCAGGAGCTTCAAGATCGAGTGGAACACCGTGCACGGCACAGTGAAGGTATAGACTGGGAGTCTAAATTTCAAGAACTCCAGGATCGAGTGGAGCTTCTTAGTCGTGCAGTGGTTAACACACCCGCTGGGGGTGCGGAGCACTCGTCGAGACCCCGAGTGCCAGAGCCCAAGAGTTACGGGGGAGCCCGTGATGCCAAGGAATTAGAAAATTTCCTTTTCGATATAGAACAGTACTTTCGAGCCATCAGAGTAGACTCGGAAGCGACAAAGGTGTCGATGGCTGCCATGTACTTGGTTGGAGATGCCAAGTTATGGTGGCGGAAGAAGTACGCAGAGATCGAAGATGGGTCTTGCGTCATAAACACATGGGAGATACTCAAACGTGAGCTAAAGAGTCAGTTTTTCCCAGAGAACACAGCATTCAACGCGAGAAAAGCGTTGCTGGAATGCAAGCACACCGGATCGGTCCGGGAGTATTGCCAGGCATTTTCTGCCTTGATGTTGGACATCAGTGACATGTCCGCAGTCGACAGACTCTTCTTCTTCATGGAAGGGTTAAAACCATGGGCTCGCACCGAGCTTAATAGACGTCGGGTGAACAACCTTAATGAAGCCATCATCGCTGCCGAGAGCCTTTCAGATTACAACTCCGAGCCACAGAGACCCCCTCAGAGAGGAAATCCAAGCAGAG
The DNA here is from genome assembly GCA_033070095.1 of Escallonia herrerae. Taxonomy (NCBI): domain Eukaryota; kingdom Viridiplantae; phylum Streptophyta; class Magnoliopsida; order Escalloniales; family Escalloniaceae; genus Escallonia; species Escallonia herrerae. The sequence continues at coordinate 155,012 of JAVXUP010000458.1, forward strand.
GTATTGGTGGCAAGAAGCCAGGGGGTCCAGTGCCAAACCAAAGTTGGGGCAGTAAAAGCAGTTGGGCGTCAAACTCTTCTACCCAACAGAAGAGTGGAGTTGGGTTCAAAGCCAAGCCTGACGCTAGCACCAGTGGAGAAGTGAAGAAACCTCATTTCAGGGGTTGCTTCTTGTGCCAAGGACCACACGTGATCGCTAACTGTCCGCAGCGACAGATGATGAATGCCTTCTTTGATAACATTGGGCAGGTGCAACGTGGGGAACAATCTGGCTCTCGACCAAGGCACCCACCAACAGATGAACAAACAGACACACAAGATTATGAAGAGGAAGATGCCGTCGGGGCCTTTCCTCAGTGGTGTAATGCGGTGACAACACAGGTTGGGAACCCCAAAAAGAGCTCGACTGGAGAAGAGCCTAAAGACATGCCGCCAAAGAAAAAGGGTGATGTACCAGGAAAAGGCTTGATGTATGTGGACATCAAGGTTAACGGGAAGGCCATCAGGGCCATGGTGGACACAGGAGCTACCCATAATTACATTTCTAGCACCGAAGTGGAAAGACTGGGTCTAACTCTAGAAAAAGGGTGCGGACGGGTGAAGGCTATCAACTCCGCCGCACAGCCAGTAGCGGGGATAGCGAGATCTGTTTTGATCAAGATTGGCCCATACGAAGGAAGGACCAACTTTTCAGTAGTCATCATGGACGACTTTAAACTGATCATTGGGTTGGAGTTTCTGCGTGATACGAAGACCACAGTGATGCCATGTACCAACTCGCTAGTCATGCTTGGGAATAAACCGTGTGTCATCCCAACTATATCTTCTAGGGCGGGAGAGCGTTCTATCTCAGCCCTCCAGTTGAAAAGGGGATTAAAACGGGATGAAACAACCTACCTTGCCATGCTACGGTGGGACGAAATTGAAGAAGTATCGGGACCATTACCGAAAGAAGTTAAAGTGATATTAAACGAATTTGAAGATGTGATGCCTGATGAATTGCCGAAGAAATTGCCACCTAGAAGGGCAATTGACCATGAGATAGAGCTCGTGCCAGGCACGAAGCCACCCGCCCGAGCTCCATATCGGATGTCGCAACCAGAACTCGCGGAACTCAGAAAACAATTGACGGAGTTGCTAGATGCGGGTTTGATCACTCCAGCAAAGTCGCCTTATGGTGCACCAGTCCTCTTCCAGAAGAAACAAGATGGTTCTTTGCGGATGTGTGTGGATTACAGGGCGCTAAATAAGGTGACTATTCGGAACAAGTATCCTATTCCTTTAGTCGCCGACTGTTTTGATCAGCTGAGTAGGGCGAGAGTGTTTACCAAGTTGGACTTGAAGTCTGGATATTGGCAGGTTCGAATTGCCGAAGGTGATGAGGCGAAGACAACTTGTGTCACCAGATACGGTGCGTATGAGTTCCTGGTCATGCCGTTCGGCTTGACCAACGCCCCGGCCACATTTTGCACCTTGATGAATCAGGTTTTGCGGGACTACATTGACGATTTTGTAGTGGTGTATCTCGATGATATTGTGATCTACAGTTCCAGCTTGGACGAGCATCTGAAGCACTTGAGGAAGGTGCTTGCCCGACTGAGGGAGCACGAGCTATACGTGAAGCTGTCGAAATGCACTTTTGCCCAGACCAAGATTAAATTCTTGGGCCATGTGATAGAACAGGGTCAGATAAGGATGGACTCAGCTAAAGTTCAAGTGATACAGGAGTGGCAGCCGCCAACGAATGTTTCAGAACTGAGATCTTTCCTTGGATTGACCAACTATTATAGGAAGTTTGTCCGAGATTATTCGAGAATGGCCCATGCCCTAATCGAACTTTTGAAGAAGAGCAATGTTTGGGAATGGTCCAAGGAGTGTCAATCAGCCTTCTCGGCTATGAAGCAGGCTATGTCTGAAGATCCGGTACTTGCTCTCCCTGATGTGTCGAAGTCCTTCGAAGTTCATACAGATGCTTCTGACTTTGCACTAGGAGGGGTTCTAATGCAAGAAGGCCACCCGGTGGCATATGAGAGTAGGAAGCTCAACGAAGCAGAACGTCGCTACACCACTCATGAGAAAGAGTTGCTCGCGGTAGTACACTGTCTCAGAATTTGGAGGCACTACCTGCTTGGTTCTAGCTTCATAGTGCAGACGGACAACACTGCAGTGAGCCACTTCTTGAGTCAATCTAAGCTCACTTCGAAACAGGCCAGGTGGCAGGAACTTTTGGCAGAATTCAACTTCATGCTCGAGTACAGGACAGGCTCAACCAACAGCGTAGCAGACGCCCTCAGCAGGAGAGCCGAACTAGATCAGGTAGCATTGATGACCATGAATGCTATTGTTAGAGCAGATAGCCGAGTTGCCATCAACATCGGAAAGAAGATCAAGAATGCCCTTACCAGGGATCCGGTTGCCCAACAACTACTGAAACTGATCGAGAGCGGTAAAACTCGACAGTTTTGGCAAGAAGATGGTTTGCTGATGACCAAAGGAAGACGGGTATACGTTCCCCGAGTCGATGATCTGAGACGAACATTGATTCGAGAATGTCACGACACCCTTTGGGCAGGCCATGCCGGAGGAGAAAGAACATTAGCTCTCCTTCAACAAGGTTACTACTGGCCCCAAATGGGGGATGAAGTGCAAGAGTATGTGAAAACATGCCTTACTTGTCAGCAGGACAAGGTGGAGCGTAAGAAGAAGGCAGGGTTACTACAGCCGCTGCCGGTCCCCAAGAGACCGTGGGAGAGTGTGTCATTGGATTTCATCACTGGTCTGCCGAAGGTTGAAGACTTAGGCACAATTCTTGTTGTCGTTGATCGGTTTAGCAAGTATGCGAGCTTTATCGCAACACCCAAGTATTGCTCAGCCGAAGACACAGCACAACTTTTCTTTAAGTATGTGGTGAAGTATTGGGGAATGCCTCAAGACATTGTCAGTGATCGGGACTCCCGCTTCACTGGAAACTTTTGGACTGAACTCTTTAAGTTATTCGGATCCCAACTTTCGATGAGTTCAAGTTATCATCCAGAATCAGACGGTCAGACGGAGCGGTTCAATTCCATGTTAGAAGAGTACCTCCGCCATTTTGTCAGTGCAACACAGAAAAATTGGGTCAAGCTACTGGATGTTGCCCAGCTGTGTTTCAACTCACGCAAAAGCTCTTCGACAGGGAAGAGTGCTTTTGAGATTGTAAATGGACAACAACCGTTACTACCCCACACGGTAAACGTCCCCAATGCCGGGAAATCCCCAAGGGCCATAAGCTTCAGTGAAGAATGGAGGCAGAATATAGATCTAGCTCACTCCTACCTTGAGAAAGCAGCCAGAAGAATGAAGAAACACGCTGACAAGAACAGGCGATCTCAAGAGTTTAACGTGGGACAAAGTTATGGTTAAGCTACTGCAACAGGATCGCAAATTTCTAAGGGGAAGAGACTCTCGTCTTTTGCAGAAATATGAGGGACCCCTGACTATAGTGAAGAAGATAGGCAAGATGGCTTACAAAGTTGATCCGCCTCATTGGTGGAGCCGCCAGCTCCATCCCGTCTTTCACGTCAGCATGTTGAAGCCATTCTATGAAGACACAGCCGACCCCTCCAGGGGCCAAATCAAGAGACAAGGACTCAAACCCAAAGCAGCAGGAAAACGAGTTGCCGAAGCTATTTTGAATGATAGAGTGATTATAGCTTCCCGCAAACGCCATCAGGAGTACCTAGTCAAGTGGCAGGGACAAATGGATGAAGAAAACACTTGGGAACGAGCAGCAGACTTATCAGCCTACGCCGACAAGATTGAAGCCTACCACATGCAGAAGTTGACGAGGGCGTCAACAGCTCTAGTGGGGGAGAATGTCACGGGCTGCCCCTTGCACCCGCCTAGCACTGCGCCCCCGCGCCCATCCAGCTCAGCGCCCCCGCGCCCTTCCAACAGGCGCCCATGCGCCCTCACAAGTTCATCAAGTCTCGCACCCATGCGCCCGTCAAGCACAGCGCCCGCGCGCCCAATTGCAGTGCCCGCGCACGTCAAGAGCCAACAGTGAAGATCTAAGATCCAGGCGTGCGTTTTTGCTCAATTTTGGTGGAGACCACCGTTGTATATATTTAAGTTTCCCTGTAAAATTTCAAGTCATTTCGAGTTGTATTTCTCTAAAAAGGGGCACTATGACTCCTCGCACATAGTTACGTCTACTACTGTCACTTTAGTTTTACCTCCTAATGGTACTATATGGGAGTCATGCACACCCATACCCGAGAGTCCCTTGCTTTGTTTTAGCTTGCCGTTCTAGCTAGATTGCACACTGTGGATGCAAACAAAGCCTTTTGTAAGTTGTAATGATGCTATTGAAGTAATGAAGATATTTGTGACCGTTTTGCCCTCGTGTTGAAATTTACTCTTCGTGCACTGTTTTATGCGATGTTGATGCACTGTTTGCTATAAATTGTTGAGATTGGTTGGCGGACTCTTCTTGCGAGCGGCAAGTCGAGTGCCACACACGGTTTCCTTGTGCCATCAAGGGCCACCGTGTGTCACTCAGCAACGCAGGGCTACCAGGACTACCAGCCAAAGCCTCAACCCAACCATCTAGGCTCTCCCTGGGATGGATGGACCCAGTATGGCCATGATCGTCAATGCCACAATCCAGCGCCTCATTCCTACCATCACTAAACTCCAAGATTCCTAATCATCTTCCATGGCCGCGATACTAGAAATGCAAAAATTAATCCAAGTAAGAACTTCACAGCGGCCGACTTCTCAAGGCCTCAGAGTTCTTCACCCCGCTCCGGCTGCTCACCTTATGTCATCCCAAGCTCTGGGGTTAGCCCCTCCTACTCAGATCCAGCCTTCAGGGCCTGGGCTAGTTCTTAACACTGCCCAGGTCCAAGTGTCACGACCACCACTGCCTTGGTCCTCCGGCTCCTCGGCATTAGGACTCCCAGCACCTCAGCCTGTGGCGCCACGCCTTACCCTTGCTCGGAACACTAGTCACTGGTCGTACACTCAATTGAGATGGAACCTGAACCTAACCCTAACATGGTGGCCGACATTTGGAACACTGGTCATACACCCGACTTGCTCCAGTTGACCCTTCTTGACGGACGGCCTCTTGCCGCTGGCACTACCCTTGTGCATACCACGCCCCAAACTGCTCCCCACCACCAAGCCTTCTCTACCATTGTCTTGTTCTCAATGCCTCAGGTTGCCCCGTCTGGGGGCTCGGGTGCCAGGATCATCCCGACCGCGCACAAACCCTCTCGTGCTTCGTATGTCACCAAGCATGACCTTGAGCCATCCTCCACCGTCTTAAGCAGTCATCCATTAAGCTGTCTGGCCATGCTCCCTACTCTAGCGACCTTGCTACCAAGCCTTACCCTGTTAAGTACAAGCAACTAGCCTTCACCCTCTTCAACAACAAAAAGGGAAACGCCCGCAAGCACTTCACCCGCTTTGTTGGCTCCATAGAGCACTATAAGGAGGATGTCACCTTGAAGCTTTAGGAATTTCACAGGTCCCTGACTAGCCTCGCCTACTCTTGGTACCATCAGATCCCCAAAGATATTATCCACTCCTAGTCTGACATAGTCCAACTCTTTCTCGACAAGTTTCACTATGAAACGGAGCATGTGACCATCGTTAACATTATCGGAATTCGCCAGAACCCCAGGGAAGACCCAACACCTACATCTCACAATTTCATCACAAGTGCTTGGAGTGCACTGATTTCAGCAAGAATGAAACCCTTATACTGTAGGTCCCTAAGTACACCTAGAGGGGGGTAAATAGGTGTTTTACAACTATTGAGTATAAATTAAAAGTAAGATTATAGAGTAATCACAGATATAACATCAATAAATTCAACACAGAGATTTATATTGATTCGGCCCCAACACCCTACGTCCAGTCTCCAAGCACTCCACACAAGGAAGACCTAATCTAGCCTTTCACTAACCAGCTAGCTTCGGGTGCTAGCTCAAACCGCAGTACAATTTTCGAAACCCTTTCAAGGTTTCTAACAATTTATAAATGAAAAGAGATTTACAATTTGAATACAACCAACAAGCTCCTTATTGAGTAGATGTTACAATGAATAAACTAAGACTAAGCCTTCTTAGGTGGGAAGATCTATCTTCTTTAAAGAACCAAACTAAGAAGCTTACAATAGACTATCTCAAAGATGAACTCACTCAATAGAGAACAAGATGAGAGAGTGTTTTGAGATGAGTTAGAAAGAGTCTTGAAAAAGATTTGCCAGAGATGTCTTAAATGCTCTCAAGGACCCATTTTTACACTGGAAAAGAAAATGAACCGTTTTGAAGGGAAAGCCTGAAAATAGATTCGACTGAAACAAAAGATAGAGTCGACTGAAAACTTAGTGAGAACAGACACTGAAGAATTGAGTCGACCGAAAACCCATTTCATTCAACTGAAAACTTTTGCTTCGACTGAAACTTTTGGCTTTGACTGAAAAGTTTGGCTTTGACTGAAAAATTTTGCTTCAACTAAAAGTTTTGCTTTGACTAAAAAGTTCTTTTTAAGATTAGAACGAAGGAACTGCACAATTGAGTCGAATGCAAATTGCTTGCCTTCGACTGAAATACTCAGTTTGGTTCTCTACTTGAATTTCTATGAGATCTTTTAAGAAGGACTTAGAAATGCCAATGTGGATAAAATAATAATAAAAAAAGGCTTTAGGTTCTTGCATCTTTAAGGTAGTTTGAGTCTTTGAATTCCAAGTCCAAGTCCGAGTTCATGCTTTGTCCAAGGCATCATCTTGACTTTGTTTGATTAAGATAAATTCTGAAATGATTATCTTAATAATTTTGTCAGATTAATGTTAGAGATAATGAATTTGGAATCATCAAAATCGATAAGTCAACAATCTCCCCCTTTTTGATGATGACAACATTAGTTCTAACATTATATAAACATACTCCCCCTTGATTAGTTAATCATTCAAACAAGTAATGACTAAAAGAACATGTTTTACTATTCAGCAAAAAATTATTAAAGATGCTTTCAAAGAATGATCAATAATTAATCGTTCTCCCCCTTTGTCAAATCAAAAAGAGGAGCAGTTGATGCAACAATCAAATGACTAAAGTAAGAAAAAAAATCTAGAGCCGACGGAGGCGAGTACCCTATGTAGAGGAGGATGGATCATGAGGCGGTGGAGTAGATCGACGAGCACCTTGGGTAGAAGAGGATGGATCAGCAGGCGGCGGAGCGGTTGTGGGTACTTCAATGACTTCTACGACACGAGGAGAGTGCGACATCAGAGGGTTGTACGGGAGATGCGGATTGAAAAACCATTCTTTCCCTTCGGTGCCGGTGTGTCGAGAGGGAAAGATATCCGGACGAGTCACCCAAAAGCCATGAGCCTGATCGAAGATCTGATATGCCAGGTAGCGGTTCTGTTCAGTCAGAATGCTCGTAGTGAGATAGGCCTGGCGACAATGAGCCTGAAGAGCAACTTCCTGCTGTCGGTGAAGATCATGCTGCATCCGAGTCAAATTCTCCAGGATTGGAGTATGGTTGAGAGGAAGAGAGGAAAGGTTAGAGGTGAGTTCGTTAAGAAGGGTGTGAAAGTCTATTTGGTTCAAGAGAAGTTGGGCTGAGGAGTGTTAAACCGATTGCTGAAGGGCGGCAAGCTCATGAAGAAGGGCGGTGTGGTTGGCTGCAATAGAGGCATCAAGGGTGGTTTGCGATTCAAGTATTAACTGAATCGAAGTGGAGAGACAAGAAAGGTGCTCAGAGAGTTAAGAGTTGTTGGTGGAGAGGAACTCATCAAAATTAAGATTTGAGAAGTCGTTCAGTGGGCTGAAGACGTGATCAGAGGGGTGGATAGAGGTGGTACCGAGGAGGAAGGGTCGGAGGGAGGGAATGGTATGGAAGGAGATGGGTCAGTAGGCACAGGGGGTATGAACAGAGAATGAGCAGGTGGTGGGAGCAGAACGGACGGGGAAGGATCAAAAGGTTCAGGTAGGGGAATTGCAAGAGCAAGGGAGGTAGCAAGAGTATGAGAGGGAGCGGGAGCAGGAAAAGGAACAGGCGCAGGCGCAGGCGCGGGAGTGGGAACCTGAACTGACTGGGTTTGAGAAGGGTCGGTAACAGTGATCTGCTCAAGAGATATAATGTCGGTGGTGAGATCAGAACGAAGGGCGAATCCGGCATGACAAAGAGAAGTTTCGTCAAGAATATGATGACTCCGAACAGATACACATTCCAAGATAGATGTAGGAAGAGGGACATGAAAATATTCGAAAACACGAGTCAAGAGGAGACCAAAGGGAAGATTAGCAGAGGATTTTTTCTTCCGGGCATCCATTACGAGCATGAGAATAGCTGTAATGTTTGAAGGAGAGCCCCAAATGAAGTGTGTGAGGAGAATAATGTCAAGATATGTAAAGGAGGCAAAAGAGCCATAATGGCCAGAAAGGTTATAACATAGAATAAGGTGAAGGACACGATGAAGAGGGGAGAGGTCACCTAAACTAGGTTTGCAGGGTCGAGAAATAGACGGATCTCCTAAAAGGGTTTGTGTTTGTTAGATTGGGGTAAAGGAGCTAGTGGTGCACCATGTGTTTTCGGGAAAAACAATGATGGATGATTGGTTTGTAAAACTGAGAATTTGGGCTAAGGTGGTGGCATCGAGGCAGATGGTGACCCCATTAACATATGTGGTCAAAAAGGCTGAGGACATGGCATTAAATGTCATATTCGAATATAACATTTGAACAAGACAAGGGTAGTAAGTGGAGGGAGGAGAGAGAATGGATGGACAGCCCATTTGGTCAAAAAGACTGGTAAGACCAAGTTGGGTCATTAGGTTGACATTACTTGGGCAACCCGATACGACCTCCTAATTAACAAAATTGGAGTAAAAGATGATTTGGTCATCAGCGGACTCGAAAAAAATGAGGAATGTGAAGAATTTGGTTACTATTAATATAGGGACAGGTGGTTGGTGGGCAGGAAGGAGGAGAAGAAGAGGAAGAAGATGTAGTAGTAGGAGGAGGATCAATACCTGAAGAGGATGGAGGAACAGTTAATGGCTGGCGGGTGCAGCGATGTGTGGGAGGTAGTGGTGGAGCAGCAGCCATAGGTGGTGGTGGAGGAGCAGCAGTCGTAGGTGGTGGTGTAGTAGCAGCAGCAGTAGGTGGAGGAGCCACGTTGGACTCATCGTCAGTGTCAATGACAAGATGGCGGGGACTGCGAGGGCGTGGGTTTGAGTCCATGTGGGCCCAGACGATAGGTGGGCAAGAGAGAGAAGAAAAGCAAAGGTCTATAAAAACTGGACAAGGAATAGTGAAAAGGATAACAGTAAAAAGTGAAATGAAAAAAAAGGGGTATATATAGACGACAAAGTTTTGGTCGATCGAAACATCATTTTCAGTCGACTGAAAAGTTTTGAGTCGACTGAAATATGACTTTTCAGTCGAGTAAATCCAACAGTTGAGAAAAAATAAGGAAGTTATCATTCGACCGAAAAGTATTGAGTCGAATGAAAACTACTTTTCAGTCGACTTAAACAAGCAGAAATAAGACTGTGGTCAAAGAGAAAGTTTTCGGTCGACCGAAAACTTTTAAGTCGACTGAAAGAGTTACTTTTTAGTCGAATAAAAAAAACTTTAGCTAAGATTACATATTCCTAAGTGACGACGAAGAGAACAAAAAAGAGGATTCAGCTAAGGGTTTTGTAAAGATATCTACGAGCTGATATCTAAAACAAACTTTCTTGAGTTCTATTAAACCTTTCTGAACATTGTCTCGAAGAAAATGGTGACGAATATCGATGTGCTTAGTCCGCGAGTGTTGAACAGAATTTTTACTAATATCAATTGCACTGCTACTGTCGCACATAATAAGAATATGATCTATTTTGACGCCGAAATCCCGCAAAGTTTGACGCATCCACAGTACTTGGGCACAACAACTTCCCGCCGCAACATATTCTGCCTCAGGTGTGGAGAGAGCCACAGACGTTTGTTTCTTACTGTGCCGGGACACTAAAGCATATCCAAGGAATTGACAAGTGCCACTTGTACTCTTGTGATCGACAAGACATCCCGCATAATCAGAATCCGAAAAACCTACTAGATCTAGCGAGGAGTTACGCGGATACCAAAGTCCTAGATTTAAAGTCCCAGAAAGATATTTAAAAATACGTTTAACTGCAGAAAGATGAGATTCTTTGGGACAAGCTTGAAAACGGACACAAATACATACACTAAACATTATGCCAGGTCTAGAAGCAGTAAGATAAAGCAAACTACCAATCATACCACGATAAAGTTTAATATCTACATCTTTACCATTTTCATCTTTGACAAGATTAACGCTAGGAGAAATAGGAGTCCCTCTAGGTTTAGCATTATCCAAGACAAATCGTTTCAAAAGCTCCTGTGTGTACTTGGATTGACTTATAAAAATTCATTCTTTTGACCGCTTGATTTGAAGCCCAAGGAAAAATGTAAGTTCTCCCATCATGCTCATTTTAAATTCCCTGCGCATACTCTCAGTAAACTCTTGGCATAGTTCATTGTCAGTGGCACCAAAAATAATGTCATCAACATAAACTCGAACTATTAAAATGTGCGAATTACGAATTTTCGTAAAAAGAGTAGTATCGACTTTGCCACGAGAAAATCCATGATCAATGAGAAAGCTGCTAAGACGATCGTACCAAGCTCAAGGAGCTTGTTTAAGACCGTACAAAGCCTTTTTTAGCTTCAAGACATGATTGGGGTATTTTTCATTTTCAAAACCAAGAGGTTGTTTAAGGAACACTTCCTCCTGTATTACCCCATTCAAGAAGACACTTTTCACGTCCATTTGAAAAAGTTTAAAGTTCATATGACATGAAAATAGCAAAGCGTTCGGATAGCTTCAAGTCGAGCGACTGGGATAAAGGTTCAATCAAAATCTATCCCTTCAACTTGATTGTATCCTTGAGCAACTAGTCTAGCCTTATTACGAACAATATGACCATCCTCATCAAGTTTGTGCCGAAAAACCCACTTGGTGCCAATGACCTTTTGTTGAACATGAGGTGGAACCAGTGACCAAACATTACTTCTCTCAAATTGATTCAATTCATCTTACATGGCAAGGATCCACTCAGGATCTTTTAGAGCTTCTAAAATATCTTTAGGCTCTATTTGAGAAAGAAAAGCAAAATCTGCACATAAAAGATTTACCGTAGATCGTGTTGTAACTCCGCGTTCCACATTACCTATGACTTGTTCTAATGAATGACTTGAGGAATATCTCCAGCTTTTTGGGAGTGGCTGAGTCTCATCACTGTTGTTGTTAGAAGATGTTGACCACTCCCCCTCAGTTGAGGAGACATTAAGTTTGTTGTTCAAGTCCAGGGAGAGTTCTTCACTGTCATCACCTGCATTCTTACTTAGCTTTTCAACGTTAGATTCTTCAAATACTACATGTATAGATTTTTCAACTGTCAGAGTTCTACGGTTATAGATTTTATATGCTCTACTTTTTAATGAATAACCAAAAAATATTTCCTCGTCAGACTTTGCATCAAACTTACCTCAGTTCTCACGATTATTTAAAATAAAACATTTACAACCAAAAATCTTGAAATAATTAATTTTTGATTTTCGATTTGAGAATAGTTCGTACGGAGTTTTGTCAAGAATCGATGTGATAAGTACTCTGTTCAACACGTAACAGTAAGTGCTGACGGCTTCGGCTCAGAAATATTTTGGCAAAGAGTTTTCATGAAGCATGGTTCTTGCCATTTCTTGCAGAGTACGATTCTTTCTCTTTACAACCCCATTTTGTTGGGGCATCCGAGGAGCAGAAAACTCATGTGAAATGCCATTTTGAACACAAAAAGGAATAAAATCTTTTTCAAATTCACCGCTATGATCACTTCGAATTTTTACAAGCTTCAACTCCTTCTCATTTTGAAGCTGCTTAGCAAGAAACTTTTTAAACGCTTCATCCTTATGAGTTAGAAAAAGAACCCATGTGTATCTTGAAAAATCATCAACAATGACGAAAGTATAAAATTTTCCACCAAGGCTGGCATTTCTTGAGGGGCCAAAAAGATTTAAATGAAGGAGTTGAAGAGGGCGAGAGGTGGAAACAACATTTTTGGCTTGAAAGGATGTTTTTGACTATTTACCATATTGACAGGCTTCACAAACATTATCCTTCACAAACCTTAACTTTGGTAAGCCTCTGACAGGCTCTTTCGAGAGAAGTTTTTTTATTAGATCCATGTGAATATGACTTAATCTACGATGCGACAACCAAATATCATTATGTTGAGCAGAAAGACAAACTTCAGGAGAGGAGTCAGATGCAACAAAAGATAGAGTATATATATTACCATATCTCTTGCCAACCAAGGTACCTCCAACTGAGGCATGACTGATTAGGCATTGATCGCCGTCGAACTGAACTTTGTGTCCACTATCGATGAGTTGACTAATACTTATCAAATTGAACTTCCAACCGGAAACCAAGGATACGTTGTCTATAGATATGAAACCAGTGTCAATTTTACCTTTACCGATGATCTTTCCATTCGAGTTGTCTTCGAAGGTAACAAGTCCTCCATTCTTCGAAGTGATATGGGAGAAAAGTGAACGATCACCGGTCATATGCCTTGAACATCCGCTGTCGAGAATCCATTTGTTGGAATCTACCCTTGCTTTCAAGCATACCTACAACAAATTTTGGTTTCGTTCCTTTAGGTACCACACTTTCTTGGGTCCTAAAAAATTAGATAAACAAGATTTTGGCACCCAAACTTGTTTCATTTTGTTTTTGTAATGGAAGGGAATGACTGATTTCTGACAGCACTAAGAGGACATTTTTTAACTAAGTGCCCTTTCTTCTTACATTCTGTACAGAGTGTGAATGGTGAGCAAAAAGCTAAATTTTTGTTAAAAAAATTTTTGTAATCTTTTTGCTTCTTTTAAGAATTGTAACCGATTCCACTTTTCTCAAAAACACATCTTTGTCTTCCCAAAAGAATATCCAAGTTCTCTCTTCCTTGGGTAAATTTTGAAAGAGTAAAATTCAGGTCTTCAATCTCCTTTTCTAAATCCATTTTTTTTTGTGTAGAAATTTCTTCCGGTTTAGATTTTAAAGATTCTTTTTCAACTAAAACTTTTACTCCTCTGAGAGATTGGATTTCAGAAGACAAATAAGAATTTTCCTTCTTAGAAGCATTCAGATGATTTTTTAGAGAAACATTTTTAGAAATATAAAGTTCAATATTTTCTTCTAACTCTTCTTTTTCACCTTCTAGCTCTTCAATAGTATTTATCAAAGAAACAGTCTTAATTTTTAGATTAGTATTTTTAACTTTTCATTATTTTCACTGAGTTCGAGAAAAGCTGACTTGAGTTCATTATAATCAAGATTTTCAGAGATTACCTTATCGGAGTGATCATCCTTGGTCATGAAGCAAAGTTGAGCTACGTCATCATCTTCGCTAGCTTCTTTGTCACTTTCATCAGAGTCATCCCAAGTCAGCAGGACCTTCCTGGGCTTGAACTTCTTTTCTTTGAAGTCTCGACTATTGCTGCTTGCAATTTTGTTCTTGAGTTGCGGACGATATTTTTTGATGTACTCAGTTCTGCCACATTCATAGCAAACATCAGAATTTTCCTTCACATTCCAATCACTAGTATTTCTTTGATGTGATTGGTTTGTAGGATTTCTACTGATCTTCTCATCTCGCTTGCTTGCGAGAAACTTCTTGAATCTTCAAGTGATGAGAGCCATTTCAGGATCAGAATCATCGCTGCTCTTTGCAGGTTCATGAGAGGTCTCAGCTTTAAGAGCTAAGCTCTTCTTCTTGGAGGTGGTTTCTTCTTCGTCATGAATCTTTATCGTAATTTCATGAGTCATTAGAGAACCCACCAATTCTTCAAGCTTCAGCACATTTAAGTCCTTTGCCTTTTGAATGGCTGAGTTTTGTTTCCCATCTCTTTGGAAGAGATCTGAGAACTTTTCAGACAACTTTTTCTGAGTTGATTTTACCCAAAAGCTTCAGTTCATTTATAATGAGTGTAAATCTAGAGTACATCTCATTTATGGACTTGTGCTCCTTCATTTTGAAGGCCTCATACTGCTAGACCAACATGTTGATCTTGGTCTCTTTCACTTGATTTGTACCTTCATGAGTGACCTCCAACAACCTCCACATTTCTTTAGTTGTCTCACATGCTGAGACTCGATTGTAATCATTCATGTCAAGGCCACAACTGATAATGTTCTTAGCTTTATCATCCATGGAGAAAAGCTGTGCCTCATGAGCGTCCATTTCGAGTATTCCTTTTGGAATCTTGATTCCATCTGGTCCATCCTTCATCGAAATTATAGGACCATTTTCTATGACATACCACACGTGTGTATCTTGCTTCAGAAAATTCCTCATACAATTTTTCCAGTAACTGTAGTTGTCATTCTTCAACAAGGGTGGCCTGGTGGTTGTTGATCCTTCTTCCATAATACGATCTTTAGCTCTAGATGATGAAGTCAAAAGAAAATACCAGAGCACACGGCTCTGATACCACTTGTAGGTCCCTAATTACACCTAGAGGGGGGTGAATAGGTGTTCTACAACTATTGAGTATAAATTAAAAGCGAGATTACAGAGTAATCACAGATATAACATCAATAAATTTAACACAGAGGTTTATACTGGTTCGGCCCCACAAGCCCACGCCCAGTCCCCGAGCACTCCACACAAGGGAGACCTACTCGAGCCTTTCACTAACCAGCTAACTTCGGGTGTTAGCTCAAACCGCAGTACAATTTTCGAAACCCTTTCAAGGTTTCCAACAATTTACAAATGAAAAGAGATTTACAATTTGAATACAACCAACAAGCTCCTTGTTGAGCAAATGTTACAATGAATAAACTAAGACTAAGCCTTCTTAGGTGGGAAGATCTATATTCTTTCAAGAACCAAACCAAGAAGCTTACAATAGACTATCTCAAATATGAACTCACTCAACAGAGAATAGATGAGAATAAGAGAACAAGATGGGAGAGTGTTTTGAGATGAGTTAGAGAGAGTCTTGAAAAAGATTTGCCAGAGATGTCTTAAATGCTTTCGAGGACCCATTTTTACACTGGAGAAGAAAATGAACCGTTGTGAAGGGAAAGCCTGAAAATAGATTCGACTAAAAACTTAGTGAGAACAGACACTGAAGAATTGAGTCGACCGAAAACCCCATTTCATTCGACTGAAAACTTTTGGCTTCAACTGAAAAGTTTTGCTTCGACTGAAAACTTTTGGCTCCGACTAAAAAGTTTTGCTTCGACTAAAAGTTTTGCTTCGATTGAAAAGTTCTTGTTAAGACTAGAATGAAGGAACTGCACAATTGAGTCGAATGCAAACCGCTTGCCTTCGACTAAAACATTAAGTTTGGTTCTCTACTTGAATTTCTGTGAGATCTTTTAAGGACTTAGAAATGCCAACATGGATAAAAGAATAATAAAAAGGCTTCAGGTTCTTGCATCTTCAAGGTAGTTCGAGTCTTTGAATTCCAAGTTCAAGTCCGAGTTCAAGCTTTGTCCAAGGCGTCATCTTGACTTTGTTTGATTAAGATAAATCCTGAAAGATTATCTTAATAATTTTGTCAGATTAATGTTAAAGATAATGAATTTGGAATCATCAAAATCGATAAGTCAACATATACCCTTTTGCATTAAGAACATGAAAGACACCTAGAGGGTCTACCTTAAAAACATCCAGCTTCGGTCTTGGGGACATCTCAAGGAAGCTCCGCGACACACCTATTACTCGGTCGGTCTGTCAAAGACCCCGAAGCCCCAAACTCAGATGGCCCTGAGCGCGATGGTGGAAGTAGCTGGTGACAACGACAACAGTTGTAATCACCTATCCAAAGAGGGGATGGGCACCCTGACAAAAAAAGGCAATAGATGCCTGCCCCGGAATAACCATGCAGCTTGAAGACCATCATAGTTCTCCTCGAGACCTGGATCAACGATAACTCCATAACCCTACCTGATACCAAATCTGAGCCTACCCCGAAAGACTTAGCTCATCCCAACTACTGCCCTTATCATCGGACTGTCAGTCACGACCTCAAGTGGTGCAGGTGCCTCAAGTTCGCCTTCGGTGACAAGATTGCATCTGACGAGCTCAAATTATAAGTGCAGGGACCTGTACCCCACCCGCCTAGGCCCTGGCCTGCCCTAGTGCTTTTTCACACTTGTAAGCAAGTTTCAATGTACTCACTTCCCCATTTACCAAGGCATGTTGCCTCCCTATGTTATCAATGAAGTTGTATTTTCTAGACTTAGACAATTTTCAAGCTACAATTGCCCTTGGACAAGTCTACTGACACCACCTTAATGCCTTCACCTACTCCCTTAGGGGCTTCACCTCTTCTCTATCCCAAGCAAGCCACCCCTACCCCCTCCCCTCTACTTCACATTGCATATTGACTTGGAAGGTGGTGCGCAGGGTGGCTTGAGCCACGTTACCTAAGTCGCCTTTGTGACTCAGCTAGTCATCAATGCCAACCTGCCATCCCAAGCCTCCACCTACTTCTCACCCTACCTGCTTGCGGTAGAGTCACCACCCTCAGCGGCCTCCCTTGACACCCTTGCCCGAACTCCACTCTCCATTTTTCTGGGACATAGAAAAAAATTTCAAAATTTTCTTTCATGTACCCACCACCCTTCTCATCCGTTTTCCCAGTCCCAAAAAAATTTTTGACAAAATTTTTCATCCCTTCCTACCCTCCATCTCATCCACTTTCCAACAATTAGAAAAAATTTTCAATTAAAATTTATTCCATCTCCCCCTGCCTTTATGACTCAGCCTCTCATGATGCCATCTTAAGTCCACCCCCTCTCTTCACGACCTCTCTCAGTTGCGTTACAACTCTAGCTCCCCCTCGATTGAGCTCCCTTCTCTTCTACTTTTGGGACTTAGAAAATTTTCACAAAAGTTTTTTTCAACCCAACCCCTCAAACACTTCTCTCTCCCTCCTTGGGGTTGCACAAAAAAAAATTGAAATCAAAAATTCAATTTCAAAAAAATTCAAAATCAAAACAAACCCTAATGGGCAGACTCGCCTACGGGTACCTGACCCACCCGTGACCCGCACCGACCCACCCTCTTCTTTCTCAAAGGAACCCTGCATCAACCCATTACCCACAAACCCACCTGATGCATGCCTGATCTGCCCTGACCCGCATCCCTTCCCCAACCCTAATTTCCTTCAAAAACCCTAATGTCTCTACACATCGTGCTGCCAATACCTGCGCCGCCGGCCCCTTTGCGGCTACTCCCTCATCCGGCAATCCACCTCACCGACGTCACCTCCCATTACAGGCGACACTCCCTCAACTCCCCCCACCCCCACAGAGCCAACCCCTAGGCCGACCCCCCTTCGGCCCTCAACCATACCCCCTCTATTCGGCCCACCACCTTCTGCCAAACTCCCGAACACCCAAGGCCATGAGGCTGACCCCCATGCCGAGCATGACCCGCATGCCTAGCATGAGGCCAACACCACCCCAGCACCGACCCCACCCACCTTTGGCCACCACCTCCATATTACTTCGACTTCCCCCTTGGGCTCTCTTTGGGCCTCCATCTTTAGCCACCCTTGGCTTCGGCCCACCTCCCCACTTCTGCCACCTCTACTCAAGGTCACCCCCTCGGCCTCCCAACCTCGCCCCCCACCCCCTGGCCCCTTCCCCCTTCCATTTTCGGCCACCTCATTCCCCTTACGTCGGCCACCCCCCTTTCCTTTACTTCAGCCACCCACTTCCCACCCTCGGTCAATCACTTCGGTTGACCACCATGCCCGATGACCCCTCACCTTCACCCCCTGGCTGACCCAACCCCTTCGGCCTGCCTACCTTTGGCCTCCTCCACTCACCTCGGCCAAACATCACAAAACATCATCGCAAAGATGCACACCATATACCCTGCGCACTTTATGTCGGTCCCTCCTTTACCCATATCGTCACTTCTTTTTACACAGAATTTTTTTTGCAACTTTAACCAAACTCGCATCTATCGCAGCTCCGCCCATCGTTGTGCTCCCGTGTCGACGCTAAAGCATACCCAGGCTTTAGTATGTGGTGCAGGAGATGGCTTGAGCCACCTATTCTTCACCTTTGTCGTTTAGAGACGATGTCAGCGACGCTCCGGCCAAGAAACATCAAAATTCTTCTAAGTATGAACTTCCGAATATGCATGTGCTACACGTCCGAGTTTCCCCTCCGCCCTTACCGCATGCAGGGAGTTTATGTTCCTAACCTATCTTGACCGAACCCATGGACCCGCTGTAGGTCCCATTTTGTGCGACACGTAGATATTATCAACGGTCAATTTTCAACATTTCAGACCGGTCAAAACGCCGCCGCTTATACAGTTGCTCCTCCTGGCACCCTGTCACGCTACTGACCATCCTTTCACCACACCATCCGCACCTTACCTTGGTTGTGGAACATGCTTCGACCCACTCTCCGGAGTGTGCAGAATCTTGCGTGGATAGGTGACTCTTTCGGGACACTATCTTCGTTACGGAGCTTCAAGTGCTCTGATACGAAGACTGCCCTTCCGCCAGGTAAACGTCTCCTTTGAGATGCTACCTCGGCTCGTGGGTAGATGACTGCTCCGAGACACTACCTTAGTGTCCGAGTGCTCCGGCATAAGGACTCACTTTCAGGGATATGCTCGCTCTCTAAGACACTATCTCCACCAGGGAGCTCTAAGTGCTCTGGCATGAAGAGTCCCCTTCGGCCAGGTAGACGGCTCCTTCGGAATGCTTCATCGGCCCGTTGGGTAGGCGACTCCTTCGAAACATTATCTTGGCGCGCTCCAAGTGCTCAGCCATGAGCGGAGGACTCACCCGCGAGATATGCTCGCTCTTCAAAACATTATCTCTGCTAGGAAGCTCCATTCCCATTCTGCCAGATAGATGGCTCCTCCGGAATGCTACCTTGGCCCGTCGGGTTGGCAACTCCTACGGGACAGTAGCTTAGCGCGCTCCGAGTGCTCCGGCACAAGGACTCACCCATAGGGATAGGCTCACTATCTAAGACACTATCTCTGCCAGGGAGCTCTAAGTGCTCCGGCATGAAGACTCTTCTTCCACCAGATAAACGGCTCCTACGGGATGCTACCTCAGCTTGTCGGGTAGGCGACTCCTACGGGATGCTACCTCAGCCCGTCGGGTAGCATCCGAGTGCTCCGGCACTGGTGGCTTTCATCACCACCCATAGGGACTATGACCCCCAGTTCTTTTCGAGACAGGAGTATGTCTCCAGAGGGCATCGCTCCTAGTTCGCCTGACAGTTGGGCATTGGGTCTTCCCCAACGATGTCAGGTCCTCAGCATCTCTCGACGCCCTGTGGGACTCTGCAAAGGCCTTAGATTGGTGGCTAGATCAAGGGGGTTCTCTAACCACACCGGCATTGTGTGGGCCAGTCTTTTCAGACAGACAGAGCGACGCTGTGCGGGACAGACCAGGTGAATATACAATCCGATAGTCAGTGGAGCACTGGCACCTATGGACCCCTCGATGACGTGTCACTCCCAGGAAACGCCACGTGTGGGTTGATGACATCATCATCTCAACTTCTATAAATAGGGATCTTGAGAATAAATTTGGAAGGACTTCACTCTTCATATTTTCGTAACTCACTTTCTCCCTCTAGAATTTTAAAGAGAGAAACATACAGAACCTTGATTCTAGACCTAAGAATCAGACTGTAACTGTCGTCGTGTATTCACCCCTTGCCATCACACTCGTAGCACTCTCGTAACACTGCCACCTCAGGCTGTATCTGGAAAGTCCTTGGCCTCTTCCCTTACTCCATCCTTGTTGTGTCCCACATCAACATACTTGGCATCTGACTCAGACTTCATTCCTTGCGGCACCTCCAGGTGAACTGCGAACTCATTTTCCTTGGCATCAATGTGTACTAGATGATGCCTATGACTTTGTTTAGCACCTGAATGATGATGCCAATGAGCTTTAATACAAATATGCACAAAGTTAAAAACTTCAAAGCTGCAAAGAAATCCCAAGAAGAGAGATGCCATAATCCGAATTAGACTTCCTAATAGCCTGTTGGTAATCATAGGCAACCAAAGAACATAAATTTACCCCTTTCACCCGCCACACTTTCTTGTACGAGAAGCCCTCTGCTTCCCATCTCATTGTTCAAATGTGATACAACAATTGCATCATCTGGCTTAGTCTAACCTCTGATCAGGATATCATACACCACATAGTCAGGAGTGGTTCCTCTCTTCAACATATAATCAAAACTATGTTTTGCTTTAATTCGAGTCCTTTTATCAACTAAACCAAGAATTAGAGAGCTATACGTTGACAAATCAGGAATAATACTCTCTTGAATCATTTGGTTCTTGAGCCTAAATGCTTCCACCAGGTGTCCTTGCTTGCACAGCCGAGCAATCCAAGAGGTGTACGCATACTCATCAGGAACGAATCCTGCCTTTAACATCTTAGTGAAGACCGTTTCAACTTCACTTAGATCTCCATCTTGCACGTGCCACGGTTAAATTTCATTCGCCATCTCTTCGTTTAAATGCCCTCTTGCCTCGTGTAAACGCCTATGCTTGCAGAGTCCATCCATTAAGGCTGCAAGGCTTACAACATCAGGCTTCAAAACCCTACATGTACTCGTTCCATGCTGCTTTTAGATTTCCATCCTTGAAATGTGCATTCATTAGCACGAATGCACGTTGAAGATAAGTTAGTCAGGTGCTAATCCATTCCTCAACATATCTTCCTTAATCTCAATTGCACTGTCTAAACTGCCTCTGGCATGCTATAAGAGTCCCATACGCAGCTATATCAAGTCTGGTTTCCTGATCAAGCATCCTGCTTAAATGATCAATAGCATTCTCCACGCTTCCTTTCTTATTTTCTAAAACGCCCATCTATCATCGTAGTGCAGACAACATAATTGGGTGAAACCTGGTCCTTGCACATCTTATTAAACAAACATACAGCCCCTTACAACATCCCTTGTTTACAAAAACCATCAATTAACAACACGGGTTGTGGCGTTGATATCTAAGAGCTCAAAACCGCAATACCCTGCTAATCATTTTCTTAAGTAACTTGAAGTTTGGACTTAGAGAAGTTTGAATAAGTTTGTCTGAGATCTGCCTTCACATGGCGGGTTGAAAAGATGCAAACTGTCTCACTATTTGCAGGATCATAACCAGGAAGACCTAATTCAGCCTGAATTTTGAGGCTTCTCTCCATGTACACACATCAAAATATTAAGTACGAGGGCTAAAAGACAACCGGTAAATCTGGGGAAGATTAAGTACAAAAAATTAAAAGTAAATGATATAATACGCAACACGGATAAAAACAAGCATCAAAGTCTATGCATAAATGTGTGGTTTCTTTATATCAAATAGAGAGGCACTTTATATCAAACAGAGCGGCAGGACACGTTAAATATCAAATACGTCAATGTAAAACATATACATGTCAAAACGTGTAATAACTATTCATATGTTGAAAACAATATAAATGCCGACGTAAGTACTTATCAAAAAAAGAAAATTAAAAATTGTATCACAAATTCCAGTAAACAACAATCAAAAGACAAAAAAAAATATATCAACACTTGAGGGGCCTTTTTAGTGAAGTCTATCATCCCATTACTATTAAATTGACTGAAATTCCTTGTTTCCAACAAACGGACAGTCCACCATCCTACTAACAACATAAGCCAACAAGTAATTAACATTTAGCGGTCAAAGTGCGTATAATGTGATAAACAAACTCTATCCCATAGAAACAACCAGCAAAAGCTGACAACTCTGACTCATACGTAAGT
The DNA here is from genome assembly GCA_033070095.1 of Escallonia herrerae. NCBI lineage: Eukaryota > Viridiplantae > Streptophyta > Magnoliopsida > Escalloniales > Escalloniaceae > Escallonia > Escallonia herrerae. The sequence continues at coordinate 176,881 of JAVXUP010000458.1, forward strand.
ATATGTTGCAGAATGTCGCTCTGTCCTAAACATGTTGGGCATTCGGATTATGTAATTATTCAGACATGCCATAGCTAACAGATTGCCAAGAAAAAATATTGACTCTTCACATTCTTCTCTCTAGAATTCTCTCTCACATCACATCTCTAGAACTCATTGCATAAATCAAAAATGATTTTCCTCTCACAAGATAATCTTCACCTAAACTTAATTCAGAATCATTTCAACAGAAATTTCCTTCCCCTCTTTCTAGATATCCTGTCCGGATGCCAGGCGAGTGTACATAACAACCACTAAAGAGATTAGTAAACTAGAAACAAAGTGAATCCTTATTCTGTTGGTGTGTGACAAACCAAGTGTGAGTGATTGCATAGGTTTGGCTCCAGAGTACCACTGTAGTAAGTGTGTGTGTCTTGCCCCTTTACATTTGGTGTTGTGTCCAGTTTATTGGTATGACAGGACTGCTTTAAATTTGGGCTTCTCCATGTTCGAATTCAGCAACTTTCTCTCACTAAATCACTCCATCTAACCATATTTTTTCTAGCTCTAAAACAAAACTTAGGAAACTATTACTAGATGTGAGAGAGCTAAGATGATGAGATGCTGATGGAAGCTGGCAATGGTGGGTAGGATTTCGAAAGTCTATTTCATATGTTTCAACTGTCACACTTAGAATAACCTATTTCGGTTGTGATTAATATTTCTTACATCAAGGTGTATCAGCAATAACATCCTTCTTTATACTTACAAGGAAAAGGTGATTATAACTTCCTCAACCTTTTGGAGTTTTTGCAGAGATTATCTTCCTTAACAGTACAGGCTTCATCCTCTAATAACGGAAAGCCAACTAGCTGATGATATGCATCTTGTGAAAGATTTTCCTCTCACTATACTATGGATGCTGTTTTGTGAAAGATCATCTTCCTCAAGCATACACGTTAGCCTGAATAGATAAACCTGAAAGAGGAGAAAGCACGAAAGAGTATTTGAATAGCAACATTACCATCAACCATATCAACTATGACAAAAGTCCTACACAAGTACCATGAAAAAATAATTCATGCATTCAAGGATATAAAAAATGGTACAAGAACACAGACAAAAGTCCTACACAAGTCAACCATCTTTTGCAAAACAGCATCCACGGTTTTGTTTCTGCCATTAATTAGCTATTGAAACTTGCATGCAAAACCATAGCTGTGCCTCAACTATAGTGCAATAGAAAAAGCATAACTGGAAAAAAACAACCAGGTGAATGCTTAATGAGAATAAATGCAAGATGCCAAGATGGCCAGTTAATATATCAGAAAGGAATCCCTATGCGACATATTTGCCATCAATGGGGAGGGGAGCTGCTGGAGAGGAAGTCATTGAGTTAATGATCAGATCTGAGGGGAGTATTGGGCTCAGCATTGGTAACGACAAGATGGCCGCCAGTGGATTAAGTTAAAAGCCCATCCCCAAGTCACACAAGATATTAGTACCATGTGTTGAGGTCTTTGAGAATGGGCTATTAAAAGGCATTTGAAAACTCTGAATCCTCCACACCCACAGCTCATTAGATCTCTCATATCCACTGTCCTTGAGAATGACAAATCAAGGGCACTTAAAACTCATAATCTTCCATATCTACAGGTAAATAATTGATTTTTAACTTTGGATGACGGAGACATAATCTCTAATCTACGGGCAAATTGTTGGTGCAGTGGTGACATGCTTTTGTATGGACACACTGATGGAATAAATGAGTAAGATTCAAGTGTTTACCAATGGAATATAAGGAGAGTATGGACGAGTTCAGGAAAGAGCTTGAAGTAAAATGTCAATCATCACAAGTTATAAAACATATCTCAATGCCATGTAACAGCTCAGATTACCAGTCAGAAGTCATGGAAGAAGTTTCATTTCGTCACTCAACCCAAGGCATAAAGCCTATGCAACTTTCAAAAGGGAGTAACACTAAACAGCCCCAGGTCAATTCCCTCAGACCCAACAACAAGTAACAGCATTCTATCCTGTTGGCAGTGACTCATTTTTCGTGACCTTCAAATTTCCCGGCAAAACAGAGATAAAGGGTGTGAAGGGCATGTACTATGGCTATTGTGGGCATGAAGGTGGATGCAGACGGTGGTGGCGTTGGACTCCACAACATAGTGGACGTGTCATCTGCGGCACTGGTTGAGTTGGAGGGATACCGGACAAAGAAGACCAAGGATTGGTTCCTCCATGAATCAACTAATAACCTTTTCTTCCTCCCATTTATCACGCAATTTACCGCGTCGATAATGGATAAGCACAAAAAATCATAGGGTATTCCCCAACGCATTGCAAAACCTAAAGGATGAAATGTACCTCCCATCTGAGTTGACACGCAAAAGGATATGGCATTAAGCAATAAAATGAGCGGTATGTAAGCAACCCCCAAAGAGTTGGTGCAAGGTTTTGTCGGGTTGAGTTCATACACGCTAAGAGGGACAAGACAGTGACAAGCTGCAACACTTCATGTTTTGGGCTCGAAATAAAAAATATTTGAAGCACCTATTATATCATAGGAGGAAATCATCTCCATCTTAGAGTACCCCAACCTAGTTAATATACTTGATTCTTGCACAAATATCGACAAAATGCCAAAAAATATATAAAATACAAGATGAAAATTGTAAAGAGACTCATCAGTGAAAGACGGAAGAGTTAAGTCAAGAACTTAGAGCAAATTTAACTTTAAAAAACTATCCAGTAAATATAATAAATTGCAATTTACGTTCAGATTAAGAAACTCCCTCTCCCTAGCGTATCTTGAATTGCAGATAGTTGTCGCATCCGTTGCCCTGTAAGGATGTGTTGTCAGTCGTGGAAAAAAAATCATCAAATCAGATATGGAAAGGTCAAAATTTCGTTCACAAGAAATCAAGGCTTCCCAATCAGAAGAATGCAGCGACTTTACCGTGAAGAACTTTCAGGAATCTGACTATGTTGCTAATGAGGGAAAAGATACAGCAAATATTAAGTATTTTGCAGCCAAATGCACGTGGTAAATTAACTACACCAAGATAAAAGCAATCCTGAAGGTCACTTGGGACTCCATGCAGTAGTATTTTTGGGAGGTTCAGGTTCAAGTTTATGGAAATGTAAAGGAAAAGGTTCCTCAAATCAAAACGACCAAAACCTATTTCTATCCACGGTAGCATGTCAGGATCAAACTGGCATCTGACTGGAATTTTGCATGTCTTTCTGTCAAACCATGAGGCCCAAGTTAAAAAGTCCACTAACAAATTACTCTTCAAAGCATGAAGGAACCCATCTGATATGAATAATACCAGGGAGCCTTGAGTGTTTGTGAGCATATACAAGCATAAAGTACACTAGCATTCCCTTAACTGCGGTTATCACATGCCTTTGACCCTCTGTTTCGGCAAAAACATATAAAGTAGACCTGCTTGTGAGGTGGTATGACTATTTTTAGCTTTGACTTGGCAAGCAATACTGTGTATATCAGCACTTACTGCCAGCAGGTCTCATGAGAAGAATGAAGGGATAACAATGATTTTGAGGTAATCAAACGGAAGCATCTCCACCAGCGAAAACTGACTTGATATTTTAGATGCTGGCATCAATAGGGCCTATCATCTTGATCACCGCATGACCTATCCAAGACAATGCTCGGCCCTGGAGCTTTTATTACTGTCATTTTACGCACATATATGATGGAAATAAGCAGTTTTCAAACTTCTAAAAGCACTTCCAAAAACCTTCTGCGAATTCTGGTCAAAATCGGTTACAGAAGCTACTCCAACTAAGGTTCCAATTATGCTTCCCAAATTTTCTTTCACTTTAGGTAACTTCCCGTTTATTATACAATTATGTGTTTCTAAATTTTCTTTCACTTAGATAATTTTCCAATATGATATTCTTAAATCTCCCACTTGTCCCGTAAGGAGAAAAAAGGAAACTGGGAAGTCAATATAATGGCGAAGTTTAAATATCTCATGTTATCTGTTAAAAGTTTGGTTATAAACAAGCAGTAGGTACGTCAGTACAAAAACATAGCTAGCATCAGAGCATGTTGTGCAATCATCAAGTTACAAACAAATTAAATCGGTTTTGGCGCACATGATGACGAAAACAAAGATACATATTGGGGTGACAAAAAAGAAAAGATGGTAAAAAAAAGTCAATCCAGTTAGGTGTAAGACCCTGTAAGTCAGAAGATGCAGTTGGAAAAAAGGGGAACCTGATCCGTGGTAGGGAAATTGCAAAAGTATCAATACAAATTCAAAACTTCAAGGAAATTGGTCGACCCAGTAACTTGACCATTCTAGAAGGATCGTCGGTTTTTCTGCTCTCCCATATTGAAACTAATGTTCTCTGAGAGATTTCTAGCAATCAAATCCTTTCTCACTACTTCCTCATTACTTTTATCCATGTCAGTCTTGCTCTGCCGCTACTCTTCTTACCCCCATCAACTTGGCATACTTCTATGGTGCAATACCCAGTTATTTGCATATTAAGGCTAAGAACGGAAACTTAGGTGCAATAATTATGGTTTTGTGCCTACGTTTCTCAAGTTCAATTCCACAGCCTTCTCGTGGGCGGAGTTGGGCAAACCTAAACCATTTCAGCGTGTTTACCAATAGGACGCGTATGAAGCCCAAAACCCAATAAAACGTAAAATTTACTTTACCTTGTGTTCTTACCTTGATGTGTGTTAAAAATGGTTTAACTCACAAAAGCATGGACATCATTGGTGTCGCATGGCCTCATTATATTTGCACTTCCAGATTTCCATGACACTTGACACGGCATTTAACCCTCCCACCCAACCCAGTTTTCTCTTCTTTTTCCTAGCTTGTCCATCATATTTGTCTTATTTGAAGTATGGGAAAGCCAAACTGAACAAACCAACAACCAGAGAAACTAGGGTGCAAGAAGAAAGGACGCTTTCTTATAAGCCACTCTTTCAAAATGATAGAGAAAAACTAATTTAGTTACACATGCTAAATAACAACACTTGTATGTATACAAAATTTCGCTTGTTTATATAACAATTCCGTACTCTGTTATTAGGAGATCCAACTCCAGACGGTCAATTTGAGCAGCTCCGCAATGTCTATCAGGGGTCATGTTAGTCCCCCATGTAGTATCTCCTACTTTGGTGTAAAACATTGCAGCTCTAAGAACCTAAACAATGTTGTTCAAAAATTTGATTTTATGTCAAACCATGTATTAAGGCAATGCACACGAGTAGTATAACACAACTATTAATGTCCTCAACACCATGAGGGAAGAAAGGAGCCTTTTTCTTTTATTCATATATTTTCATTTTGACTATTACTTTTTTTTTAAATTGGATTGGGTGGATTTGAGTACTAAATGTTTTTGATAAGTAGAAATTTTACAGCAATACTGTCCAGAGGGGTGAGACACACGTACATGAGTTGTATCCACAAGATCTAATCAAATCCACCCAAAAAAGAGGACCATAAGTACAGAAAGTTTCAAAAGTAATTCAAAATCTATCTTAGTCAATTCCTCAACATTGGCGATGACCTCCTTGTTCAAGTCTTCATCTACTCAACGAGCAGAAAGCTTGAACAGACCGTGACACTACCTCCCTTACTCATTAACGGTATTTATGTAGCCCTCGTCCTTCAAGCCATATTGCTGAGATCCTCTGAGCATTCAGCCGCAAAGTATGCATGAAGCTCAGAGATATGATTTGAGAGGTACGGTCAAGAGAAATATGGAAACGGCCTCTGCCTTATTGCAAACGCAACCACACACATGCGGGTGTGCACAAACACGCACACATGCGTACCTGGTAAAAGGTAAAGAAACATAATCGCCTTGTAAAAGTTCAACCTCTATAAAGCCAGAAGATATACCATGGTTTGTGAGATCAAAGTAGAAAAGAAAAAGCCTACCTGGGTTTGTTAAGATTTGAGCGGCTTCAAGCCATAGGGTTTGTTTGATTACTGTCTTCAAACCATAAGATTTCAATGACATAGGGTGCAGAACTAAAATGCAGATTACTGTCTGCAAATGCAGCTTCAAACATAGCAACTGACCGGAAATTTATGCTCAAGAACCTCACATGCCCTGAGTAGTAAGCACGGATCTAAAGGTCTTTATCAACCTGAACAGTCTGCTTGAGATCCACTGCAGTAATTGCATCAAAATCACAACTACAGAGCTCAACATGTATAACAGTAGGGTTACGGAAAGACTACCTCATCAGTAGTATCATAGAATGTGAGTTTGTGAAGTACATGAATTCAGTTTATAAAATAATCAAGTCACTTAAGGTCAAACTTTTAGAGAAAATCTGTTGATTTGAAAATAAATTACGTCTAATAAAAGGCTAGACCTACTTGAAGTATATTGGTATTGGTTCTTAAATCAAAAGAGTGGGCTGACACACTCAAAGCCATGGTTAAGGCAAAAGGGTGATCACTTGGCAAAAAGTTGGAAAAGTATAAAATTTCAGAACTGCTTAAGTGTGAAAGAAACATTATGTTTGTAGCGAGCGCATCATAATCTTCATCCTACGTTGGGGAAAAACTGGATGGAAGAACATACAAAAACCCAACTGAAAATAGGAAACTAAAGACCATGATGATGTGGAGTGTAATAAGAATGAGATGTTATCAAGATCAACCCAAACGCAGGTTTGCTCAAGTTTATTGCCAAACATGCTACTTCGACCAAGAGTGGAGGTCTATACACATAATCATAAATTTGGTGTAACAGCCAACAAATTTAGACCTTGTAAGCAAGCAATGATAGAATAGTAATCCTGAAAAAGACCAATAAAATTACTATAACAGCTGCAGAAAGAAAGGAAAAATCAAGAACCACCAACACATGAACTGTTCAATATAAAATTTAATTAAAAGCAGTTCAGCCAAAAAGAATGACGATTTTGATAAACTAACATAAGTCATCTAACACAGCCCCAAAACCCATCAAAGTTTCCAATAAACATGAAAGGATGATATCAACTAGGAGGACAGAGGGGAAATAAATTTTAAAGATACTATTTTCCAATCTATAACCACCAATTATTGGTAGTTTTTCAAGTTAATGTTCAAATGCTAAATATCGATATCAAGTTCATCAATATCAGAATGATATATTTGCTTCGTGAAGAATATATGGGATGTGGGACAAACCAAGGGAAGAGTATGAGCGCATGAAATTCGACAACCCATGCCGGGTGTTGAGCAGTAAATTATAGTACTATAAGCTGCATCTTTTAAAGGATAGCCTTAGTTAGAATCTAAATGTCAGTGTCAAGGCATTGATGCGAATGCCTCCCAGTCTACCAGATAGGTTTGCCTAAAGAAACAAAAAGAAGAAAACAAGAAGAAGCCCACATACCTTTCTTCAAACATTCCAAATTATTTTCAGAGCAAAACTGTCCTTCCTCCGTTCCAATTAACCATAACTTTGCAGTTACACAGATCTCAATTTGGAGGGCATAAAGATGATTTTATAAACAAGAAGTAAAAGCATCGACTTCGTTTGGCACCTGAATTATGTGTGTAGTGAAGGTAAAGCGTGCTCCGTTATTTATACTGAGATGATGCCTAAGACTTTGCTTAGCACCTCAATGATGGTGCCAACGAGCTTTGATGCAATGATGCACAAAGTTGCAAACGTCAAAGCTGTAAAGAAATCCCAGGACAGGTAGAAGCCATAATCGGGCATAGACTTCCAGATAGGCTGTTGGTAAGACTTCCAGATAGGCTGTTGGTAACCATAGGCAACAAAAGGACATAAATTAACTCCTTACACTCGCCACACTTTCTTGTATAAGAAGCCCTCTGTTTCTCATCTCGCTGTGCAAACATGAAATGGCATTTGCATCACCTTGCTTAGTATAACCTCTAATCAGGATATCATACACGGCATAGTCAGGAGTAATTCCTCTCTTCAACATATCATCAAAAATATGTTTTGCTTCAATCATCAGCCCCTTACCAACTAAACTAAAAATTAGAGAGCTATACGTTAATAAATCAGGGATAGTACCGTCTTGAATCATTTTGTTCTTGAGCCTAAATGCTTCCACCAGGTTTCCTTGCTTGCACAGCCCAGCAATCCAAGAGGTGTACATAAACTTGTCCGGTATGAATCCTGCCTTTAACATATCACCAAAGACCGTTTCAACTTGACTTAGATCTCCATCCTTGCACATGCCATCAATTAGCACAGTGTATAAAATGTCATTGGCCATTTCTTTGTTAAAATGCCCTCTTGCCTCGTATAGATGCCCTTGCTTGCAGAGTCCATCCATTAAGGCTGTAAGAGTTACAACATCAGGCTCAAAACCTCTATTTAATAACTCATTGTACTCGTTCAGTGCTGCTTTCAAATTTCCATTCTTGAAATGTGCATTCATAAGCGTGTTGAAGATAAATTGATCAGGTGCTAATCCATTCCTCATCATATCTTCTTTAATCTCGATTGCAGTGTCTAACCTGCCTCTGTTACAGAGGCCTGATAGAATAGTCCCATATGCAGCTCTATCAAGTCTGATTCCCTGATCACGCATCCTGCTTAAATACTTAAAAGCATTCTCCATGCTTCCTTTCTTGAAATGACCATCTATTATTGAAGTGTAGACAACAGAATTGGGTAAAACCTCGTCCTTATACATCTTAGCAAACAAACACTCAGCCTTTTCCAACATCCCTTGTTTACAAAAACCATCTATTAATGCCCCGTAAGTAATCACACTCGGCGATATACTAGATTCGCACATTTCATTATACAATCTATAGGCAATATCCATCTTACCAACCTTACAAGAACCATAAATCAACGAGCTAAAAACAACCAAATTAGGCAATATGTCATCTCTTTTCATATCTCTAACCACCTTAAACCCCTTATCCAAATTACCCATCTTACACGACATATCAATCAAAATACTATACGTCACGACATTTGGCGTATAACATTTCCACATCAAACCCATATACAAAAACACTCCCTTTTCCATTCCAACCTTACAAAGCCCGTTTAATATGACATTAAACGTAACCAAATCCGGCCTCATCTTCCCATCACCATCACAAATTCGACTAAATATCGAACAGGCGCCCGTAATATCACGTAAACGACAGTACCCATCAATCAAAGAGTTGTAACTAAAAATATCCGGCGCACATCCAAACAAAGGCATTGAGTTAATAAAATAATGGGCGGAATCAAGGTGACCCAGTTTGCATAAAAATGAGATGACTGAGTTGCAAGAGGAGGGGTGCGGAGTGTACCCTTTGGAGATGAAGTGGACGAGGAGTTTGAGCGAGAGGTGGCCGCAGTGATGGCGCGTGAGGTGGTGGAGGCACTTGTTGAGGGTGGAAGGGTTTGGGAACTTCTGACAGGTTTTTTGCAGGTGGGGGGTGAGGAAATGAAGGGCTTCTTTGATCATGCATGAGGGGGATTGGTTTCTTCAATTGGTGGTGGGTGTCCTTGATTTGGCGGAATGGAGCTGAATACTGAACATTTGAAGGTTCTTGGGCTTAAAGCCTTAAACCCTAACAGAGAAAGGTTCTTAAAACCCGTTAGTAACTTTTTGGGAGATATAAGTCTCACTGGTATTAATTTGCACCTAATTTAATACTCTGTACCGTAGGTATGTAAAATAACAACAACAACAACAAAATTCTAACAAGGAGTGATATACATGACGGAGTAATTCAAGAGGAGTGACTTTTTTCAAAATTATTTTACAAGGAAAAAATATCATGTCATCACTTAGGAAATTCTTAAGACTGAGTTCGTACAAGTCCAGCAGCGCTGTAATAAGTCAACAACTTTATTTTCATAGCAGGAACACTTCGATGAAGGACGGATTGATGTAAGGAAAATTTTCCTTTTCAACTCTGACACTCAAGGGGTTGTATACGGATCCACAAACAACGTTTGCACAATGTTTTTTATTTATTTATTTTTGTTTAAATAGTAAACTGTTGTATTATCAATCAGAAAGAATCAGTTAAGGAAACATAATATATCTTACACGAAAAAAATTACGCTACTTGATATGGCAATATTTGGTACATAAAGTCATGATCTAATACTCTTAGATATTGATATACATCTAAATATCTAAATCTTATATTATAACCCTCCTCCAAAACCGATTAAGGTTTAGAAGTTGTCCTAGCTATCTAATCTAATCACCACAGGCATACCTGGTGAATCTAGATTAAAAAAAAATTGCTTCTAAATATTTTACCATGAATAACACAATTGTTCGGATGACCTCAGACCACAATGGACTCACTTGTAGGATGTGAAGACTACAGCCACTCAAGTTCTTTTTCTTTTCTTCTCCAAACATAAATAAGATAAATAATCCTCCACTTACTACTCCATCATCCATCCACCCTTGCTCATCAGCCCCAATCATACAGACGCAAGAAAAATCATCCACAAACCCAAACTTTCCAAAATAAATGATCTTTCGCACGCCACAAAACAGGTTTCTTTGTTGACAAATCACGCATCGTTTTATTGCTTTCAAACATGAGGGACAACAACCATATGATGTCGAAATGTATCCGAAATCCATACCACGAAGTGACAACATAGAAAATTTAATAATAGGGTGGCCTTTACATCTGAGTTGCTGTAAGGATCAGAAACCAAATTTGGAGTCCCTAGAAACTGATTAGGGTAATATCCACTCACCACAAAATATCTTCCTCCATGGAGAATCACCCCAATCCTAACATCACAAATTGAACAACTTTAAAATATGAATGAAAGAGGAGCAATGTTGCACAAACATATGGATATCAATTTTAAGAAGGTAAAAGTTTCCCAAAGAGTAAATAGATAAGGCTTCGGACAAAACTGGATTACGCAAGAGGAAGTGAAAGACACACACTAGCAGAACCCCACCCCCATCCCCCCCAAACTACTCCAACAGTTAAGAAGGATCACATCGATTAGCAGTATTCCCCGCATCCCAACTCCAAGAACAAGAAGCCCTCCCTTCGAATTACCCCCCTCTTGACCCTACTTGACTAGACCCCGAATACTCACTACTTCTAATTAAAATCAACGACCTCGCACCCCGCTAGACAAAGATGGGACTATAAAAAAAAATACACCAAAAGGTCCCCTCCCTCTAATGTCGCTGAAGTTATAAGCCAAAAAACCCCTCCAAGTTATAAAAAAAAAAGAAAAAAAGAAAAAGATGAGCACACAAGCACATTGGAAGCAAGACATTATCCCACTAGAAAAATCACTAGAATGAGATCCCTTGAACTAAAAAGTACTATTGAAAGCATATCCAAGCTAACCATGTCCTCCATCGCCCGCCTTTTTTCCCCATGAGAAAAAGCACGACGGTTTATTAAAGGGGAGGGAAAGACATTTGACCTCTGTTGACTTACTGATTTTGATGATTCCAGTCTTGTTATTTCTAACATTAATCTGATAACATTTTTAAAATATTTCAGGCTTTATCTTAATCATACAAAGATAAGACCTTGACATGGACAAAGCCTTAACTTGCACTTGGACTCAGACTCGGACTCGAGATTTAAAGACTTGGACTACGTTGAAGATGCAAGAATCTGAAGTCTATTTTTTCTTGTTAGCATTTCTAAGCCCTTCTTAAAAGATCTGATAGAAATTTTAGTAAAGAACCAAAACTGTCTCTTTTAGTCGAAGCTGTGACTTTCAGTCGAAACTAAGACTTTCAGTCGAAGCTGTGACTTTCAGTCGAAGCCAAGACTTTCAGCCGAAGCAAAGACTTTTAGTCGAAGGCTAGACTTTCAGTCGAAGCTGTGACTTTCAGTCGAAGCCAAGACTTTCAGTCGAAAGCTAAACTTTCAGTCGAAGCCAAGACTTTCAGTCGAAGCTAAGATTTTCAGTCGAAGCTAAATTTTTTTAGTCGAAGCCAAAATGTTTTAGTCAAATCCTTCTTATTTGGCTTTCCCTTCTTAACGGCTCTCTATCTCTTATTTGTATAAATATGAGATCTGTGAAAGCATTTATTACTTTTCTCTTGCGAACTTTTTCCTCTTCAATAACTCTCTCATCTCAATCTCTTATTCTCATCTATTCTATATTGAGTGAGTTTACCTTTGAGAAAGTTCTTTGTAAGCTTTTTGGTTTGGTTCTTGAAAGAATATAGATCTTCCCACCTAAGAAGGCTTAGTCTTAAATTTTCATTGTAACATCTGCTCAAGAAGGAGCTTGTTTATTGTATTAAAATTGTAAATCTCTTTTCATTTGTAATTAGTTGGAAACCTTGGAAGGGTTTCAAAAATTGTATTGCGGTTTGAGCTAGCACCTGAAGCTAGTTGGTTTAGTGAAAGGCTCGAGTAGGTCTCCCTGTGTGGAGTGCTCGAGGACTGGATGTAGGCTGGTGGGGCCGAACCAGTATAAATCTCTGTGTTAAACTTATTACTGTTATATCTGTTTTTTTACTTTGTAATCCCATTTTTAAAATCATACTCAAAGTTGTAAAAACACCTATTCACCCCCTTTAGGTGTATTTAGGGACCTACAAGTGGTATAAGAGTCGCGAGCTCTGGTATTCTTCTGTGACTTAAACGTCAAGAGCTAAAGATCGTGTTATGGAAGAAGGATCAACAACCACCAGGCCACCCTTGTTGAAGAATGACAACTACAGCTACTTGAAAAATCGCATGAGGAATTTTCTGAGGCAGGATACACACGTATGGTATGTTGTTGAAAATGGTCCTATTATTCCTATGAATGATGGACCTAATGGAACCAAGATTCCGAAAGGAATTCTTGAAATGGATAATCATGAGGCACGACTTTTCTTCATGGATGATAAAGCTAAGAACATTATCAGCTGTGGCCTTGACATGAATGAGTACAATCGAGTCTCAGCATGTGAGACAGCTAGAGAAATGTGGAGGTTGTTGGAGGTTACTCATGAAGGAACAAATCAAGTAAAAGAGACCAAGATCAACATGTTGGTCCAGCAGTATGAAGCCTTCAAGATGAAGGAACACGAGTCCATAAATGAGATGTACTCCAGATTTACACTCATTATAAATGGGCTGAAGCTTTTGAGTAAAATCTACCCAGAAAAAGAAGTTGTCCGAAAAGTTCTCAGATCTCTCCCAAAGAGATGGGAAGCAAAACTCACAGCCATTTAAGAGGCAAAGGACTTGAATGAGCTGAAGCTTGAAGAATTGGTGGGTTCTCTAATGACTCATGAAATTACAATGAAAATTCATGACGAAGAAGAAACTACCTACAAGAAGAAGAACTTAGCTCTTAAAGTTGAGACCTCTCATGAACCGACGAGAGCAGCGACGATTCTGATCCTGAAATGGCTCTCATCACTCGAAAGTTCAAGAAATTTCTCGCAAGCAAGCGGGATGAGAAGATCAGGAGAAATCCAACAAACCAATCACATCGGAGAAATAACAGTGATTGGAATGTAAAGGAAAATCCTGATGCCTGCTATGAATGCGGCAGAACTGGGCACATAAAAAAAATACTGTCCACAACTCAAGAATAAGACCGTAAGCAGCAACAATCGAGACTTCAAAGAAAAGAAGTTCAAGTCCAGAAAAGCATTGCTGACTTGGGATGACTCTGATGAAAGTGACAAGGAAGGTAGTGAAGATGATGACGTAGCTCAACTTTGCTTCATGGCCGACGATGATAATTTCAAGGTAATCTTTGAAAATCATTACAACAAACTTAAGTCAGCTTTTCTCGAACTCAGTGAAAACTATGAAAAATTAAAAGCTAAAAATACTAATCTGAAAAATAAGGCTCTTTCTTTGATAAGTACTGTTGAGGAGTTAGAAGGTGAAAAGGAAGAGTTGTAAGAAATTATTGAACTTCATATTTCTGAAAATGCTTCCTTAGAAAATAATCTGAACGCTTCTAAGAAAGAAAACTCTCTTTTGTCCTCTGAAATTCAATCTCTCAAAGAAGTAAAAGTTTCAGTTGAAAACAAATCCTAAAATCTCAACTGGAAGATATTTCTACAAAAAAAAAATGATTTTAGAAAAGGAAATTGAAGATCTGAATTTTACTCTTTCAAAATTTACCCAAGGAAGAGAGAGCTTGGATATTCTTTTGGGAAAACAAAGATGTGTATTTCAGAAAAGTGGAATCGATTACGATCCTTCAAAGAAGCAAAAGGATTATAAAAAATTTTTTAACAAAAACTTAGCTTCATGTTCACCATTCACACTCTGTACAGTATGTAATAAGAAAGGACACTTAGTTAAAAATTGTCCTCTTAATCTTATTAAAAATCAATCTTTCTCTTCTATTACAAAGAATAAAACAAAGTAAGTTTGGGTGCCAAAATCTTGTTTATCTAATCTTCCAGGACCCAAGAAAGTCTGGGTACTTAAAGGAACGAAACCAGAATCTGTTGTAGGTATGCTTGAGAGCAAAGGTAGATTACAACAAATGGATTCTCGACAGCAGATGTTCAAGACATATGACAGGTGATCGCTCTCTTTTCTCACATATCACTCCTAAAAATGGCGGGCTTGTTACCTTTGGAGACAACTCAAATGGGAAGATCATCGATAAAGGTAAAATTGGCACCAGTTTCATATCTATCGATAACGTATCCTTGGTTGACGGTTTAAAGTTCAATTTGATAAGTATCAGTCAACTAATCGATAGTGGACACAAAGTTCAATTTGAAGGCGAACAATGTCTTATCAGTCATGCCACAGATGGAGATACCCTGGTTGGTAAGAGAGATGGTAATATCTATACTCTATCTTTTGATGCATTTGACTCTTCTCGTGAAATATGTCTTTCTGTTCAGCATAATGATATTTGGTTGTGGCATCGTAGATTAGGTCATGTTCACATGGATCTAATCAAGAAACCTCTCTCGAAAGACCTTGTCAGAGACTTACCAAATTCAATGTTTATCAAGGATAAAGTTTGTGATGCCTGTCAATATGGTAAACAGTCAAAAACTTCTTTTTAAGCCAAAAATGTTGTTTCCACCTCTCGTCCTCTTTAACTCCTTCATTTAGATCTTTTCGGCCCTATGAGAAATGCCAGCCTAGGTGGAAAATTTTATGCTTTCGTCATTGTTGATGATTTCTCTAGATACACCTAGGTTCCTTTTCTAACTCATAAGGATGAAGCGTTTGAAAAAAATTTCAGTGTTGTTAAGCAGCTTCAAAATGAGAAGGAGTTGAAGCTTGTAAAAATTCGAAGTGATCACGGCGGTGAATTTGAAAAAGATTTTATTCCTTTTTGTATTCAAAATGGCATTTCACATGAGTTTTCTTCTCCTCGGACACCCCAACAAAATGGAGTTGTAGAGAGAAAGAATCGTACTCTATAAGAAATGGCCAGAACCATGCTTCACGAAAACTCCCTGCCAAAATATTTTTGGGTCGAAGCCGTCAGCACTTCCTGTTACGTGTTGAACAGAGAACTCATTAGACCAATTCTTGATAAAACTTTTTATAAACTGTTCTCAAATCGAAAACCAAAAATCAATTATTTCAAGGTTTTTGGTTGCAAATGTTTTATTTTGAACAATCGTGAGAATTTGGGAAAATTCGATGCGAAATCTGACGGGGAATATTTCTCGATTATTCATTAAAAAGTAGAGCATATAGAATTTATAACCGTAGAACTATGTCAGTTGAAGAATCTATGCATGTAGTATTTGAAGAATCTAACATTGAAAAACCAAGTAAGAATACAGGTGATGACAGTGAAGAACTCTCCCTGGACTTGAACAACAAACTCAACGTCTCCTCAAAAGAGGGGGAGTGTTCAACATCTTGTCACAATAATAGTGATGAGACTCTGCCACTTCCAAAAAGTTGGAGATACTCTTCCAGTCATCCATTAGAACAAGTCATAGGTAATGTGGAATGCGGAGTTACAACTCGGTCTACGGTAAATCTTTTCTGTGCGGATTTTGCTTTTCTTTCTCAAATAGAGCCTAAAAATATTTCAGAGGCTCTAAACGATTCAGAGTGGATTCTTGCCATGCAAGATGAATTGAATCAGTTTGAGAGAAGCGATGTTTGGTCACTAGTTCCGGCTCCTGTTCAACAAAAGGTCATTGGAACAAAGTGGGTTTTTCGAAACAAACTTGATGAAAATGGCCATATTGTTCGTAACAAGGCTAGACTAGTTGCTCAAGGATACAATCAAGTCGAAAGGGGTTGATTTTGATGAAGCCTTTGCCCCAATTGCTTGACTTGAAGCTATCCATATGCTTTTGGCATTTTCATGTCATATGAACTTTAAACTTTTTCAAATGGACGTGAAAAGTGCTTTCTTGAATGGGGTAATACAGGAGGAAGTTTTTGTTAAACAACCTCCCGGTTTTGAAAATGAAAAATACCCCAATCATCTTTTTAAGCTGAAAAAGGCTTTGTACGGTCTTAAACAAGCTCCTCGAGCTTGGTACGACCGTCTTAGCAGCTTCCTCACTGATCATGGATTCTCTCGTGGCAAAGTCGATACTACTCTCTTTACAAAAATTCGTAATTCCCATATCTTAGTAGTTCAAATATATGTTGATGACATTATTTTTGGTGCCACTAACAATGATCTATGCCAAGAGTTTGCTGAGAATATGCGCAGGGAATTTGAGATGAGCATGATGGGTGAACTTACCTTTTTTCTTGGACTTCAAATCAAGCAGTCAAAAGATGGAATTTTTATAAGTCACTCTAAGTACACACGGGAACTGTTGAAAAGGTTTGGCTTGGATAATGCTAAACCTAGAGGTACCCCTATTTCTCCCAGTGTTAATCTTGTCAAAGATGAAAATGGTAAAGATGTAGATAAAAAACTCTTTCGTGGTATGATAGGTAGTTTACTTTATCTTGCTGCCTCTAGACCTTACATCATGTTTAGTGTTTGTATTTGTGCCCGTTTTCAAGCTTGTCCCAAAGAATCTCATCTATCTGCAGTTAAACCTATTTTTAAATATCTATCTGGCACTTTAAACTTAGGTCTTTGGTATCCTCGTAGTTCCTCTCTAGATCTGGTAGGTTTCTCTGATTCTGATTATGCGGGATGTCTTGTTGATCAAAAGAGTACTAGTGGCACCTGTCAGTTTCTCGGTGATGCTTTAGTATCATGGCATAGTAAGAAACAGACTTCTGTGGCTCTCTCCACAGCTGAAGCGGAATATGTTACAGCCGGAAGCTGTTGTGCCCAAGTATTGTGGATGCGTCAAACTTTACGGGATTTTGGTGTCTCTATAGACCATATTCCTATTATGTGCGATAGTAGCAATGCTATAGACATTAGTAAAAATCCTGTCCAACACTCGCGTACTAAGCACATCGATATTCGTCACCACTTTCTCCGAGACAATGTTCAAAAAGGGTTAATAGAACTCAAGAAAGTTGGCTCTGAAGATCAGCTCGCTGATATCTTTACAAAACCCATAGCTGAATCCTCTTTCTGTTCTCTTCATTGTCAATTAGGAATGTGTGATCTTAGCTGAATCCTTCTCTTTGAATGTTCAGCCTTTCTCTTGTATGTTAGAGTTTCAGTCGATTAAAAGTCCTGTTTCAATCGACCAAAAGTCCCCCTTCAATCGACTAAAAGTCCTATTTCAGTCGACTAAAAGTCCCTTTTCATTCGACTAAAGTTCCCACTTTCAGTCAACTAAAAGTCTCCTTTCAGTCGACTAAACCCTTTTCGGTCGACTAAAAGTCATGTTTCAGTCGACTGAAAGTTCCCTGTCTATAAATATGCTCCTTTTTTACTCTCATGTTCTATTGTTTCCTTTTCTCACTGTTTGTCTTTCGTTTTCACTATCTTTTCTCTTCTTCTCTCTCTTGTCCACCTGTCACTCCAAGGACCCACATGGCCTCCAACCCACACCCTCGAAGTCGCCGTCGTCTTATCATTCACTCTGATGATGAATCTGACATGGCTCCTGCCTCTACTGCTGCTTTACCACAGCCATCCACTGGCCGCCGCACTCGTCAAACATCAACTGCTGCTCCTTGTCCATCGTGTTCTGCACCTGTCTCTCCGCCATCTACTGCTCCGTCAACTTCAGGTATTGTTGTTCCTACCCCTCATTCACCTACTGCCTCTTCTTCATCTGCTCCTCCGCCAACCTGTCCACCCCCTACCTACCCCTATACTTCCCCTATCGATATACTTCACATTCCCTACTTCTTCCAACTGCCGAAGACCAAATCACCTACTATACAAATTTCGTCAATCGGGAAGTCATCCCCGGTCGTCCGAGTGATGTCAATCTAATGACTCAACTTGGTATTACCGCCCTGTTTGAGCGAATGGGCTGTCTCTCCATTTATCTCCCCACCTTCCATTTATTACCCTGCTCTTGTCCGAATGTTCTACTTCAACATGCATTTTAATGCACAACCACCTACCTTTTTGACCACACATGTGAATGGGGTCCACATCCGTCTTGATGCCACCACCTTGGCCCACATTTTTGGTTTTACCAATCAATCCTCTATCCTTGTTTTCACCGCCAATACGTGGTGTACCACCAGTTCCTTTACCCCACTACAACATACCCAAACTCTCTTAGACGACCCGCCCATTTCTCGACCCCGTAAACCCAGTCTAGGTGACATGTCTCCTCTTAATCATGTTCTCCATCTTATTCTTTGTTACAATCTTTCGGCCCGTTCCGGCTCCTACGCCACTTTTTCATACTTAGACATCATTCTTCTCACCCATTTCATTAGGGGTTCTCCGTTAAACATTGAGGGCATTATCATGCTCATCATGAATGCCCAAAAAAACAAATCATCTGCTAATCTTCCTTCCGACCTTCTGTTAACTTGCGTCTTTGAACATTTTCATGTCCCTCTGCCTACCTCTAACTCAAAACGTATCCTCTTCCGGGCTATCATGTTCTTGATTAAACTTCTCGTCGTCGTGCTGGTTTTGCCATTCGCTCTGATCTCACCTCCGACACTGTCCTTCTTGAGCGCGTCACTGCTATCGACCCTTCCCACACCTAGTCTGTTCCAGCCCCTGCTCCTGCTTCTATTCATGTTCCCTCCCCTGCTCCTGAAATTACCTCAGCCCCACAATCTGTTCCCTTCCCATCTTTTTCACTATCTCCACCTCCTTCTACTCAGTACATACCTCCTGCACCTACTGACCCGTCTAGCTTTATCTCCTTTCCTTCCTCCTTGGTCCCACCTCTTCCCACCCCTCCTCACCCTACTGATCCCTTCTTCACTAGGCCGCTAAACGACTTCTCACATATTAATTTTGATGAGTTCCTCTCTTCGGACACCCCCGACCTCTTTGACACTCTTTCTCGTCTATCTACCTCGATTCAGTTAATACTGGAATCACAAACCACCCTTGCTGCTTCCATTACTGCTAACCACACTGCTCTCCTTCATGAGCTTGCTGCCCTTCAGCAGTCGATTAAACACTCCTCCACCCAGCTTCGCTCGAACCAAATTAACTTTCACAACCTTCTCAATGACCTTACCGCTAACCTTTCCTCTCTCCCTCTAAATCATACTCCACTTCTTGACAGTTTGACTCGGATGCAGCAGGATCTTCACCGCTAACAGGAAAGTTGCCCTTCAGGCTCATCGTCGCCAGGCCTATCCCACCACGAGCATTCTAACCGAACAAAACCACTATCTAGCTCATCAAATCTTCGATCAGGCCCATGGCTTTCGGGTGACTCGTCCGGATACCTTTCTTTCTCGACATACTGGCACCGACGGGGAAGAAAGGTTCTTTAACCTGCATCTCCCCTACAACCCTCCGCCGCCGTGCTTTCCTCGTGTCGTTGAAGTCGTTGAAGTCCCCACAACCTGTCCGCCACCTGTTGATCCCTCTTCCTCTGCCTAGGGTGCTCGCCGCAGTCGGCCTTAGTTTTTTTTATTATTCTTTTGCTTGTTGCACTAGCTGCCCCTCTTTTTGATTTGACAAAGGGGGAGAATAAGTACTAATTGATCATTCTTTGTATTGATCATTTTTTTTGTATGAATCTTAATTACTTCATTGATTAAATTTTATAAGATGCTCTTTATGTTATTTCTTTGCGTAAATGATTAACTGATTAAGGGGGAGTGTATCTTTATAATGTTAGAACTAATATTGTCATCATAAAAAAGGGGGAGATTGTTGACTTATTGATTTTGATGATTCCTGCCTTGTTATTTCTAACATTAATCTGACAACATTTTTAAGATAAATATTTCAGGCTTTATCTTAATCATACAAAGACAAGGCCTTGACATGGACGACGCCTTAACTTGGACTTGGACTCGGGATTTAAAGACTTGGACTACGTTGAAGATGCAAGAATCTGAAGTCTATTTTTCCTTGTTAGCATTTCTAAGCCCTTCTTAAAAGATCTGAGAGAAATTTTAGTAAAGAACCAAAACTGTGTTTTTCAGTCGAAGCTGTGACTTTCAGTCGAAGGCTAGACTTTCAGTTGAAGCTGTGACTTTCAGTCGAAGCAAAGACTTTTAGTCAAAGGCTAGACTTTCAGTCGAAGCCAAGACTTTCAATCGAAGGCTAAATTTTCAGTCGAAGCTAAATTTTTTTAGTCGAAGCCAAAATGTTTTAGTTGAATCCTTCTTATTTGGCTTTCCCTGCTTAACGGCTCTCTATCTCTTATTTGTATAAATAGGGGATCTGTGAAAGCATTTATTACTTTTCTCGCGCTAACTTTTTCCTCTTCAATAACTCTCTCATCTCAATCTCTTATTCTAATCTATTCTCTATTGAGTGAGTTTACCTTTGAGAAAGTTCTTTGTAAGCTTTTTGGTTTGGTTCTTGAAAGAATATAGATCTTCCCACCTAAGAAGGCTTGGTCTTCAATTTTCATTGTAACATCTGCTCAAGAAGGAGCTTGTTTATTGTATTAAAATTATAAATCTCTTTTCATTTGTAATCAATTGCAAACCTTGGAAGAGTTTTAGAAATTGTACTGCGGTTTGAGCTAGCCCCCGAAGCTAGTTGGTTTAGTGAAAGGCTCGAGTAGGTCTCTCTTGTGTGGAGTGCTCGAGGACTGGACGTAGGCTTGTGGGGCCGAACCAGTATAAATCTCTGTGTTAAACTTATTACTGTTATATCTGTTTTTACTTTGTAATCTCATTTTTAAAATCATACTCAATGTTGTAAAACACCTATTCACCCCCCTCTAGGTGTATTTAGGGACCCACAACCTCAAATTGAAGCCCAAAATAACAAATAATGGATGATGCAATAGGTAAGGTAAATCTTGCCTTTTACACTTTGTTGATGATAGATTTGAAAGTAGAGACATCAAAAAATTTTGACAAAGATCCACCCGTTTAAGCTATCATCAGGACGGAAAGCAAATGAGCTGTGTGCAAAAGTGGCTATTGCCGTTCACCACTAGAATCCGACAACATAAAACATCATTGTCGGTAAACATTCATCACTGGAAACCCATCTTGTAAAGTAGTGATAGAGAGAGGAGACGTGACTTCAATCGCATAAAATATGCTTTTAAGTCTCAACGGTAGGTTGAAGATGCGAAAGTTAAAAATCCCAGCTAGAGTTTGAAGATCTAATGTAATATCCCAAATTTTTGGCAACTTGTGTAAATAATAATTAAAAAGTTATACTGCTTTTAAATTAAGTACAATGGACCTTAGAGAATTTGCTTGAAGGTCCTTTTAGTGATGAAATTAATATTTGATAGTATTAGTGGCCAAATATGATTAGATTAGATACTGAAAAAGATTTTGACTTTGATTAGGATTTTAAGTTATATTGTAATTATATTAGTAATGAGGACCTTAAGTTGAATAATGATTGCAATAGCAATTAGGACTTCAGACAAATGAGAGAAAACGAGAAATTGGAAAACACGTGAGGTGATTAACAAGTTCTGGTCTATAGGATTATGCATTACCAAATGCAAATCCTGCCCAAACTTCTACTGAACATAATTAACCCCCTCCTAAATGACATCATACACCCTATCTAATCAAAGTTTGTAACCTAAAGACAAGTAATCAAGGAGTGGGAAATTTTATCTTGTTACAAAAAGTCATCCCCTTAATGCACTGAAGAAAAGGTTGTTAAGCTAGTGGTCACCATAAAAATAGGTTTGAAAAAAAAGCATAAGACCAAGCTCAATTAGGAATCCATACAAGAAAAATTAAAACAATTTTAATTTCCCTCTCAACTAACCCATATCATTATGAGTTGCATCAAAACTCTCACTTTCTTCGTTCTCCAGGAACCACTAAGTGGTTCCAAACAACAAAAGGCTTCCAGCAAGGTGACCCTATATGCCCATACATTTTTGTTCAGTGCATGGATGTGCTTTCTCAGCCCATGTAAGAAGCTATGGAGGGCAAAAATTGGACCCTAGTTCCAATAAGAAAGGGAGGGTTGAGACTAGTTCAAACTATTTTCTCTGATGACTTGATCCTATTTGGTCATGCTAGCGCTAAAAACGGTATCACTATGCACATCATTTTCTCTCGGTTCTGTTAAGATTCTGGTCAAAAGCTTAACTTAGGTAAATTCAAACTTTTCTTCATTCGCTAGAAGACTGAACAATCCCTTGTGCATCCAGACTTGGATCTCACTCTCCTCTAACCTGGTAAAACATCTTGGGTTCTTGATTATCCACCAAAAACTGACTCTCAGTTACTTCAAATTCATTATTGAGAAAAATCGGGAGTGTCTGACAGGATGGAAGGCTAAGTTGCTACCCATGGCCAAAAGAATCACTCTCATTAAATCTGTCACTGCGGCCATTTCCTACTGAAATGCAAACCATGGCCCTCCAGCAAAAATTTGCAATGGTAGTTATCGTCTTCATTAAAATTCCCTATGAGATTCCACATACGTATGGAAAAATGAAAATTCACTTAATCCAATGGGACAGGTCACAAAGCCAAGAGAACGTTAGGGCTATCTATCAAGCAAACTCGACTTAAAAAATCTAGCAACCCTTACTAAGCTCAATTGGCACTTTCTGCGCCAACGAGACTTGATATGGTCTCTAACTATCCCCAAAAATTTGCCTAAACAAATCCTAGCTCCCAAAAAAAGACTAAATCTTTCAATTGGTAAAGGTCAAGAATGGCAACAGATTTTAATCTTAGGATAGAATGGATTTTAGGGATGACAAGTCCATTAACTTCTGAAAAGAAAACTGGTCAAATAGCGGACCCTTCATCTACCTCTTACATGGTAGGGTTCATTTTCATGATATCCATCTCACAAATGCACACATTAAAGATAGCTTGTGATTTAGCACGTTGAAAGAGTTTCTTACTGACATTTCTGAAGATATTAAGAACATAATCTACGCCACTTAACCAGCAGCCATACCGCCCAATAGGATAATATGTCTAGTGTTTCTCCTCAGAGAGTCTTCAACAGTCTCTCTGCCTACAATATGCTACCAAATAGCAGTCACGTGTCTAAAAACAATTTGAAGTGAGAAAGGATTTGGAAGACTGAAACCACCTACCCCCTGAATCAAACATTTTATGTGGCTTACTGTGATACCCCGAATGTATCAAAAAATTATTTAACACTACGTTAATTAATTAACGGGAATTATTTTATCGAGTAACGTCCTTTTGGCGTTAATTAAGTGGGAAGAGGTGTCAGTGTAGCTTTGGGGTCAAAGTGGAATTTTCCTAATTTAGAGGGACAAAAAGTTAATTACATAAAGTTTAAGGGTCATTTTATAAATAT
Organism: Escallonia herrerae; assembly: GCA_033070095.1. Taxonomy (NCBI): domain Eukaryota; kingdom Viridiplantae; phylum Streptophyta; class Magnoliopsida; order Escalloniales; family Escalloniaceae; genus Escallonia; species Escallonia herrerae. The sequence continues at coordinate 200,572 of JAVXUP010000458.1, forward strand.
GAAAACCATTGGGGTCAATTCATAAAATTTAAAAAGCATGCCCAAATGCCAAGTGTTCAAGGAGAATTTCCTACCAGTTGCCACCTCATGCTAGGGTGGTGACTAAGTGAATGTGAAAAAAAAAGAGAAATAATGGATGGTTGAATTTTTGGGTGAACAAAGAAGAGGGAAAAGAAAACAAAAAAAAAAAAGGCCAACCAAGAACAGAGGAAAAAGAAACAGAAAATAGAGAGGAAGGGCAGCTTCGGGGAAGGAAGAAAAGAAGAGGGGAAGAAAAAAAGAAGAGAAGAAGAATAAACAGAAGTAAGAAGAAAGAAATAGAGAAGCCGAACAGAGAAGGAACAAGAAGAACGGGGATTCAGATAGAGAGAGAGGTTGAAGGAAATTGAGGTTCTTCTCAAAAAGGGTAATTCTTGTTCCCTTTAGTGGTTTTGGTGGGTTAATTATGATGTTTGTGCGTGGGTGTGTGCATTTAGTGGGTTGGGAGCAGGGAGTGTGTGAGTTTAATTATGTGTGTTCAGCGTGTGCCGTGAATGTGCGTGAATGTTCTAGGTGTGGTATAGTGAAGAATAAATGTGTATAATGTGGGGATGTGAAGTGGTGCGGGTTAGAAATACATGAGGAAGAGTTTGGTAACTGTGTGTGTGTGTGTGTTCGAAGTGAGTCATGTGTGAGTGTGTGTGAGTGTGTGTTTTAGATGAGTTAGGTTATAAATTAGGTGTTGTAATGTGTTGGTGATGTTGGATGTGGGTTTTAGGTAGAGAAATGGGGAAGAAGGGGTGTAACCGTGGATGAAGGGAAGAGGTTCATGGCTGCGTGGGTTAGGGTGTGAGGTTGAAGAAGAGTGGTGTGTGTGGAAAAACGTGAAATTGTGTGTGTTGATCACGAACAGTAATCGTAATGGTCACTAAAGACCAAAATAAATTAAGCAGTTTTTTCAATAAATGTTTAAAAATACCTAGAGCCAGATTTATCCATATTGAAAAAAGAGACCCCAAGAATTTTTTGGAGATCTACATCAGGGAAAATTTTCAGAGTTTTCCGAGGAATGGAAAGGGGTAAACAGCAACGAGAAACCGTGACATTTTACAGTGTAATTAAAAATATCAAACAAGCGCGATTTGGCGCAAAAATTTTATGGGGACCTTAGGATGATGATAAGTTTCTTTTCGTAAGATTTTGGGCCATTCTGAGGTTGTTTACTATTTTTTCACCGAACGAACTTTTAAGCGCTCGGTCCGGACACCGGTCCGGGATTTTCGGGCAAAAATTTGGTAAAATACATTTTAGCTTAAGAATGACTTCAGGAGGGTAAATATAACATTTTTAAGTGATTTTGAAATTTGTTTGGTGCCGGGAAACCTCGGGGGGCATTTTAGTAAATTGCCAACGGAGAGGTTTACTTTGGTAATTTTCCCAGTAGAGTTTTTCTAAGGACTTTTAGTCCGAAAAGGGTGGTAAAACACATGTAAGATTGTTTTGAAGTTGGTTTGAGGTGATGGGAGCGATAGTGGACCCTGGGGGCTTTTTGGTAATTTGCCACTAGACGGAGGGTATTTTGGTAATTTTACCGTGTGAACTCCGAACTTTGTGAATGCCTTAATTGAGCATTTTAAATAACAAGAAGCGAGGAATAGGATGAAAATCCCTAAATGAAGGGTTATCAGCACTAGTGTGGTGCTCGGCTAGGTTAAAGACCTGACTGAAAGGTCGGAGTAACCGACCGCTATAGAACATGATAAATAATTGATAAAATGAAAGTAGAATAATTTTATATTATGATGGTTAGTGGCTAACGAGTAAAATCTTATTTGAATAGGTGACCCTGCTCGCGGCGGTTTGAAATTATTAAGCTCGTTGGCTAAAAGCCAGCCAGGTAAGGATAGTACGACTCTTTGCATGCTACGAAATTGTTCCTCGTGGCATACCCATCGTTGTTAGGGTGAAGTGGTGAATATGAGGTATCGGTGGTTGTTGTGCCTGTACCTCTCGTACTTGAAATATTGTTGTGGTTTTTGACTAGCTTGTTTCCTAGTCTACTTTGTGTGCGTTAGTGATGATTTTGGGTTACCTTGTTGAACCTCGGTCGTATACTTGACCAAAATTTCTTGTTGAATGGTTTTTTGAATCGAGGACATGGTGTGAACTTAGTTCCCTTTGTCCGTTCAGTTGTTGTATTATGTGCTTTGACGATAGCGTGGTTTGGGGACGAACAACTCTTCGCTAGTTCCCTTCTTGTGCTTGATGTCTCTTTTATTTGTTTGAGACTGAGATGAACATCCCGGAGCACGGGACATTATGTGAAAGGAGGGCCAGTGAAATATAATCACCAGCAAACAGGATGTAGGGCACGCGGGACGAGTCAGTCGTGTCGATTGAGTCCAGTCAGTCCTGTCGGTGTCTGCATTGCATTTGACTTTATTATGACATTGTGATTTTAATGGCTTATATTTTATTGATGTTTAATTTGGCGATTTAGTGTTCACGTGCATTGTAGTCGGTCAGTCAGTTCGGTTAGTCCAGTTCATTAAATGTGATGATTATGTTGTTCTGTTGGGCCTTAAAGCCGCTCAGTCTGACTAAAAGAAAAGAAAACATGTTGCTTGATCCATTGAATTGATGTTCTGTCATCCTTTGAAATTCTGGATTCTTGATATCGTTGAGATTGATTATCATTTCTCTCAAAGCTGTCACTTCGTTGTCTACGTTGTTCCTCATATTATCTTTACTGGGCGATTTGCGCTCATTCCTTACCTGTAATGTTTTCAGGCAGTCAGGGCGAAGTAGGTGAAACTTTGAGGAAAGGGAAGGAGAAGGCGCTTAATCAGTTAATCGAAAAGTAAGGCGGCGATATGCGTATTTTGGGGACTAGACATTTTGTGTAAATATTTCCGCTGTACTCATGTTGAGCTTTACGATGAAATTTTTTTGTAAGGATGATTTTTTTTTTGTGAAACCTGATGTATGTTCAAGGATGTTTTTAGAATTGCTTTGTATTGATAGGGTTTATAATGCAGCCATGACTGACGACCGGTGACATCACTATGGTTGGGGGTGTCACACTTACGGCCACAATAGGCAAACTATGAAATCAAACTCCATTTTTGAACATAGTGCGCCTTACTACTTGTCATGCTTGTGCGCACATATGTAATACCTCGAAGCCTGATATATTTTTAGCCAGTTAATTTAAATTACTTAGCGCCAATTTTTATACTCTATCATTAGCGTCGATACTATATTAGCAATTATTAGCGATTTATATACAAAATATCTAGCAATGTGCATAAGTAATATTTTTATCGGAAACTTTTAATGACGATCAATGAAGTAGGGTTAGTTATAAATAAAAAACTAAATTGGGACTATTGAATAATTAAAAGATATTAAAAAATCTGATTTTTATTTAAGAATAATGTCATCTAATTATATTAGGAAAGTGCGGGAACAAGGGGGGAAATTAAGGAAAATCAAGACAACCTTAAAATGAAATTTGGATATACATAGAAAGAGAAATTTTCTCTCTTTCGGTTACAACTGAGGAGAAAGAGATAGAGAGAGAAGACAGTTCTACACACACACACACAGAGAGAGAGAGAGAGAGATGGAAAAGGGTCTAGCAAGGGACACGCTTGAATCTGACGAATGAATCAAACTTCAATAAGCCTTCCAATATATGTTTACATAGTTATAACTGTAAATTAGGTATGTTTGTAAGTGTCTGTAAGTTTGTGTAATGGGCAGAAGCAATCGTGAGGGACTACAGTATTTAGAGAGAGAAAACAGTTATGAGGCATTGTGGGTGAAAGAGGAGAGAGAAATAGTCGATGTCGAGGGTGCTGTGTGGGTTAGAGAGAGGAAAACCCGCTGCTTTGAGGCAGTGGGTGTGGAATGTGTTGTGCCTGATTGTGTGTGAGTGTGAGGGTGTATGGGTGTAGTTTGCGCATGAAAGTGTTGTATATGTGTCATGTGTTTATGTATGGGTGTTTTGTGTGTGTAATTATGTGCGTAAGAAGCAAGAAGAAGGGCTGCCGCGGCTAATGTGCAGTGTGTACGTGAGTTGTGTTTGTGGGTTTTGTGCGTGATTGTCTGTTTGGTGGAATCGGAATTACAAATAAAGACTTTGAGGGGCGTGATCGCTATCTTTAAGGCTTTATTTGTCCCCACTCGAAATTGAGTTTGCTGATGGGTTAGCGACAAATAATCTTCTAGGATACAACAAAGTCTATCTGCAAATAGCAAAATCAAAAATTCCCCTTGGAATTCTCTTTGAAGCAATGTACGTTTTTGGCTATATAAATTTTGCAGAAAGAAAAAATTTCGAAAATTTGCAAATCAGTATCTTAAAAGAACTGAAAAAACATGTATTTATAAATCTGAAAATGTGTGAATTTTTTGGACAGACACAACTATTGGAAAAATAAAACAGTTGTAACAGTTAAGAAAAAATAACTGACAATAAATCAAAATTTGAATTTAAATAAATCACACATCTTTACAATAAAACTATTTATGAAAATATAAAATATTTTCTAAAAAATAAATCACATTTTTTTGGCCACCGCGGCAAGTGTGCAAAGTGCTAAGTGCGCCTAATAGCGTGCAAAAACGCGCCTAAACTCACGCACTCGCACGCGGGTAGCATGGGGACTAGTACACTCTAGTCTTACTACCAAGTATAAAGTAAAAGCACTTTTGCCCTTATAAACATTTTTCAAAACCCACTTCCAAACGATGTGGGACAAAAGAGTGAATTGTTTTCAAACAACTCAACTCACAAAACCCAACAATCCTCCACTTGTTTGAAAACAACGAACAGTTTGAAAAATAACTATAGCCAAGACATATGAGAAATTAATATGCATACATAAATGTATCTTTCGATTTAAACCTTTCGTTAGTGCGAATAGCTCAAAGTTCTATAAGAGTTACTAGTGGCCTTAGCTTTAAACTAGCTACTCTTTATTATAAAACCGGAGCTGTTGCACACATACAAATTTCTTGCTTCGACGAGAAATTCTTAGTCAACTTAGCACTATTATGGTCTTGTGCTATATCCTGTTTCATGAACTCTCTAGAAAGTAAACCCAAACTTTCATAAGAAGCGGCACCCCTTCTAAGTAAATATAGGTGAAGTTATGCTATATATTTCCGCTATTAGAACACATTACAAAATAGTCTCATACTTCATTAAGAGAAAAATCTCAACTTCTAAATCGTAACGGACAGTACTGAATACTTCATTATTTAGGGGCTCGACATTATCAGTACTAACAATCACACATCAGTAAATTATTTTTTCCCTTTAAACCTTATGGGTCGGGTTACCATTACTGGTGATTAATTCAATAGGTTTCAGCCCCATCTCATAAGATGTCATTCTTACTAGCTCTCTTGACAAAGCTTTTGTAAGAGGATCTGCCAAGTTTTTACTTGACTTCACATAGACAATTGTTATAACACCATCTTGTATCAATTGTCTCACAAATTCATGTCGTAGACTTATATGTCTAGACTTACCATTATAGGTATAACGATATGCCCTTGATAAAGTGGCTTCACTATCACAGTAAACAGAAATAGGAGGCAAGGATTAGGTCATAACTTTATATCCAACAATAAGTTTCTAATCCATTCTGCTTCCTTACAACTTACTGCAAGAGCAATAAATTCAGATTCCATAGTGGAACGAGATGTGCACGCCTATTTCTTGCTTGCCCAAGAAACTGCTCCTCTTGCTAAGCTAAATACCCAACCAGAAGTAGACTTATTATCTCATACACTCGTTATCCAACTTGCATCGGTGTATCCTTCTAATATAGCCGGATAATCATTACAGAACAATGTGAATCCCACGGTTCTCTTAAGGTAACCGAGGATTCGGCCAATAGCTTTCCAATGTTCTACACTGGGGTTACTAGTAAATTTACTAAGTTTACAAACAGAAAAAGCAATATCTGGTCTTGTGCAATGCATATCATACATTAAACTACCAAGAGCACTAGCATATTAGTTGCGCTACTGCTTTATCGGAGTTGCTTGCTAATTTCATAGTTGGATCAAAAGGAGTACTAAACTCTTTAAATCCAAGATGTTTAAACTTAGTCAATATTTTCTCAATGTAATGAGATTGACTCAAAGCATAACCCCCACTATGCTTCCTTACTTTTATTCCTAAGATAGTATCTACCTCACCCAAGTCTTTTATTTTAAACATGGAAGATAGATACTCCTTGGTCTCATTTATCCCATCCATATTAGTTCCAAAAATCAGCATGTCATCAACATACAAGCAAACTATCACTCCATAGTTAGTAGTGAATTTAGAATAAATACACTTGTCTGCAATGTTATGCTTAAAACCAAAAGATAGTATAACCGAATCAAATTTCTCATGCCACTGCTTTGGTGCTTATTTAAGCCCATACAGTGATTTAACTAACTTGCATACCTTCTTTTCATTTCCAGGTAAGACAAACCCTTCGGGTTGCTCCATGTAGACTTCTTCACTCGAGTCCCCATGTAAGAAGGCAGTCTGAACATCCATTTGATGAACATAAAGATGGTGAATGGATGCTAAAGCCATGAAAATTCTAATTGAAGTTAAACGAGCAACTGGTGCATAAGTGTCGAAATAATCAATTCCCTCTTTCTGTCTAAACCCTCTGGCTACTAATCTAGCCTTAAAGGCTTAAACAGAACCATCATAATTGTATTTTCTTCTAAAAACCCACTTACACCCTACGGGTTTGGAACCTTGGGGTAAATCAACTAGTACCCATGTGTTATTAGACATAATTGAGTTCATTTCATCATCAATTGCTTCCTTCCAAAAGGATGCATCTCTTGATGACATAGCCTCACTAAATGACCTTGGGTTATTCTCCAAATTTAACAAGATAGGGTACTTGTTAATTACATTATTATTTCTATCATCTTCAACAAGAAACACGATACTTTGAGAAGAAATAAAATTTGAATTTAATTCCTTCTCTTTCCTTGCTCTAGTGCTTCTTCTAGGTTCTGTTGGCTGAATTTTAGAATCACTAAGTTGATCTCGTTGTTGCCTTTCCAATCGTAAAGGTTCATTTGGACCATTTCCTTAAGAATCATCATTTATGACTTCATAATCAGTAGAAAACTTATTTTCAAAGAATTTTACATCTCGAGATTCTACTATTACATTAGACTCCAAATCAAGAAGTCTATAGGCCTTGCTATTTTCAGCATATCCAATGAATACACTTCTAATAGCCCTTGGTCTAAGCTTAGTCCTTTTAGGATCTAGAACTCTATAGTATGCTAAACACCCCCACACTTTTAAATATGAAAGGTTAGGTTTTCTACCTTTCCATAATTCATAAGGGCTCACATTATTCCTTTTTGAAGGCACTCTATTATAAATATAACATGCGGTGAGTAAAACTTTCCCCCACAAGTTTAGAGGTAGTTTAGCATTAACAATCATGCAATTAACTATTTCTCCTAAAGAACGGCTTTTCCTTTCAGCCAAGCCATTTTGTTGAGGTGTGTAGGGTGCAAAATTTTGATGAATCAAGCCGTGTTCCTCACAAAAATCTGTAAAATCATTTAGAAAATACTCCCCACCTCTGTCAGAACGTAGGATCTTAATTTTCTTCTCAAGTTGATTTTTGACTTCTGCCTTATATTTCTTGAACATGGTAAATGCTTCAACCTTAGACCTTAATAGGTAAATATATAAGTACCTATTGTAGTCATCAACAAAAGTTATAAAGTACCTTTTTTCTCAACGAGTTAGCACCCCATTTAACTCACATATATCAGAATGTACTAAATCTAAAATTTTAGAATCTCTTTTAACGCTAGGAAAAGGTTTCTTAACGATTTTAGACTTAGTACATACTTCACATTTATCCAAAGTATCATTAAAATCTATTAAGTCCAATTTCTTCATGTTCTTTAAAGAACCATAATTCAAGTGAGCCAATCGACCATGGCATAAGGAAGAAGACTCAACAATATAAGTAGAATTAGTACTTTTATTAATGATTAACTTAAACGTTCCATCACAAGCGTACCCTTTTCCCACAAAGCTACCATTCTTAGACAAGATAACCTTGTCAGATTCAAAAGCTACCCGAAATCCCCTTTTACAAAGCAAATAAACAGAAACTAAGTTCTTTCTAATTTCGGGTACATAGAGAACATTCTAAAGACTAAGTTTCCTTCAGGATGTGAAGTCGATTTCCACAGTTCCCTTGCCAAAAACTTTGGCACAAGTATGAATTTTCATTTACACCTCTTGGCCATCAGTCACTTCTTCGTATGCTTTAAACATTGACTTGTCTTTGCAGACGTGAACTATAGCACCAGAATCGAACCACCATCCAGATTTCTCCATTGCCATGTTAACTTCAGAAATCATAGCAACGAGACTTTCTTCTACCATGTTTGCCTTTCCATCCTTTCCATTGGATTTTCCCTTTCGGTGTCTACACTGCTTAGCGTATTGACCCTTTTTCCCGTAAACTTAGCAACTTTATTTCTTCTTCCTTTGTTCTCCATCTTGGTTAGCTTTCTTCTTAAATTGTTCATCATTCTTCCTTACTTGTAAGGTCGGATTTTTAGACTTCGATCCGCTCCCATCCACATAGTGCACATTGGACTCAACCGGAACAGTAACCTTATTTTCACGTTTGCGTGACTCCTCTTCAATACGAAGGTGTTTCTGAAACTGTTCCAATGTAAAGTCCTCTGACTTGTCCAGTAACTTCTTCTGGTAATCCTTCAAAGAAGGGAGTAATTTTGCAATTATAGCCCCCCACTTGAAACTATTTTGGAAGTTTAATCTTGAGGGCTCGAATCTTATTAACAATCACTTGAAGAGCATGAACTTGTTGTAACACAGGTTTATCATCAACCATGACGAAATCGAAGTACTGAGTAATAAGATATTTATTCGTACCTTCCTCTTCAGCTTTGTACTTGTAGTCCAACGCACTCCAAATATCACGAGCAGATTTGATTTCAGTGAACAAGTCGTATAGATGATCTGATAGCTCATTCAGAATGTGTCCACGGCACAGAAGTTTGTCTTCTTCGCGTTTCTTCCTCTCCTTCTTAACACGCTTAATTTCTTCAGCATAGGCTGGAACTCCTTCTACAGAAGTCCTTGGTTCCTCTGGTGGTGGCGACAATTCAAGATCCAGAATGTACGAAATCCTTAAAGCAGTGAGAAGAAACATCATCTTGTCCTTCCATCGAGCATAATTGTTGCCATCAAAACGATCCAGTTTCACCAAGTCTTGATTCATCACTTTGATTGACTCTGAATCCATTATAGCAGAACAAAGTAAAGCCTTAAATTGTTGAAAAAATTTGGTGGAATCGAAATCGCAAATAAAGACTTTGAGGAGCGTGATCGTTGTCTTTAAGGCTTTATTTGTCCCCACTCAAAATCGAGTTTGCTGATGTGTTAGTGACAAATAATCCTCCAGGATACAACAAAGTCTGTGGGAATCTGCAAACAGCAAAATCAAAAATTCTCCTTGGAATTCTCTTTGAAGCAATGTACATTTTTTGCTATAGAAATTTTGCAGAAAGAAAAAATTTTGAAATTTTGCAAATCAGTATCTTAAAAGAACTAAAAAAAACATGTATTTATAAATCTAAAAATGTGTGAATTTTTTGGACAGACACAACTGTTGAAAAATCAAAACAGTTGTAACATTTAAAAATAAATAACTGATAATAAATCAAAATTTGAATTTAAATAAATCACACACCTTTACAATAAAACTATTTTTAAAAATACAAAATATTTTCTAAAAAATAAATCACATTTTTTTCGTGACTGCCCTTTAAAATAAAACTATTTTTGAAAATACAAAATATTTTCTAAAAAATAAATCACATTTTTTTCGCTACCGCAGCAAGTGTGCAAAGTGCTAAGTGCGCCTAATAACGTGCCTAAACTCTAGCACCCGCACGCGGGTAGCATGGGGACTAGCACACTCTACTCTTACTACAAAGTGTATAGTAAAAGCACTTTTGCCCTTATAAACCCTTTTCAAAACCCATTTCCAAGTAACGTGGAACAAAAGAGTGAGTTATTTTCAAACAACTCAACTCACAAAACCCAACAGAGAGTGTATGAGTGCATGTGTGTGTGGGTTATGTTGCGTTAATGGAGTAAAATAGGGTGTGAATAGAGTGAAATGTGAGTGTGCGTTAAACAAGAGGAAACATACCCACTATCACGAGGTAGTCGGTGTGCAATTATTATTGTATAAGTGTTTGGGTGTGGGATATGATGTGGGTCTAAATGGTTTGAGCGTAGGTGTTTGTGTGAGATGTGGGAGTGTTTTGATTGTATTAGAGTGTGTGAAAAAGTAAGAAAGAGGCTGCCTTGCCTTGAGGGGTCTGTGTGAGGGGAAGTTCTAGGTATGGGCAGAGGTGTAAGGAAGAAAAAGAAGTGCCACGAAGCTGTGGTGCATCATGCAATTATCATAAATTGCTAAAAAAATTACAAAAAGCTTTTTAGAGTAATATTAGAATTACTGGTAAAATTTCAGATTTTTCTCAAATCGTTTAGTATTTTGTAACTTCCGTTATTTCATCTTTTCTAAAGTTCATTTGGAGTCTTTAATGTTCTTAATAAATTCTAGGAGAGTTTCTCGTAATATTTTATGTTATCAAAAAGTTTCAATTCCACTTTCGTAAGTTTTGGAGTTAATTTAGTACAATTATCCGTATTGCATTTGAATCAGCAAAACATATGATTTTAAAAATGATTTTGGTGCTTTTAAATCCTAATTTTCCTTATATAATTATGAGGCTTTTAGCAAGAGTATGGGACTTTGACTTGAGCTAGAAGTATTAATCGCTATTTTTGGGCTTTTCTTGTATTTTAAAAAATCATATTTAATTCAAAAATATTTGAAATTTCAGATTTTTATTTGTTAGGCTGTTTTAAGCTATACATTAATTTTATAAGGATTTATTATGAATTTTTTGAGTATCTTCATGCTTTATAAAGTGTGCGGGATTTTTAGTTAAGTTGGGCCGTATGTGGGACGCATTTCGATCTAGGCTGTGTGTGAGTGTTAGAGTGAATAATTAGTATTGGATTTATAGTCTTATGAGGCTAGACTTTGTTCTAATAAGTAATTTGTCAATTTAGGTTAAATCAAGGAATTTAAACAAAGTTGAATAGCAGCGCATAGCTTGGATTGAGGTAATGAATTTTATCCGAAACCAATCCATCATAATTGATTTCATACTTCATTCTGATTTGTTATTGTTATTCTATCAACTCTATTATGTTTGAGACAATAATGTATTTTGCCTTTAGAAACATGTTTTACGCTTAAGCGTTTATTAAAAATTCTTATCGATGCTCAGTATTTATTACCATTGAGAATCGATTTCTTCGTTGTATTAACAATTATTAAATTTTGTATATTGACATGGGTTAGTGTATTGAGGCATTATAAGAATGGTCTGTATTGGAGGTGATATTAAAATGGTTTGTTATTGCAGGAGATGCCAGTACCGTGATGGTCTAACTAGTGTACATATGCATATGTAATTACATAGTTATTGACTACTGCCTGTGTGGCTTTACAAAATATACTCATGTTTAATATCATTTGCATCGTTTACACTGTATTCAAAATTATTTTCATTGATACCTGATTTAAGGGATACGTTGAATCTCTTCCCATATTGCCATTGAAATAAATCTCTTAATCATTTGTATCCCTCTTCTGAAATTTGAGCGACCAAATTGAGCTATCAAAAGCTCACCCCTTTTCTGTCTCTCTCTACCAACCACCAGTAGAATTTTGGAATGGTTAGATCCTGGTTATGGAGTTGGTGTAGATTTATATTATTATGCTTATCTTTAGCCCCCTGACAGGGAAATCAGTGTGTAAACTTACTTAATTGTACATGTTAATTTAGTTTTTACATTTAAGAATAACTAGTTGAGAGTTTGAGTTATTGTAGAAGATATATATATATATATATATATATATATATATATATATATATATATATATATATATATATATATATTAGATTATTATTCATCAATTGCTTAATATATATATATATATATATATATATAGTTTGATTTATTGTAGAAGATATATATATATATATATATATATATATATGATTATTATTCGATCAATTGCTTAATCATTCAATCACCTCAATTATATATATATATATATATATATATATATATATATATATATATATATATATATATATTGAGGTGATTGAATGATTAAGCAATTGATCGAATAATTATCTAATGCTCCGAAAGTTTCGAGGTGTTACAACATACGTGGAGACACAAATCATGTCCTAAGGGAGTGCAACATAGCAAAGATGTGTGGAAAAATCTTCACAGCCCCAAGCACATCCTGACAACCTGAAACAAACCTTATCGAGAATTGCTAACAAAAAGTTCAGAATCAACACTCAACTACCTAAAAATCAAGGTTACTTGGGCCATCCTCTTCCCAATTATCTACCACGGACTCTTGATTAACATAAATTCTAGCATTTTCAACAACCAGTACATCCACCCCTAATTTGCAAAATCAATCATACCTCAAACTTATAAGTAGTGGACCCAAGACCATTTATACCAAAGACTAACCAGACAACATTATGGCTTAAACAAGAGCCGCCCTGTCAAGGTTGATTTATGCTTAACTCGGACGTGGTGGCCAAAGCTTGTTTAGGCTAACTCGGGGCTGGCAAGCTTAGAAGAGAGTCTCAAATCAACCTTGTCGAGGGATACACCAAGAAGATTGAGACTACAACTCCCTTATCAGATAACTCGGGGTTTGCCTAATGTTCCACAACTAGAAATTAATGGAAACATAAAAAAGCTGATCATTTGTCTAGATGCCATTGCAATTGTGGAATTAATCAAGTCCACTGAAACATATGCTCAAATTTGTAATTCATCAATATTTAATTTCAAGGGAGATGGTGGGTATACTAGAGAAAGCCAAGATGGAACACGTGTAACACGAGATAAATGGGTTTGCTGCCTTGCCACCCACTTATCATTTATGTACTTTCTTATTGCCTAAGGACTGTTAAGGCAAGGCTTCAAGCCATCCCCACATAGGTTAACTAACCAAGACTTATAATGTTATTTAACTTCTATTATAGGTTTCCAAAAAAAAAGGAAAGGAAAAGCTCACTTAAATCACATATTAGAACACAATTAATATGTTGTTATCATCAAAGTAAGACGTAGGATTAAGTTATCTAACCACTAGACAAACAAAAACTTTCTTTTCTGGTACGTAAAATCAACCGCTCTTTGAAGTTGATGGTACTTGTTTTACCTAAAATACACTTTCACCTCTTTTTTCTAAAATCAAATGAATCCTGTACAAATAATCGAATGTTTAAACGAGAAGGCAATGCACAGGCCTCGTAAGTGAACCCGAGGACTACTTTTTAGCAAACTCGCTACCATCAAGGAATCAAGCTACCATCACATGGCTCGTGCTCATGCTAATGATGGGCTTGGAGTTACTAGTTAGGCTCGGTGTGTCTTTTCTTTGCTTATTAAACAAACTGAGCCGAGCTCAAGAGCTTGCGTTTGTTTCTAATTCGAGGCACCGTCTTTTATCTCACAAAATTTAAAGTTTGGATCAGACGCATTCTTGGGTAGTAAATTAACATATTCGGAAGTAGAAGTGATTTCATACACACACAACATACCTATACAAGATAAGGAAAGCAGATACATGTTTGGATGTTCCTGAAAAAAGACCGAACTTTGTGATCAAATTCAAAACACCAAGAAGCCCTAATGCATGCGTGTTCATCAATCACTCAGTTGATTTGCAAACCTACTTAAAGTGATACACGAATTGAGCAATCATTAAGAGTTTTATTTTTAAAATAAAAAAAATCTAAGTTTCTTGATATATGGGTTGTTTTCGTAAGATGGAACATAATTTTCTCTGGGACAATGGTTGGTCTATGTTGGTGTAGATAGTAAATTACAAACCTTTACGTATAATCCAATCAAAGGAGTAACACAAGTTGGAAGCATAATTAATAAGAGAGAACAAAGTTGTCATATGGTTGGTGAGCTCCGTTAACACAAGTTGGAAGCATAATTAATAAGAGAGAACAAAGTTGTCATATGGTTGGTGAGCTCCGTTATATCTAACACAGTATTAGAGCAACCCTCTAATCAAATGCGTCGATTGGGTCCCTCAGCAACAAACCTCTCTCTCTCTCTCTCTCCCTCTCTCTCTCTCTCTCACACACACACACAAACAGATATGGTCATGCCCGGTTAATAGAGTCGTGTATTCTTTTGTCAAGAAGCCAGAATCCAAGCAAGATTGCCTGTTTATATCTGAAATAAACGTGGGTTCTCTTAATGCTCTCAAATGGGCAATGAGAGAACACTACAGAAAAAAATGTCGCAGTTGAGTGCAGGCTTCTGCAGTACAACGAAACTGCTTGTTACAGCTTAACTCCTTTCTTAGGCAGAAAACCACATTTGACATTTCACCCTGAGGTTCTCTGTCAAACAAATTCCTCCTCCTTTCATTTCTCCCCATCTCTACCTTGCCAAAGAAAACCATCCCGTTATTTCTACTCGATCATTGTGGCGTTATTGTTAGTTTATATATAGTCTCATTCAATGGTTTAGACTGATAAGGAGAGGTAAGTTTACCTAGCTTGGAGTAGAACTTGACCATGTCCGCTGGCAGAGGGACTTATCCCAGTTTGTATAAGGTCATCATTCTGAGTATTCCGGTATCGGTTGGTTGAGGGGGTTTCAAGCACTAAGCCTTCAGCCAAGATTTATGGTATCCTTGTCACTTTATTTTACATACCAAAGAGAACAAAAAACCATAGGAAAATAATCCGAAAGAGATTATATAGCTTAGTAGTAGTATCACCTCAGATTAATATGTATAATGTAGAAACTGATTTCTGGGACATGCGTTTCCTACAACTTATTGATACGTACTTCAGAAAATTAGTAAAAGAATACATAATCGAAATCTACTTCTAGACACGAGTTAATTTTTGTGTTACACTTCCTACAGGCTGTAAGATCTAGAATCTCAAGAGAAGCACTGTATCAGTTCAACTCTTTCTTCACGAACTTCCCCAAATTCCTCTATTTTTCTATCTGTAGAAACTTAAAAGGACTCAAAATAGAAAATGGTTCCCTGTATGCTAGAGGAGTTACTTTCGTCGTCCCAACTATTAACAGGAGTCACTGTTCTGCTTTGATCCTTCCAACTATTCCAAGAAAAAGTGTAGATAGGAGGATGGAAAATATAGTGCAAAAAAGAGGAGAGGACTCGACCTCTTTTTGAATACTACATCTTTAAAGGTTGAAGATGAAGCACATGCTGGATTCCAGAAAATCTTTTCGCCGCCTTGCTGAATCAATTCATTCTCTCTTGGGATTCAAGACGCACCTTACTTCCACTTGGGCTGATTCCGTCTGTAACGTACGTAATCAAGAGCTTACCATCCGAAGGACCGGTACCACTCGATGACTCCAGCGACAGCAACAATGCTGTCGATCTGGAAGCTGACATTTCAAAGATTCAAGGTAAATCCTATTATTTTCGTGCATGTATGCTGAATATTGTGGAGGTCATGTGTTGGAAATTGTCCTTCCCACAGCCTCTAGGATCACTCTTTCATCCTTCTGCAATCTCATTCTGTTCTCCTGTCAACAGACAAACTTGCCATATTAGCTGCCAACATCTACCAACTGAATACACAAAGAAGGCAAGCTCTCAATGATATTCTAGACTTGAAAGGTTAGTCATGTCACCCCTTGAACAAACAAAGAAAAGGTATTTGCCTTAAGCAATGTTTCATGTAACTTAATGCTAGAACTTGAACACTCGAGTTGAAAATAGAAATGGAAAAGATAAAGGTATATAGTTGCAGCCTTCTTATTTTTCCACATCACAGGGAATATTCGTGTACTCTGTCGCATGAGACCAGTCATGATGGAGGAGAATTTTAAGCATCTAGGACCTGTTGTAGCGTTGGATTCAAGTGCGGTGCTGGTAAACTTTGCTGAAACGAACAGTAAACTTTACAGTTTTGACTAGGTTTTCCACCCTGGTTCAAAACAAGGTAATTGAAGTTAGCACATCATTCTTATTAATTAACATAAAATGTATGTTCTGACACTCAGTAAATTTTTTCAGATGAAATTTTTTTGGAAGTTGAGCCGGTTATCAAATCTGCCTTGGATGGCTATAATGCATGCATATTTGCATATGGACAGACGGGCACAGGAAAAACTTTTACAATGGTAAGATTCTGTCGAACAATGCAAGATTGCAAATACTTGTTACTTTACTGCTCGAAACAACCCTCTTTACCACTTTCTTTATCCTTAATGTTACGAATGAAACGACGAGCAAGATCAACATGAAAAGAAGTAAATGAAATTAGCGTTTGACAGGATTTTTTTTTTCTTTTTTTCCACTTTTTTCTCCAGTTTACAAAACTGGACAAAAAAACCAATTTGACGGACAGTTTCCATCTTTTTTTCCCCCTCAGTTTTTTAAACTGATCTGTTTTTAAAAACTCCATTTTAGAGTTTTGGTTTTTGTTTTGAGATCCAACCTTCAAACTTTGTTAAAAGAAAAAAATGAACAACATTTTAAGAAAACCGCCATCACACACAGAGCACCACCACGACCACTAGACCTGCAGCCTTCACCATAACCCACCACCACTGCCATTTTCACCATCACCACACACCACTACCGGCCACTGCCCTTGACAACCATAACCACTACTAACATCCCATCATTGCCGCCAACACCAAAAACCAGCACAACCGACCGCACACGCACACGACCACCATTGAGACCATCGCCGCCACCCCACCACCATCGCCACTCACATTCCTACGCCGCCGCCATCGTACTGTCGTAGATCTGCTCCACCCTATGTTACATGGACTCGATACAAGTGTCCGGATCAGATACGTGTGCAAGTGTCGGACTCGTCTAATTTTGAACACGTAAGACACGGGGACACGGCAAAATGTTCATATTTGTTATTGTTTTTTAGTTAATTTGAAGGTAAAAAGGTATTGTTTTGTGATGCACTTGGTTTTAATTGACAACTTATCTCCTATCAAAGGAATAACTAATTAAACAAAAAAATATATATAGTATTGATAATGTCATATCCCATGAAAAGTGTCGGACACATATCACATACCTGTGTCCAAGTGTCGAGTATCCGACATGGGTACTTCACGCAAACCGAAGAGTCCATGTAACATAGACTCCGCCCGACAGTCATCGTTACACATCTGCGACGACCAACCATCGTTACTCAAATCAGATATTGCAACCATCATCGTCACCTTCGCCATGCCCGCAAGCTTGGCTAATCACACCATTGTTGTTGCAAATCTGTAATTTGATAAAGGAAGGTGGTGGTGGACGTGGCTAGAGGATTTTGAAACATTTTAAGGAACAATGAAAAAAAAAGAATGAGGAAAGAAAACTCAAAACAAAAATTGCTTTACCAAACATCCACCTATTTTTCTCAAAAAAATAAAAATAAATAAACCACAGCTAGTTTTGGTTTTTATTTTTTTGAAAACCACAACTTTGTCAGACAGACCCGAAGAATTCCCATGGAAGAAAAACATTTATGTCCGTCGTTGCGTAAAAATAGTTAATAGTAGTACATCACTCAAGAATGTGCGCAAAGTGGTCTCAAAATATCAACTCGTCTGCTCTCTCTAAAAATATTTCCTCTGCCTTCTCTCTAAAAAACTACCATTATGACCGGCAGGGGGATGGAGGGTGGGTGTGTTCTTGAAGCTTTCTCTCCCCTTCCTTTGTTCTGTCTTTCGTGCTACAAGAAGTTACTTCCTACCTCTTCCTTAGCTATCGTCGGATCTTCAAGTTGGCCAAATATTGAAGGGTTTAGCCGGAATTTCCATTTGGTCGGATGTAACCCCGAAACCCAAGGGTTCATCCACGTCCTTAAATCAAAATTCAATCACATCCATGACGTAACTATTATAAAGATAGAGCAGAGCATCTAAAATACTGCAAACATAAGTATCAAAATCTTAAAAACTTAACTCCAAAATGATATAAAACTCAAGTACAATCCCTTCAGGTTAACTATCTGAAACCAAAGTTCATACAAAATTAACTAACTAATAATTCTTCTAAAGAATCGTAACCTCTAGTATTCTCAATATCAAACACCAAAGCAATCCCATTGTTGTACTAACAACTCGGACTTTGTGATATTCTTGAGCTGGAAGGGGAAGGAGACGAAAAGCAAAAGGGTAAGCACGAATTGCCCAATAGGAAATCTTACACATAGAGGGCCAAAAACGAATACAAAATTAGAGTTATCGAATAAAGCCAATTAAGTAGGAGTTTAAATAACCCAATCCAATATCACATATGAATGATAAAAGTGATCAAAAGAGGGTTAAATAACCAATAAATCAACTATCGAACATAACTTATCAAATGTTGTGGGGTCACATACACAGTTGCCTATTATTAAGCATCACAAATTATGGTTATACCATGTCGAATATCACAGCCGGCATGTCACATATAAGTCACGATTAACAAAAGCGAGTTTCAAACACAAAAATCACCACAAAGTAATTTGATAAATGTAGCGAATATTTATTTGAAATCCAAAAATAGTAACTATAGACTCAAACAGAAGAGAGCAAAAATACAAATTCAACAAAAAGAAAATTGGCTCAATCGGGGGTCGGATGAATGAGATATTGCTACAAGAAGTTTTGGGTGGAAAACTAAAGCATGGAAAAGATAAAAATTTGAAAGAAAAAGGGACTGCTGAGAAAATGACACGTGGCATGTCCAAAGAAAAAAGGACGACTTGGCTATTCTTAAAAAAAAAGAGATCACTTATATCCCTGAGTTTAGGGTAAATTACGGTCGAGGGCACAAATTAACTTTATATCACTTATATCCTTTGACCAGACAAAATAGAAATGATGTTAAAATTTTGTGTAAAATGACATGATTGCCATAGTGATTATACTCATGCTCCCAAATCAAATTCTGCATTGAGTACCCGCTTAGAATAGATGGAAATTCTCTCATGGGGAAAGCCATACCATGCCCTCAGGATAAACTAGTGATCATGGCCATATTTCAACCTTTTAAGATTTTGCTATTTTTCATAGCTTTCGCTAATTAGTAAGGATTCTGCTTCACCTTCATATAGTAATTCAGACAGTACCTGTAATACCCCGAACCTAGAATATGGTTTACGGTGAATTCTAGAATTTTAGCTAATTCTTTTGCAGCGGTTGTGGTAATATAGATTAATTGGAATCTTTAGCGACCATTATCGCCAATTATATTGATTGTGACCTTTATCAACAAGTTATAATGCTCTTAAGTTACAAATTAATGAGACGAGGAGATTGGAATACCCAAAATCTTATTTAGTCGATAAAAACTTTGTTTTAGATCTTAATCTAAAGTGTTTGTAGTCTTTTAAAGTGATGTGGATGAAATGAGAAAATAGTTAAGTGTGAGGGGGGTCTTTAGCAATAGTCCAAATTAGGGCAACCATATATTAGTGATATCTTTAGAGGACAGCCATCCAAACTTTTGCAGCCACCTTATTTTACGTAAATTAGAGAGAGAGAGAGGAAGCAAGCTATGGCGAGAAATCTCTAGCCTCCCTCTTTAATCTTAGCCATGTTATTGGGTGTTCTAGCTAGGTTTTTATGTATGAATTCAGTGGTTATGGGTTTGAGTGTTAGGGTATTGTGTGTGTTTCAGAGAGTGAGATGTGGGTGTGTTTGAGAAGAAAGAGAGCAACATAAAAGTAGGTTACGATTTTTATCATATCTCCTTTATTTTAAATCCAATAGAGATGATCTTGCTCTTTCTGAAAAACCTCATTGTGTCACCTTCAACTTTGTCATTTTGACTTTTCTGACAATCCCACGTTTATATATTGAAAAATGACCTTAAATTCAATTCAATTCAATGTAGAAGTCCAGAATTTTTAGTTTCTGGTAGCCACTTCGATTTGTCATAGAAAATTAATTACTCATGGGATTTTTGTGAAATTTATATTTCTAGAATCCACATAAAGTTATCTTAAACTTTTTAGTTTTGACTTTTATGAGATTTGTAGTATTTCTACTCCAATATAATCACTGAACAAAACTGGCTGCACAGAGGTGTGCTGTTTTGATCAGTCACTTTGATTTACCGTAGAGAAGTCATTACTCATTGGGTTTTTGTGAAACCTATTTTTTTGAAAACCGTAGAAAGTCTACTTTAACTTTGTAGTTTTGAGTTTTCTAAGATTCTTTGTGTTTCAGCCTCAAAATGGTTAATCTACAAAACTAGGGTTTGCCAGAAAATGCTATTTCTAGAATTACATATCAGTCCATTGCCCAAGACTTTTTAAGCCATTTTTGAGAATATTTGGGCAAAGTACAAAACTCAAACTCCCCTTATTTTTGTGAAACCTTCGATGAATTTATGGGATTTTTCTGGGCATGGAAAATGACTTAAATGATGTTAATTTGAAAATAGGCTTTTGAATTGTTTGATATAGTAAACAAAATTATTTTTAGCCGAAAATTATAGTGGTCTAAACACACTGAGATGCTTGAGCATCTGAAATTTTGAGGCATTTCGGTACCGCTTGAATATATTTTAAAATATAAACCTTAGCACTTAACTTAAGGTGCGGTTTAGGGTTCTGACAGAGAATTCCCATTTTTGTCTGAAAAATTGGTGTACTGTACAGTAGGCATCGGGGGTAATTTGACACAAGTCTAGGGGGTATTTTGGTAATTTTAGTCACTTGGGAGAATTTAACACCTAGACATGCTTGAGTGGCAATAAATAACATCCATGTGGTTTGTTATTTAGGTTCCTACAGATAAGAGTTAGGGCAACTCGGGAACCACAACTGCTTAGTTATCCAGGTAAGTACCTCTGCCATTTTTCTCTTTATACTCTACTTGCAAAATATATAATGTATATATGTTTTAATCAAATGAAGGTTTTGAAGTACTTTTATTTCATATGTTTTTGTAATAAATTGTTTGATAAGAATTGGGTTGGAATGCCATGGACTGTTGTGTGAGTAATTGATTTATACTCGGTACATGTTGAATGAGATGAAAATTTTGAATGAGATGATAAATTTGACTGGTTTACTATGCCCCATATCCACAGAGGAAAGTTGATTCCAGATCCTGGTCAATGGGACCATACGTTGGCATATAGTACTATTGCATTGCGGTTCGCCCTTGTGTCCATAATATTGTTTATCCCGAGTGGAGGAGGGATTTTGGGTCCTAGTCAGTGGGACCATATGCTGACTACAATATACCAAGTTATGAATAACGGTGACAATTGCTAATGAGTTTTCCTGATGATTATACTCCAGTTTGGGATTCTTTTGGTGCAAGTACATATATGTTTATAGATATGTTGAGAAACATTTTATTATGGTGACATTAAATTCATGATTTTGGAAAGAAAAACCATGGCATGTTTGAAATTCTCAAAACTATATTAGGGATATGGCATGTGTACTTACTGGGCCCCAGCTCACCTTTTTATAAAAGTTTTCAGGTGATCACTTAGATGATCCCGAGTACTATGAGGGTAACGAGGATAGAGCAGTAGGAGATGCTCGTTAGGGAGTTAATTTAAGCCTTTTAGAAATTGTGGTAATACTTTGTTTATGTTATGAGAATTGTTTGGAGCTTAGACCTGCATGAAGTTTTGATGATTTGTCTTAGTCATTCCAGAAGGATTTTAGTAGGAAATTTTTTAGAAGATCTATAAGTACCACTTTAGAACTCTTATTAAGGTGTTAATTAAATGCATGGTTCTGGATTTGTATACAGGTTTTAATAAGGCCTGGCAAAGCCCTGGGTGGATGTCCGAATGGGTCCGCGGCCGGTCACAGATCTAGCTCACAGGACTACCTGTGGGTTTGGGTCGTGACAATACCTGTGGATATCTTCTGCATCTCTGTTTAATTGATATAGCCGGAATGCAATTCGGATTCTTTGTATTGGGTTGGAGGTTTGTTCCCTCTTGCAATGTGTTAGCGAAAGCGGTCGCGGCTTCGGTATGCGAATGAACTTTTTTTTTTCATTTCATTTTTGCGCTCTCACCAGTGGTACCATACCCAAATCTGGGTATGGTGGAGATTGTTAGCAGTCGTGATAGATTTGTATTCGTGATAATGGTGACATATAGGGGGGTGGAGATCTGAGCAAGGTGTCGTGGTGGTGGTTTATATATTTGAATGAGATGGTGTGTTTTATTAAGGTGTGTGAATGGTTCGGTGACCAATGGTACGTACCATGTGGTTAGTTTGGTAGGAGTGGTGATGGTGGATCTAATCTTTAATAGGTTTGTGGTGGGTTTGGTGACTGGTGGTACCCATTGACTAGCTGGTGTATGGCTCAAACGACGGTGATGGTGTGTATGGCTGGACCACCGACGATGTGGGTGGGTATGGGTGTGGTTTTGGTTTTGGTGTTGGAGGTGACGCCAATGGTGGGTCAATCGTGGAGTTAGGTGATGGACCTTTGGTTTGGAATTGGACAGAGAGAGAGAGAAAAAATCAAGGTTAAGAGAGAAAAAGATAAAATGGAAGGGAACAGAGGAATGGCTATAAATTGATCATGAAATTACAAAGAGATCAAATCAGAGCTAAGATAATACCACTCTAGCTTTGTCTCTGTGAACTTTTGGTCTAATAGGGCAAAGAAAAAGAATATGGATGTTCCAGTAGCTCAAGAGATGTCATATGGCAAGCATGTCAAATGTCGGCACGAGGAGAAAGGCCGCATGTATGCTTGGTCTGTGTTGCTTCTAGTGTTACACTTATGTGCATGTTTCTACATGAAGAAATAAAAATGTTGAGTTGTTCATGTATGGTGTTTCTGTCTCAATGCTAATTGAACTTTTCATGAGAAGATGGAAGGAGGAGATGTATAAAATACGTATTAGGAGTAGTATTGTTATTTTCAAAATAGATATTACCCCATCAGCAAAAAGGTTAGCTAGGGTCATGGAACCCTAACCATAGTCATATGTGATGCAAAATTTTCACACTTTGGATAAGAGTGTAAAATTTTAAAATTTATGTCTTTGACCGTAATTTTTTTCTAAACTCAGGGATATAAGTGATATTATCCCAAAAAAAAATATGGCTGACTTTGTTTTGTAAAGATGGCTGCTGATTTGGGTTTTCTCTTTCTTATCTTTCTTTTCAAATTTGTTGGATTCATCCAAAAAGTAAGGAACAAGACTGATGAAAAAGTAACATCATACGGCTAAAACAAAAAAAAGGGAAAAAACGAGACTAACGATAATTTGTGACAAGCAGCTTTAAAATAAGGCAACTAGTCATCCTTTATTGAAGGTTAAAATAGTAACGAAGAAGATCATTGAATGAAGGAAATCGGATTCGCACGAAGATAAATATGGGTGTGTAACGCAAGAAAAAGGGAGCATAAAATCCCTTACCTCAAAGTAGCAAATATAACGTCAAAAATTTCCTCGTTATCTTAAATTGATGACAATTTTTTTTTTACTTGAATACCCAAAACAATGCACTAGCTATTTTTGGAATAAGGTAGATAACGATTATATTAAGATTAGGATGGATGGCTTCGGTGGTAAAGATCAGTGAAATAAACAGGAAGATGTTATTTTGTATGGCATCCTAGTGATTTTAAAAGAAGATAGCATGGCTGCCATCAGGGTCGAGTTCTTTGGTTGCTTTAATTTGCCAAAGATCTGCTTTCACTTCAATGATGAAGGGATTAGCCATCAAAAGGCTTTACACATAATAGGTATGAAGTAATGGCTTTTCCAACATGTTGCAGGGAGGTCCCAACGGCAAGGCTAAATAGCTTTTTGTAGTTTTTGGTAAGCATATAGTTTGCTTCAGGATGGTGTTGAACTCTTGAGTAAGTTGCCGCAGAAGGTTAATAAGAAAAGTTAGCGATTGTTGGCCAACACTCTTTGGATTCTGAAATTTCTTGCTATAAATGAATTCCTTTTTGAAAAATATTCTGAAAGTTTCTCGATTCCAGAGTTTTAGAGTCTCGATGAAACTCTGGATAGTCTAGCCAGTGTTGTGGTAGTGAATATCTCTGTGGTTATTAACCAGATGCTTGAATCTATAGTGATGAAGCAATAGTTTGGTGATGTCTGGTTAACAGAATGGGGCAACAATTCAAGTCAGTACGACAAGGTGAGTGATTTTACAATGGGGTAAATATGGAGCCAACGGTCCTACAGTAGGCTCTATCCAGGCAAGACATGACTAAGTTGAAGCTGTGCCTAGAGTTTGTTAGTCTATGTGATTGATGCTGGAGAAGCCCAGGTCCATAAGACTACAGAAGTCTATACAATCTAGATGTTTTGGCTACCCTTGCTTGGTTTATAGGCCTACAACTTAGTTTATCATTTTTTTTGGTGGCCAGTCGCCGATGATTAGCCAAAGAAGTTTATGGCTCTTGGCTAATTTTTGGTGGTTATCCCATTAAACAGTTTTCCATGTACAATTAATGCCAGCTCAAATACTGGAGAGGAGCCAAGTGGGTTAGACTTCACCTTGATAAAGGCGTGGATATTCTTGTTCGGTGCATTGGACTGTGGTAAGCTTGAGTTCAAGGGAGAACCACATGATCGAAATGCCAGCTATGTTCTCTATTGAGTCCAAGCTAACAACTTATCCAAAATCACCTGATTCGCTTATTGATCTAGCGAGGTGATCTCTATGTACGTGAGGGTAGTTTGTTATAAACACTTGTGTAGCCAGGAAATTTATAAGGTAGTCAGCTAACGAACAAAAACTCAAATTTTCATGCATAAAGTACCTTTTGTGGGTAACAACTTCTGCCTCAAGATTCAAACTCACTCACTTATCTACAATGGTTTTATTTTGTCAAGAATTTTGTAATTAAGTAAGTCAAAATTCAATTTTTAATTTTTGCAAGAACAACTTTGTCATCTCAGTAGGTTTAGTGTAGTCATATAACCCCTAAGTAAATTGTAGCAAAAAGCAATTGAAGAATTGGTATTAAGCAAGAACAGAGTTATTGAATTGCTTGTGGTGATGGCTAGTTCTTAGACAAATTCCACGTTCAAATGAAGTACTTTAACAGAGTTGGATAAACAATTCCAGTGGAGTGAAGAAGTTGCCGAAAGAAACGTCAAAACCAAAAGCCCCATAACGTTAGAGTTGTCAAACGGGCCGGGCGGCCCGCAGCCTGGCCAGACCCAGCCCGAAAAAATCCCGGGCCGGCCCGGCCCGTTCATGAACAGGGCTGGCCCGGAGGAATTAGGCTTAGGGCCTGGGCTTGGACCAGGCCGAAAAATCTGGGGAAAAGCCCGGGCCAGGCCCGGCCCGGTTCTGGCCCGGCCCTGGCCCGGTTCCGGCCCCACCTGTTTGAATTTTTTGTTTTTCCCCCCCTTTCCTCCAACGGATATATTCCCCCAAAATTCCACTTTTACCCCCCCCCCCCCCCAACAGCAATATAACGGCTAGTTATGTGTTCAGATTTTATTAATAAAGATCACCAAGAAGAGTAAGAAAAGATTTAAAATATAGCAAAAAATAAAATGAGAGACAAATAAATATATCTATACATACATACATATATATGAATATTACATATAATGAAATAAAATGATAAAAATTAGATTTGTCACGCCTAAAGATGAAATTTAAAATTAAATAACAAGAAAATTAAAAAAAAAAAGGGCCCGGGCCGGCCCGGCCCTAGAAATTGGGCCTAGGGCCAGGGCCTGGACCGGGCCTAGAATTTCCCCTCAGCCGGCCCGGATTGCAGCCTCCTTGGCCCGGACCCGACCCGGTTTCTCTTCAAGCCCGATGGACCCGTTTGACATCTCTACATAACGTGTAAACTAGAGCTGGCAATAACAACCCAAACCCATTTACCCGCCCAAACCCACCCACTTAAAATTTACCCATTAAATAATTGAGTTTAAATGGGTCAGCAATTACTGCATCCAATAACCCCTAGGTTTAAATGGTTTTTAATTGAGTGCTCGTCAACCCATTAACAATTGACACTTAAAATTTTCAGAACCTAAAATTTTTACATAGCAACAGCCACGCCGCTGCACCGGTGTCACCCCTGGCCATCGTCATCGGCATCGCCGCCGTCTCCACCTCCTGTCACTGCTACTGCCGTCTCCCATCTCTGCCTTCCCATTATGATCAGTCCCGCCTCAGTCTCCAGTCATTGTCGTCGTCTTCTCCACCTACCGTCACCATCGCTACTGTCGCCGTCTCAGTAGCTGCCTTCCCATCCCGTTTGCTCAAATCTGCTCTTTCTCTATATAGATCTACTATTTTTCTGGGTATCTTCAAACATTTTGGTTATTGGTTGAATTAATGGGGGCGATGACGTGGCGGTGGTGGCACAGAAATGGTGGAGTGATGGTGGCAAGAGAGTGGCGTGACGATGGTGTAGTGATGGTGGTGAGACAACGGATCTGACTTGGTGATGGTCGTTTACTGCGTGATGGTGGTGCCCATGTGGCTGGGCGATGGTGCTGGTTACATGTATTGCAACGGAAGAATCGTGGTTTGCTGCACGATGGTGGTTGCGCTGTGGCTGGGCGATGGTGGTGGTTGCAGGTATGGGAGGTGGACTCATGGTTGTTGCGATTCTTTTGCGGTGGATGTCGTCTTTTGAGTGGTGGTGGTTGTTTGCTGCGTGATGGTGGTTGCAGGTATAGTTGGTGGTGGCTGCAGGTGTGGTCAGTGGTGGTTGCAGGTATGGGGAAATGGTAGAGTAGTGGTGCTTGCCGTTGGCTTACGGTGAATGATGCTGTTAGTGTGGTGGTTTGGCATAGTAGTAGTTGTTCAATGTCTTTAGTGTTGGTTAAGTATCAGGATGCGAAGGTCAAAAAAAATTGGGATATGGGTCATTAATGGGTTAATGGGTTGAACCAACCCATTTAAAAGATGACCCAATGAACCCACAATTACATGGGTCTAAATGGGTCAACTATCCATTTATACCCAACCCATTTAATCTTAACCCAAACCCAAGCCACCCACCCACCCACGCACCCATTATGCCACCCCTAGTGTAAACAGTTGGGTTTGTAGCCATAAAGGAAGGTACTCGAACAACTGACAAGGATAAAAGCAAAAAACCAACAGCCTTGGGTAGAACAACAACCAATATCTTGTTGAGAAGACTTTTATACCCCATTTTGTAATGTCATAAACATTAGCAGGACGGACGCCATTGTCAAAATACCATTTAATAATTATTGAAAACAAAAATCAAGGATGAGCAGGTGGGGGCATATGTCTCGTGTGCTCGTCTACGCTGCAATTTATATGACCCGTCGGTATATGAATTAGAACCGGTGAACTTAGGGTCATTCTTCAAAGCTTTATTATGTCTCCCACTCCTTGGGGTTTTCATGTGCTCCCTGCACCTACACATCTAGTTGCAAAAGAAAACTTTAAAAATTTTGACTTATCAGTATTTTCACTTTAGTTTTTTTACTAAATTTACACACAAAAGGAGACAATTCCTCGATAGTCTCCAAAATACGAGAAACTCAGTGGAA
Organism: Escallonia herrerae; assembly: GCA_033070095.1. Classification (NCBI taxonomy): domain Eukaryota; kingdom Viridiplantae; phylum Streptophyta; class Magnoliopsida; order Escalloniales; family Escalloniaceae; genus Escallonia; species Escallonia herrerae. The sequence goes on from JAVXUP010000458.1 coordinate 228,246, forward strand.
CTAGTATATATTCAAGGCTAGCTGGGTACTAGAGACTGTCATAGGGCACATAAACGCTGTCCAAGACTCTAGATTTGTTTCACGGATAATCAATCTATAGTTATAAGGTTTGGTGAATGGGTTGCAATAAGTAAGATTTCTCTTCTATATAATCACTCAAGACTTTTCAAATGTAAGAAGTCAGTTAAAATTGTAACACCCGTTCCACATCAAATTTGTTAGAGTTTGATATTGGTTATGATTACCCTCACATTTTGTTTTATTTACTTTAAATATTTGAAGTCTTCATACAAGGGGCCAAAGTGTAACTTTCCATTTTATCATCAGTTAGGGTTCCACTAGCTTGATTCACCTTATCATCCCACCCCACCGCCACACAGCCAATTTTTAGATCCTTTAGTGGTGTGCTTGGGGGTAAGCTGTGGCCGGAAGATTGGTTCTTGTTGTGTTCGAAAATGGGAGGGGCGGGGGGGTGCTAATAAGGGAAGAGGAGAAGGAGGAAATAATGGTGATGGCAACGGGGTATAGATGAATAGGAAAAAGAGGCTAGGGTCGAGACAAGAGTTAGGGTTTTAGAAGGGGAGGAAGAGGCAATGATTAAGGGGGAGCGAAGGAGAGGCAGAGGCAGCAGCAATGGGTAACAACTGCGAAGGGGAGGAGAGAAGGATAGAGATGAGAGAGGAGGCTACTGTGGTAGCTTGCAACGGAAAAAATGGTAGCACTTGGGGGGAGGGGAAAGAGTGGAAAAGTAAAGAGGTAGAAAATATTAGCGTTGGAAGTGAAATGACAAACATGAATGACAAACATGCCCTTGAAATACATGCTTTTATGACACTTGAAAGGGCATTATGGCAAATGAATAGCTAATTTCGAACTATAAGAGGTTTAAAGTGTAATTTGGCCTCTAAAATATGACCACCAAAATAATTCCCACCCAAAAACAGGGCTGACTTAGAAGGTGTTCGTCCAATGTGCACACTTTCCTAGAGTAGAGATAGGTTTATTACACACTTTTAATTTATAAAGTTTCAAATCGCAATTCACTGAAAGTATAGGAGACAAAGTGAAATTCTCTGTAATCTTTATTGTGATGCCTACCATGCGGAGATGTCAACCGTTTATGTGTATGTGTATGTGGGTATCTATTTGCTTGCCATATATGAGTTTGGCATAACTTGACTATTCTACAGTCTTTTCCATTTGTAATATCACTATTATTGTCATGGGCAAAAAAAAAACACTAGAGATGTAATAATTTAAAAAAAAGTATAATAAATGTTGTGGCGGAAGGTTACGAAACCACAATCCCATAGCACTTTGGACAAATAGATAGCAAAAGATTCTTTCTCACTGATTCCCACATTCAGTGGTGGAACCACGTTGTGACGAGGGGTGCTAATGCACCCCCTAAACTTCCAAAAAAGAAAATCACTTCTTCTCTCTCCATCACCTCTCTCTGGCCGAATGTCTCACCCACTGACCAACTATCTCTCGCATCCTTCTCCGGCAATGGGCGACGGCCGGATGGCGACACAGCACAGAGGGTTTCTCTTGCTCTCTCTATCTTCTCGAATCAAGATAGCCACGAGAGGATCGGCAAATTTTCTTCCTTCTGTTCCAGATTCCAGAGAAGACCGGCAACGGTATGTGACCGGCGAGTCGGCAACAGCGGCAAGTGACCGATGTAGACTCCACAACCACCAGCTGACATCCCTCTGCTAGCGACGTTGACGAAGACTCCACCGCGGGCAAACCCTGCCTTTTGTCATTTTTCCATTTCGGTACCTATTCGCCCTCCTGTCCTGATTTCTTCCTTTTGCTCCTGCTAACTTTCATCCTTTGCTCCTGCTGACTTTGATGCTAACAAAGTAGTCTTCTTCAGAATGAAATGCTATGATAATATGTTCTTTTTCTATTGAGTGAAACCGTTTTTTTATTTTCCCCTTGGTTTTTTTTTTTTTTGTTACAAGAAGGAAAACATGTTTGGTTAGTCATGTAAAGCTAGCACTGATCTTGTAAATTGTTGTAGATAATAATAATCTTTAATGAGATTGGTTTGATATGGTTAGCTATGAGCCGAGGTCCAGATTCGAACGCACACCAACTGTTTGATAAAATAGTTAGACCTGCCTAAAGGCAAAAGCAGTAGTTATACTATTAGTAATAGTGCCTTATTATTGTTAACTACATTTGTTTATTTGCATATGATCTAATGTGGACATTCCTTTATCATATTTTATTGTATTATATGCACTTAGAAATTGGTAATTATAAAATTTTGTGTATTATGTTTTGCACTACTTTAAGAGAATATTGGTGAGTTAGTTTTGCTATGCGATTTGGTGGTGGTGTTTGGAATTAGAGTAATTGATATTAAGAACTGAAATTTTTTGTGACGGAATGCCTTTTCAGCGACGAAATTTTAACGACGGATGTAAATCGGTCGCTAAAAGTGGATTTAGCGACGGATTTTTCCGTCGATAAGAGTCCGTCGCTAAAGATCTTTACCCACGAAACACTCCGTCGGTAAATATCTTTAGCGACGAGACCTTTACCTACAGATTTTTAGCGACGGAAAAGTTCGTCGCTAAATGTTATTTTCTAAAATTTCTAAAATTTTCATATTTGTTTCTTAAAAAAATTTAAATGGGATTTTAGCGACGAATTTTTACCGACGGATTGTGTCCGTCGGTAAAAATCTACGTATTAAAACCAAAAAACCCTAGTTCTTTCTTTCAGTTTCTCATTCTCACTGCCAGTACTCTCTCTCTCTCTCTCTCTCTCTCTCTCTCTCTCACACACACACCCACATTGACTTACGCCGCCTACCTTCGTCGCCCGCCTCCCATGCCTTCCCGCCCCACCCTGCCTCCCCCGCGCTGTTGTCACCACTCTTGCATCTTTCTCTAGCCTCTGCGACAATACGACCATCAACACTGGCCGGCGACGAGTCGGCAGCCACTCAGCAATTCAGATCCACCGGCGACCACTCTTACATCTCTCTCCAATCCAGATCTAACCGCCGGCGGCGGCGAGTCGGCAACCATTCCTCAGCAGTTAGCATATCTCAAGTATTTCCTTCGACTATAAGTTCTCTCTTTCATTCATCCTCCTTCATGTTTTGGCTTTTACATTTTACTGCTTTTGATTAATTTCATAGAAATTGATTTTGTCTATAAGTTCCTGATTTGGCTTGAATACTGTGCAATTTGGTCAAACAGAAAGACTTAGTCGACACCTATTAACTAAGACTTTGGTAATTTGACATTGTTGGAAGCACGAAACGTATGTTCATGATTTAGTGGGTCATGAGAAGGTGCTATTGATTTTGGTCTGTTAAAATCATAATTATTTTTACACAAGTATCTTACTCCTTCATATTCGGAGTGGATGTTGCTAAAAAATTCCTTACAAGAGATATATATAATCAGATGGAATCCCGCTAGATCAGGAACAAACAATCCTAGCTAGCCATTGTTGTTGGCAAGGTATGATGCTCCTTAGCATCACCAACACATGAGCTTATGCTGTCCAACTGAATTATCAGTACTTTTGAAGTAGGCATAAGCTACATTAAGCAATCTTCTGGTCAACTTTAAGTTAAGGTTTCATTTTTATTAGTGATTAGTTAATTGGGATTTTATTGTTGCCTTGAACCTGCCTTTGCCATTGTGTCATCATTTCTCTAGTCATACATTTTTTTACTTATATATTTTGGGGATAGCATCTGAATATGGGTTGGGATCCATGTATCCTATAACATCTAGCTCTTGCCCGGATTTAGACTTCCATTATATGCTCGTTTAGTAAACATCATGCCAAAACTTGGAATGGAATTTAAAGATTGTGCAGGCTTCTTTTTAGGTTGTTCATCGTGCCAAAAAAATACTCCTTAGTCTTCTTCTATTTATTTTGTTCATCGTAAACGAATTTGTACAATGCTTCTTTTCAGGTTGTGTTCGACAAAGAGAAACAAGTAACAACTGTGGACAGAGAAATATTGTGTAGGTTTCGGAGTAAGGATCTTGATTTGTATTTTTTTAGTTTCAATGAAACTTGTAATTTTGTTTTGGGATTTGTACAGAGTGATGTATTTTATTAAGTGAACATGTAATTTGTTATATTAAGTGTTAGTTGGTGGTGTATATGATTTAAATTTTATTTGTATTACTTGAAATTTTTGTAAAGGATTAATCCTAGTTTAAAAATTTTGTTGAATTGGTTGATCAGGGATAATTTTTTGAAACAGGTTTCACTTTATATTAAATAAAAAAAAATAAAAATAGCCTTTTTTGACTTTTAGCGACGGAATTCTGTCACTAAAAGTCCTTATACAGATTAATAAACGTTTTTAGAGATAAATTTTTAGCTACAAAACTAATAACTTTTGCGACCGTAATTCTATCGTTAAAAGTTTATTTAATTTTGTTTTCAGAATATTCAGAAATTAGATAAAATATAGAAAAACACCTTTAGCGACGGAAAATGTTGTCGCTAAAAGTAATTTATTCCGTCGCTAAAAATTAAAATTTTGCCTACGGACCACCAAATTCCGTTGCTAATCTTTTTGTGACGGGGTTATCACCCACGAACTTTTAGCGACAGACTCTCCGTCGCTAAAAGTGTTTATCGACGGAATACCCACTTTTAGCGACAGAAAATTCCGTCGCTAAAAGTATCTTTTCTTGTAGTGAGATTGGTTTGATATGGTTAGCTATGAGCCGAGGTCCAGATTCGAATGCACACCAACTGTTTGATGAAATAGTTAGACCTGCCTAAAGGCAAAAGCAGTACTTATACTATTAGTAATAGTGCCTTCTTATTGTTAACTACCTTTGTTTATTTGCATATGATCTAATGTGGACATTCCTTTATCAGCTTTTATTGTACTATATACACTTAGAAGTTGGTAATTATAAAATTTTGTGTATTATGTTTTGAACTACTTTAAGAGAATATTGGTGTGTTGGTTTTACTATGCGATTTGGTGGTGGTGTTTGGAATTAGAGTAATTGATATTAAGAACTGAAATTTTTTCACGACAGTGTTAAAAAAAAGTAGAAGTATAAGATTCAATCCGGAAAAGTTGCTGGAAATGGAATTTAAAATGGTAAACATACAAAAACATTGCGAAAATAGTATATTTTTTGCATCTCCTAGAGAGAAATCATGGTTCCGCCGTTGCCCACATCTAGTAAAATTTGTAATCAAAGTAATTAGCCTTTTACTTTTGAGCTACTCTAATTCTTCCGTGCCTTAGAGCCTTTAAATTTGGCAATATATATATTATTGCTCCATTTTTTTATTATCAATCAGTTGATACGTAACATCAGACATTTATGTAATATTTTTTCCACTTTGATAGGGCCATGTAAGCATTACATTTTAGCAAAATCTAAGGTAAAAGTTGCTTTCATTTTGGAGGGTTCTTGTGCACCTTAGAGCTTTTAAATTTGGCAATATACATTATTGCTCCATTTGTTTATTAGCAATCAGTTGATATGTAACACCTCAGACATTTATTTAATAATTTTTTCACTTTGATAGCGCCATCTAAGTATTATTTTATGGCAAAATCTATGGTAAAAGTTGCTTTCATTTGGAGGGAATTCGGCTTTATGTTCATATACAATATTAAAACCTGATCGGGGACCCAATTTGGTGCATAAGCTCATATGTACTTAGATTTCGTTTTCGATAGCTCCCATGATTCCAGTCTATCTCTAATCATTGCACATTATTTTTATTCTTCCTCTATGGGTCAATGATATGTTTCAAATTTAAAAAAGGTTTAATTAATGTACCAATCAAGTCAAATATTAGTGCCCAAAATTTTAAGAATTCATTTTAGTACCTTCTGCCTAAAAGAATTAAGCTATTAAGTAGATGCGGATACTTGAGATCCCATGCACTAACGATGAATTAGAGGTATTTGTTATAATCACTGACGGAGTTAAAAAAAATTGTGCAAGGTGCTCACCCGATAAGAAAAAAATTAAACTTTTCGTGCCTCAAAATTCGAGCTAACTCACTTATTTATGATGGTCTTGGACTGTCAAGCATTTCATAATCTAGTAACACAACATTTGATTTTTTAATATAGCAAGAACAGTTTTGTCATCTCGATAGGTTTAGGGGAATCATATAACCCCAAAGTAAATTGTACCAAAATGAGATTGAAGAATTGAGATTCAGCAAAAACAGAATTGTTGAATTGCTTGTGTACGCAATGAGTTCCTAGATGAACTCCACCATCAAAGAAAGTAGTTTCAGAGAGTTAGATAAGAACAATTCCACTTGAGTCCAGAAGTTGCTTCAAGTAATGTCGAAACAAAAAGTCCCAAAACTATTGGGTGTTCTTGTCATAAAGGAAGGCAGCAAACAACCGATAATAAAAGCACGAAGTCAACAGCTTAGGATAGAATGAGTAACATAACATACAGTTGAAAAGGTTGTTATGCCTCATTTTTGTAAGGAAAAAATTTGCTGCTATCCCGGTCGGAGGAATCTTCCTCCCACCCCCTATATAGCGACAATTAGTCGTCTCTAAATATTTTTAGTGACTTTTATTTAGTGACGATAAAAAAATGCTGCTAATAATTGTCCTTGAAAGTGTTATAAGAAAAGTCACTAGAAATATTTAGCGATTATTAATTGTCACTATACACAGGGTTGAAGGAAGATTCCCACAACTCGGGCAGAAGCCCAAATTTGTTCATTTTGTAATGTCACGGACGTCAGCAGGAGGGGCGCTCTTGTGAAAGTAACGTTGAAATTGTTTAGAGAGAATAAAAAATGAAGGAATACAGGTAGGTGCATGCCCCATGTGCTCCCTGAGGCCTCTGGTTGCGAAAGATAACATGAAATCCTATAACTCCTCAATATTTTCACTTTTAAGTTTTTTAGTAAATTTACGCATAGAAGGAGATAATTCTTTAGATGATTCTTGTTTTAATTAATTATTCTTTGACTATACAACTACCTCAATGGAAGTATTGTATATTCAAGCCGAGGTGGGTACTCAAGCCTGTTTTAAAGCATCTAAACCCTGTCTACCCCAAGCTTGCTCTAGGCGGGTTTCACGGATAATTAAGCTATATAAAGGTTTGGTGAATGGGTTGCATTGAGCATAATTTCACTTCTATAATCACTCAAAACTTTTCAAGTGTAAGAATTTATTTAATTTTGGAATACCCGTTTGGCATCAAATTTGTTGAGTTCAATATTAGTAGCTATTTGGCCAGCTCAATTCAAATATGCATTGATATGTAATGAAACCGTTGACCTTGATGATTCTAGAATCAGTGTTAATTACGAATACATTTAAGACCAACCAGCTGATCAACTAATATCTTGAACTTCAAGTATTATTCATTGCCGTTGGTGTTAGTTCAGGATACGCTCCCTAATTAGGATCCTCTTTCATTATTATAATAAATGCTCATTTTATTGCTCTTGGCTATACTGTTTTTTGGGCATTGTCTCATCATTTCTTCAATATCAAATTATTTACTAATGATGCTTCTTTGTTGGCACAATTATCAGGGAAGGATGATTTGTCTACAACAAGTTTCCCGGCGCCTCTTTTATTTGTATTATAGGTTTGATGATGCTTAGTTTTGCTCTCTGACCGTGGCAGCAAGCATGAAAGTTCTCACTGAAGCTCGAAGATTAGCTTGTTTTGCAGTTGCTTCTGGTGTCCATGGACTGGACAGCTATATGGGACCAAGCTATTTTGAGACGTAGAGCAGAGGTGTCAGTGCAACGACGGGTTGGAACACTTTGTACATTTGGGGATAGTAGTGTGTGTTTGTTGTTTAGATGTCTATATGTTTGTAACATGTATGTCTATGTCTTTGCTTGGCAAAATGCTCTGTACTTTTGTGGTTAGTTAATATACCAGGCAGGGTTCTTACCCGTTTTTCCAAAAAAAAAAAAATGCGCCTTTTAATTTATCATCTGACAAGTGTGTCACATGAATGTGGTGCCTAAAGTCCATCATACCTAGGTACTCTTAGGCAGCAAATGCAAAACTAGGCTCACCTCCTCCATAATTTGGTGACAAACATTCCGGTCAATATTCTCATATTGATTTTGTCCAGTGCTCTCGTGCTCTCTCAATTGCATGCATGGTCAACAATTTTTTGCTTATACTTCCACTCTAGATGCCGCTCTCGATAAACTCGTGACGAAAACAGCAGGGAGAGTTTGATGTTCTTTAAATTTTAGACTGTTCAATATCAGCCACTATGCTGTAGGTGGACTTGGAATTGGGGACAACTTGAGGCTCAAAACATCAGGACGACCCCTGCGTGCAAATATGTAGGTAGAGATTTCTACGATCTTGCTGCACTTTCTATATCCAAACGCAAAAAAGTAAAGCCAATATTAAGGGTGAACAATGGCGGAGACAGCAGGTAGCATAAGGCCGCACATGTTGACTTGCCTTGCCGTCCTCCCAAAACTGGAACTACTATGAACTTACATAGAATATTTCTTTGATGGATGCCCCACTTTAAAGAGCTGGTTTGGCATCCCCAATATCATCATAAAGCGAAAGTCTTAATCCCCTGAATTAGCTTCCTCCTTGCTGCTTCTTTACCACTGCCTTTTGTGCTGTTGGCTTTTGACTAGAGAGTTTCCTTTGTCAAACAAACAATGAAGAATGGTAAGACTCGTGTGCATTATTTTGTCAAATAATATCCGAAGCGCAATATATACGAGACAGTATTTATGACAAGATCACCCAAATGAACTACTGATTTTGAGATTTTTTATTTCGGAATCAGGGATTCTGCTTCTTTTATCCGCTATATTCATTGATAGTTAGTTACATTTTGGAATTTTATTATGTTTATTACTATTCCGTGTCCACCTGAAGAAACTTTTCTGGGTTCCCCACTGAGAATGAAGGTGGACTTATGAGTTCGTAAATATAAAATGTAGAGAGAACATGGAGTTTATGCAATCTATAGTGAAGCCGCCAAGCATGGATTGTAACGCTCTCAGCAGCTGGGAGGGCCTTGTATGACAAACTTATTTAGTGATGCTATATTTATTTCTAGTTCCTAAACCCCCAAAAAGATAGTAGTAATATATATGAAGTGAAAAATACCGCTTTTACCCAGGAAGGAAATCCTTTTGACTTTCTAGCAACCTGGATACTTGAAAGCATTAACATTGACGTTGCTCAGAGTTTAGTCCTCATTTACTATGTCAAATTTATGTTCTAGATTTTGCTTACTATATTGCTCAAAAGCCATATTAAACTCGTGCATTGATTGGCGATACTCATTATTTTTACTTGTAGCAAAAACTATAAAAACGGCGTGAAAAGTGCTATTTAAGCTTCACTTATACATTTGAACTTTACAAGTATCGCTAAAGTGTTATATAATGACGCTTGTGAAAAATTTAATGGCGAAAGCGGAGTTCAAATTAGTTTTATCTAAAAATATAGATAAGCAGAACGTAACAATTAGCAAAGATGCGTGCAAGGCTCTTCAATCACCAAATGTTTTGTGCACCAATCTCTAAACATTTTCCGGATGAAAACGTTATTCTTTTTCTCCTTGCCCAAAACGTTCTTTATAAACTGCAGCTGCGTGTACATGCTCAAAATTGTGTACTTCCTTTCTTGTAGCCGTCTCCATCCTTTCATTGCTACAGTTTTGGCTACTTTTGCAATTCATTTGTTGTTGGTACTGTGAAAGAAACCTCACAGAGGACCAGGAAAGAATGTTGTAGGCAAACCCCAAAGTCACTTTTAACCGGGAAAGTTGTTGCTGCTCCCGGGTTGTAGAAAAATTCTTACAATTCCTTGTATAGTGACAATTAATGGTCATTAAATATTTTTAGTGGCTTTTTTGGTATCACCTTTAGCGACATTTCTTAACATATCTTTTTGGCTTTACTAAATAAAATTATCAAAAATATTTAGTGACCATTAATCGGTATTTTACAAGGAGTTGTAAGAATTTTCTTATAACCAGGGTACCAGTAAAATATTTTCCTTTTTAGCCACAACTAGCTTGAGATTTGATACTGATGTAACTCAAATATCAACTTATAATTATTGGGGGACACCTGTCATTCCCAGCCACACTTGGTCAACTAGCTTATTAGATAAATTAGGATTCTTAAAGGAATCTATTATGATCCTCAAGCATAAGACCCGAGCCCAACTATGACACCTAATTCTATTACGATTCTGACTTAAGTATGGATACAAACAAACACTAACTTTTATACTTTTTCAAAGTTCATATCCTATACGGGGCGCTATGACTTAAGTATCGAAAAGTTCTCCCTTAGGAACGCCACCCCTCGGTTATTTATTTTTTGTCGTGCATGTCAGTGTTCTCGACTAGGGATCCGAAGCATATATTTAGCAGCATCAAATTGGTGTCATCGTTGGAGTCCGTTAGCCTACCCGATTGACCTCAAAAAGACGGAATCACATCAAAAAGATCATAAGTTGTTTCTGACAGCTTATGATAGAACCACCGACGGTGCTACAGCCTGTCTGCAGATCCAATTACCGTTGCAAGAAATAATTCAAGATGCAAGCACTGCTGCCATCAACAGCACTGCCATAAAAAGGGTCCAGAGCTCACCAACTCCTTCTTCGATCACTAGAGCAGCTGCCAAAGACTAGAAACATCAGCCGCCATGTTTGCGCTCCTATACAAATACACAATCAATTTGTAGGCAATTGCTACAAATTGATTCAAATGTGTGGGCTCTTTTTTGGCCTCTTGATGATGACTTCTTCAAAGCATTTGAAAGATTAGAAACTGTGAAAATGACAATATAAATTGTAAAAAGTGCACACAAATGTAAATTAAAGGCATCAAACTTCTAATCTATGAAGGCTTAAAAGAAGGAACACTTCTCTATGAAAAAAGAAAGATATACAAAGGACATGATTGATGATAATTGATGTCCATTACAATAAGTTTTGCATCTAATATATATTGTACAAACTAAATCTAGAAAAATAACTACCACACAAAAAGTAAACACCAAATAGAAAATAACTACTACCACTTAGAAAATAACTAACTACCATTATCCGTTATCAATAAAAACACATTTAGAGGGTGGTGAAAGATGAGGAAAAAAAACCTTCCATTGAGAGTTGGAATTGATTTTAGAATTAAATCAGTTTTGAAGTATTTGACAAAAAAAGTAAACTGATTAAATCTGCTCCAATGTGCTCAAAACTGATTAAATTCATAATCGTCATTTTCTTGAATTAAGATTTAATAAGTTTTGGAGAATCAGGTTTAGACTAAAAGATTTACCAAAATATCCTTACATATAAACAGAATTAAATGCTCAATTTTACTTTGAATACACTATATGTATTTTTGCTACACTAAACCTACTTTAATCTCTTTTTATCCAAATACATTTAACAACTTTTAATCTATTATGCTTAAAATAGATTAAAACTGATTTTAGAAACTGATTATGAATTAATCAAAATTTACTTTTAAGCACCAATCTCAAACGACCTCTTAACATTAGAGAATGACTTCCGATTTGAAACTTGAATCTACCATCATCTCTTTTTGCAAACAATAATATGAACATTAGAGCTATTTAATGGTAATTACTTGAGGACAAATCATCAACTTTTAGTGACCATCAATAGTGGCTATCAATAGTGTTTAAGTCAATGACTTGACCTATTAATTGAGACTTTTTTCTTTTTGGGTGTCAACAATATTGCCCTCCTAGTTCAAGCAAATGATACTTAGAACTTGTTAAGAGCTATTCTTAAAACAAAAAGTCAAATAAATTCTCCTCAAGAAAAACACAATTTTTGTTAGATGTTTTGGCTCTTAACTTTTCAAAAGTATCACAAATTATCTAAAATTATTTGGCTTAATCAACTTCTTCAAAGTTCCTTTCTAATCAACAGAAGCATCAAGATCATTGCATGGTGAATTCCGCATGACCAATGTGGATACTGAATTATTATAACTTTGGAATGAACGAGTTCCACAAGTATAAATTCTTCACCGAAATTTAAGCTATTGAAGCCAAAAAATCTTGAACTCAATCAAACTTAAACTTTTTGTTGTGAAAACCAGAAAAGGCTTGCTAATATATTCATTACCCACACTACTTATATTTTCTTTTGGTGTATATATCATTTCATGACCCTTGTGATATGCCTCCCTTTAATACTAGTTTTATTTTCTTTTGGTGTGGAGACCATTTTATGGTAAAAAAAAATATATCACTCTTTGTGCCTTCTTCGACAAGAGATACGTTATTCCTTTTACTATTTTTGGAACTCCGTTAAGTTTATGTAAATTACTTGCACCATTCTTGGTGTAAGTTTCAGCCAGTTGACGTTAACTTCGTATGTCTCTCCAAACACACACATAGTTCACGAAAAATATGCAACTCGAAAAAGATTTGAATTGGCAATTCCAAACACTCTGAATTATATGGTCCCACAGGACGTGACATTGTTTGCACTAGATGCAAGCCCACAATCAATTTGTAGGCAATTGCTACATTTGATTCAAATATGTGGATTTTTTTTTTTTTTTTTGGCCTCTTGATAAGATTTCTTCTAAGCCTTTGGAAGACCGGAAAGTGTGAAAATAAAAATGTAAATTGTAGAAAGTGCAACTAAATGTAAATTGAAGGCATCTAACTTCTAATCTATAAAGGCTTAATCTTCTAGAGAAGAAAGACTTCTCTTTGAAAAGAGAAAGAAATAAAAAGGACTTCATTGATGATTATGGAGTTGGATCTAATATTTATAGTACAACAAAATCTAGAAAATAACTACCACATAGAAAATTATCACCAAATAGAAAATAATTACTACCACTTAAAAAATAACTAATTACACTTATCTCTTATAAATAAGAACACATTAAACATAGAAAATGACTTCCGATTTGAAACTTGAATCCATCGTCGTCTCCTTTTGCAAACAATAACCTTGAGGACAAATCATTAACTTTTAGTGGCTACCGAGAGTGTTTAGATCAGTGACCTGTCAATTGAGAATTAATTTTTTGGTGTCAACACATTAAAATGCTGCACAACCACCTCCCCCTGCCGCAAATCTGCCGGAGCAGCAAAAACAACCAAGCAGAAAAAAAAATAGAAAAAGAGAAACAAAAATGAAGAAGCCACAGCAGCACCGCTGTCCATGTGTCAAATCAAAACCCTATTGCCACCACCGCGGCATGTCCACCAGCAGCGGCGCCATTGAGCGACCGCCCCATCGGTCAAGACCCACAAAGTTCACACGAAAGTCACCCCCATCACCGCCGCAACTTCCATAGATCATCGACGGCAGCAAGTCAGCACCACAGTCAATGTTAACGTCACTACCTTGCGAACGAGCTCCCCGACATCGGCCCCCGATGTCACGCCGGCCAAGCCAACGAGGTCACGGCCAACAATCCTCCTGTTCGAAAACTCGCGTTGGCACAACCATACGACTACCAGTGAGGAACCGTCAAACACGATAGTTCTCTCAAGATCCACTCTGTCGTGACGCCAACTCATCTATCAGCCTTTATTGTCCTCTCGCTCACCACAGCAGCGCCACCTCGGCCCCAGATATGCGCCACCGTCTCCCAGTGCTGTTGGTTTAGATCTGCACTACCGCGATAACAGGAAAAACATCGTCCACCACGACCAACAGTGACGGCACCACTCCGCCGATATCGCGCAAGCGGAGATTCCCACGTCATGATAAACGGCACCGCCAGAGACACCATCCTCGCCAATCGGCCCCATCACCAGGACCCACAGCAACACCTATCAATGCCATCACAGCTGCGACAAGTAGCGCTGTCGCCGCCTCAGATTTACCTCCGAAGGCCTTGGGTTGTTCTTTGCTCGTGATAAATTGAGCAGATAAGTTTTTTATTTTTTTCTGAATTCCTCCACAAAAATGCGCGCGCGCGCGCACATATATATATATATATATATATATATATATATATATATATATATATAGGGGGCCGATCCACACCCACCGGTGGAGAAATAACAATTTCTCCACCGAACCGCGGGTAAGAGCAGCGGTTGGGAAAAATTGTCCTGACACTGCATTAATGATGGAAAAAAGGCATGAGAAAATGGTGAGAAAATGGCGAGAAAATGGGGAAAAGGAGAAAAAGGACACCAACCGCATGAAGAAGCAGCGGTTGGCCTGCCACGTGGCGTCCCCCACCCCTGCCACGTGGCCCAACCCCATGGGCCCTGCCACGTGGCGTCCCCCACCCTTGCCACGTGGCCCAACCGCGTATACAACCTGCGGTTGGGGCATGGACCCTGCCACGTGGCGTCCCCCACCCATGCCACGTGCCCCAACCGCGGGTTGTATACGCGGTTGGGGCGATGGCCCCTACCACGTGGCGTCCCCCACCCATGCCACGTGCCCCAACCGCGGGTTGTATACGCGGTTGGGGCGATGGCCCCTGCCACGTGGCGTCCCCCCACCCCTGCCACGTGGCCCAACCGCTTATACAACCCGCGGTTGGGCACGTGGCGGCCCCTCCCCTTGCCACGTGGCCCAACCGCATAAACAACCCGCGGTTGGGGGTGATGGCCCTGCCACGTGGCGCCCCCGGGTGATGCCCCCCTCCCCCATGATGCCCCACGTGTTGTCCTTCTGCCAAATTTTTTTTTTTGCCGCAGCCTTTGACCGCTCAATCACGGGTTTTTTTTCTGTCTTTTTTCTTCTCTCTTCCTCACTTTTCTCTCTTTATAATCCCCTCCCCCGAACCCTTCTTCTGCACTCTATCATCTTTACCAACTTCCTTCGTACTTCATATCTCACCTACATAATCTCCACAACAATACAAACCAAAAAATTTTACGCTAGAAGATCGGTGGATAACCGCTAGAAGATCGGTAGATTTTTCTTTAAATACATCAAGTCACAACAAGTAAGTATTTTGAATTTCCTTATAATTCAATGTTAGGTTTATACAAATCAGCGTATTACATTTATAGATTCCAAAATAGCGATTTTTTAGGGCGCCAAATATAGACAGTTTTTCACGAATTTATAAAAAATAGCTAGAGCTAGATTTTGGCAAAATGCAAAAAAGAGACCCTAGTTATTCTTAAAGGATCTGTCTCAGGTAAAAATTTCAGATTTTTCCAAAGACTGGAAAGGGGTTAACTGATACGGGGAACCTTGTAATTCTGCAGTGTATTTTAAAATATCAAGCTAGCGCGATTTCGCGCGAAAATTTTATGAGAACCCTAGGATGTTGGGAAGTTCCATTCCCCAGGAATTCGGGCCATTCCGAAGCCGTTACCTATTTTTTTGACCGAACGGCCCTTTAAGCGCTTGATCCGAAACCGGTTCGAGATTTTTGGGCGAAACCTCCGTAAAATACTTTTTAGGTCAAGAATGAATTCAGGGAGCCTAAAATAGCATTTCGAAGCACTTTTGATATTTTTCGATGCCAGGGGCATTTCGGTAATTCGCCGCCCCGAGAGGGGTATTTCGGTAATTTTACAGTGCTAAGTTTTTCGACGGACTTTTTAGTCCAGAAATGTAATTACAAAACTGAAATGTTGTTTTGAAGCTGATTTGGCGCGCGTAGGGGTGATAATGAATCCCCGGGGGCATTTCGATAATTTGTCGCTCAGCGAGGGTATTTTGGTAACTGAACGTTGTAACACAACTGGAGGAAATAATTTTCAACACTATGTGTATTCCTAGGGTTTAACACTATGACTATGTGTGTTTAATGTGAATACGAAACGTAATTGTCGCTAAAGGTGAAAACTTAATTAGACAGTTTTTTCAATTTATAAAAAATAGCTAGAGCGTGATTTTGCCAAAGTGCAAAACAGAGACCCTAGGTATTTTCAAAAGATCTGTATCAGGTAAAAATTTCAGATTTTTCCAAAGACTGTAAAGGGGCTAGCTGATATGGGAAACCTTGTAACTTCGCAGTCTAATTTAAAATACCAAGCTAGCGCGATTTCGTGCAAAACTTTTATGAGAACCCTAGGATGTTGGGAAGTTCCATTCCCCAGGAATTCGCGCCATTCCGAAGCCGTTAGCTATTTTTTTGGCCGAACGGGCCTTTAAGCGCTCGATCCGGACACCGGTTCGCGATTTTTGCGCGAAAGATCCGTAAAATACTTTTTAGATCAAGAATTAACTCAGGAGGCGTAAAATAGCATTTTAAGGCTATTTGATATTTTTCCTGATGCCAGGGGCATTTTGGTAATTTGCCACCCCGCGAGGGGTGTTTTGGTAATTTTCCCGCGCCAAGTTTTTCAAACGACTTTTTAGTCCAGAAATGTAAGTAAACCACCTGAAATGTTGTTTTGAAGCTGGTTCGGGGGCGTTGGGGTGATAGTGAACCCCCAGGGGCATTTCGGTAATTTATCGCTCATCGGGGGCTATTTTGCTAGGAAGGATCCAGCTTAAAATTCATACCTTAAAATAACTTTTAGTTCAGGAAAGGGTGTGAGACACCCGAAAACTTATTTTGTTCCGGATGTTCTGAACCTTGTGACGCACCGGCGATGACTGCCAGGGGGTATTTTGCATAAGTAGCGGGTGTTTTGGTAACTTTGCCCCTTTAAATTTTTTCCTGATATATTTGGTATATAATTGACGTGACCCATTTAAAAACTTGACTTTAAAGCGGTTTTGAGGTGTTGGGGGTGTAAGGGCCATCGGGGGGTATATTGCTATATAACCACGTTGGCGCTAAATTCAGTGGGAACTAGCGTAATTAAGCGTTCGGAGTGGTGGGAAGTGAGGATTTGTTTTAATACATTGAAATAATGACTATTGCTAATGTGTTGGTAAGCTAGGTTAAAGATCCAGTTATAGTTTTGGAATGTAAATATTATGGACGCTAAGTTGGTTTATAATTATATTTTGTTCTTAGAGGTATGAATTTCAGCCGTGGACCTCATGATACATCAATCCTATACGATGACGATGACCACGTCGCGAGGCACGTATTTGACGGTGTCGATAGGAGTGTTTTGGAAACAATTCAAAGCACAAGGCACCTTGAAGAGTGGGTACTAAACGAGGAACAAATACGTCGCGAGGCACGTATTGTTCTTGTTTCATAGGCTTGATTCTCGTTTTTATTGTTGGATGCAGACTACTGTCCTCTCTCTAGCGTGCGAACGGCCACAGGGGGACCCTTGGACGGTCGTGATGATAAAGGACCGACCAAAGTAATATAACGGTCACGATTGCGGGATTTACGTCCTCAAGTACATGGACTACATTGCTCGCTCGGAAGTGCTCAAACACTCCTCGTGGACTAGGAAGGATGCCTTGACGTTTAGGTATAGGATAGCCTGGGAGCTGAAAAAGAATGAAGCTAGACGCCTTCATTACCATTATCCTGACGTGCGTGACTAGCTGCTGTGATGTTACAAAAAACTGTACCAAAAAGAAATGTACATAATTTTTCGCATGCTATGAATTTGGTGCTAAAATGTGCGCGAATATACCTTTCATATGACGCATTCGAAAAAATTACGCGTCTCGCTTTTCGCCGAAATTCATAGAAATGGGCTAACTAGCGTGCATGAGGTGCAATGAGAGAAAAAAAAGTGACAAAAAAAATTGTAACTTTTTTCGGAAGTTATCAATTGGGCCTTAAAGTGTGGCCGAATATGCCCTTCCTAGGAAAACCCAAAAAATAATGTGTCCCGTTTTTTGCCGAAATTCTCACAAATGGGCTAACTAGCGTGCCTGAGGTGCAATGAGCGAAAAAAAAGTGACAAAAAAAATTATAACTTTTTTCGGAAGCTATCAATTGGGGCCTAAAGTGTGCCCGAATAGGCCCTTCCTAGGAAAACCCAAAAAATAATGTGTCTTGTTTTTCGCCGAAATTCTTACAAATGGGCTAACTAGCGTGCCTGAGGTGCAATGAGCGAAAAAAACGTGACAAAAAAAATTACAACTTTTTTCGGAAACGAGATTTTAAGCTTTGAAACGGGATTTTAAGCTTCCTGAATTCACTCTTTAAAATAACTTTTCAGGTGTCTCACACCCTTTCATGAACTAAAAGTTATTTTAAGCACAAATTTGTATAATGTAAAATTAGCAAAATAGCCCCCGATGAGCGGCAAATTACCGAAATTCCCCCGGGGGTTCATTATCACCCCAACGCCCCATATGGCGGCTACACCACCGGCAGTCTCAAAACCGCTTTGCTTACTACTTTTTAAATGTATCACATCAATTATATACCAAATATTTCCTCCGAAGATTTTAAAGGGGATGCGTTAACAAAAATTACCCCGCTACGTATGCAAAACACCCCCTGGCAGCCATTGCCCCAACAAACATCTCAGAACAACTGGAACAAAATAACTTTTCGGGTGTCTTACACCCCTATCCTATAACTAAAAATCATTCGAGAAATTTTTCAAGCTGGTTCAGTTAGCAAAATAGCCCCCGTCATTGCGGGCAAATTACCGAAATGCCCCCGGGGGTTCATTGTCACCCTAACGCCCATCAAACCAGCCTCAAAATAACCTTTCAGATGTTTTACTTACATTTTTGGACTGAAAAACTTGACACCGTAAAATTAGCAAAACACCCCTCGCGGGGTGGCAAATTACCAAAATGCCCCTGGCATCAGAACAATCTCAAAAGTGTTCCCGAATTCATTCTTGATCTAAAAAGTATTCTACGGACTTTTCGCCCAAAAATCCCGAACCGGTGTCCGAATCGAGCGCTTAAAAGCCCGTTCGGCCAAAAAATTAGCTAACGGCTTCGGAATGGCCCGAATTCATTGGGAATGGAACTTCCCAACACCCTAGGGTTCTCATAAAAGTTTCGCGCGAAATCGCGCTGGCTTGATATTTTAAATTACACTGCAAAGTTACAAGGATCCCCATATAGTTAACCCCTTTGCCCCGCTACGTATGCAAAACACCCCCTGACAGCCATCGCCCCAACAAACATCTCAGAACAACTGGAACAAAATAACTTTTCGGGTGTCTTACACCCCTATCCTATAACTAAAAATCATTCGAGAAATTTTTCAAGCTGGTTCAGTTAGCAAAATAGCCCCCGATGAGCGGCAAATTACCGAAATGCCCCCGGGGGTTCATTGTCACCCTAACGCCCATCAAACCAGCTTCAAAACAACCTTTCAGATGTTTTACTTACATTTCTGGACTGAAAAACTTGACACCGTAAAATTACCAAAACACCCCTCGCGGGGTGGCAAATTACCAAAATGCCCCCTGGCATGAGAAAATTTCAAAAGTACTTTAAAAAGCTATTTTAAAGCTTCCTGAGTTCATTCTTGATTTAAAAAGTATTTTACGGATTTTTCGCCTAAAAATCCCGAACCGGTGTCCGGATCGAGCGCTTAAAAGCCCGTTCGGCCAAAAAATTAGCTAACGGCTTCGGAATGGCCCGAATTCCTTGGGAATGGAACTTCCCAACATCCTAGGGTTCTCATAAAAGTTTCGCACGAAATCGCGCTGGCCTGATATTTTAAATTACACTGCAAAGTTACAAGGTTGCGCGTATCAGTTAACCCCTTTCCAGTATTTGAAAAAATCTGAAATTTTTACCTGATACAGATCTTTTGAAAATAACTAGGGTCTCTGTTTCGTACTTTGGCAAAATCTAGCTCTAGCTATTTTTTATAAATTCATGAAAAATTCTATAATAATAATAAAAAGGACATGAAAGGATATTATAATAATAATAAAAAGGACAAGAAGGAAAATGGAGAAAACCCAACCGCCACACTTAGTGGCGGTTGGTATCATTGCAAATTTATTTTTTTTTCTGTCGTTAAATGTGAAAACTTAATTAGACAGTTTTTAACGAATTTATAAAAAATAGCTAGAGCTAGATTTTGCCAAATTGCAAAAAAGAGACTATAGTTATTTTTAAAAGATCTATATCAGGGAAAAATTTCAGATTTTTACAAAAACTGGAAAGGGGTTAACTGAAACGGGGAACCTTGTAACTTTGCAGTATAATTTAAAATATCAAGCTAGCGCTATTTCGTACGAAACTTTTATGAGAACCCTAGAACATTGGGAAGTTTCATTTTCCAGGATTTTGGGACATTCTGAAATTGTTAGCTAATTTTTTGGCCGAACGGTGCAATTTTTTGGGAAATAGACCTAAAAAAATTAGCCCGTTCGGCCAAACAATTAGCTAACGACTTCAGAATGGCCCGAAGTCCTGGAAAATAGAACTTCCTAACATCCTAGGGTTCTCATAAAAGTTTCGCACGAAATCGCGCTAGCTTGATATTTTAAATTATACTGCAAAGTTATAAGGTTCCCCATTTCAGTTAACCCCTTTCCAGTTTTTGGAAAAATCTGAAATTTTTCCCTAATATAGATCTTTTAAAAATAACTACGGTCTCTTTTTTGCAATTTGGCAAGATCTAGCTCTAGCTATTTTTTATAAATTCGTAAAAAACTGTCTAATTAAGTTTTCATTTTTAGGACAAAAAAAAAATTTGCAATGATACCAACCGCCACTAAGTGTGGCGGTTGGGGTTTTCTCCATTGTCCTTCATGTCCTTTTTATTATTATTATAATATATATATGTCCTTTAAATGTCCTTTTTATTATTATTATAATATATATGTGTCCTTTTTTAAAAAAAATGCAACTTGGCAAATAATTCCCAACCGCATGTAGGGGTTGCGGTTGGGCATTAATGCCAACCGCAACTCCCACACGCGGTTGGGCATTATTACTTTAAACGCTATCTTTTCAGTCATGTTTTTTTCCTGTTGCAAGGGCTTAAACTGTGTCTGCGAGCATCAACAATGAAATGTTGACCGCTTTATAAGCGAGGTAAAATTCACAGCACCTTGCTAATTGAAGTCACGCCTATGGTTTCTATTGCAGCATCTTTCCGACTCGGCATTACTTATCGTCTCGTTATATGTTCGGTCATACAATGACCTCTATCAATGGTTAGATTTTCGCAGCACTGCTTGTTGAAAAGCTAATCCTACATTAATGGAGGCACGCACACTGCCAACGTATCTAGTGAATTAGAACACTTCTCCAACCTCTTCTTATAGCATCACTAATATGTTCGCTATAAATGTTAGCTCATGCTCATGCCACCAACAAATTGAATCTAGTTATGGCATAGTATATCAATAAAATGAGGCAACTTTATTGATCACCAAGTGACATCCTGCTCAGACGGAGTCCACGTCCTCTAGCTTTATTCATCACCCAGTTCCATTCTGCTTAGACAGACTCTACGTCCTCTAGCTTTATATACTTGTCCAGCCGAGTGTACCCATTGTGGTATTTTATATTTCTATTACTCATACAGGTCTTCTTGTGACCATACCTTACATAGGCTGAAAAGCCATCTTTATATTCATGATTTCTTAGGCTGAGACGCTTTATATATTCTTACAGCATCAACATTATTGGCTTAAAGCCTTGTGCCTTCCCAGGCAGGAAGGGCTTCATATATTTACATGTGTGTGTGTGTGTGTGCGCGTGTGTGTACAATTGTGGTAATATCGCAGGCTCCAATTCCTGCTTCTTCTCAGTTGTGTCAAAATAACAAGTACTTGTTAGTTTGACCTCAGCCCCACAAGGCATTTACATGAGCTTTGTGCTCCATTAGCCTTCAAGGGCGCATACAAGAACTCTATGTTCCATCAAACCCCAAGACATTTACATGAGTGCACCATCAGACCTCAAGGGCGTTTACAGGAATGCTACATTCCATTAACCCTAAGGGTGATAAGGTAAAGCTCAAGCTCTAACCATACGGTTTAGTGAAAGCTCTAACCCATGAAACGACACAACATTTTGTGGGACTTCATCATCCCACCACTCTTTGTCAATTCAAAACTGCCAAGCAAGAGTGCGAGGCCAATTTTACCAACTCGATCTCAGTTGATGATGAGAGTTCATGTAGGATAAACATGTACAAGCACATGCAACAACTTCCATGCACAGCTGTGCATCCTCTCCCCAAAGAGGCTATGATGAGGCACAATCTCTGAGATCCCATAATTTGTCTTCCCAAAGACAAATACAAATAGCATGCTTAGGCAAAATTCTAAGACCTAGCTCCCAAGAGATAAAGTCCAGACACCTGTTTGGGAAAATTCGTGGCTTAATGTAATATCCCAAAATTTTGAAACGTTAACACTCACTCGATCACCTATACTAAGACAATAGAACCCTCAAACTCATTAAAATAATACCACAAACTGTCAGAGCAACTAAACCATCAATTAAATCATACTTCTAATAGGCTGTCATAAATGGCACATCAAAAACTAAGTTCGACAATTTTTAGATAATAATGTTAACCCACGCAGGGTTTCTAATGTTCAATACTAACTTAACTTAATTTTTTTTGCTAGGCTTTAATCCATACTCAAGCAACTTATGGTTGGTTATCACATGTAGAAAGGAAGTCAAACGAGAGTGAGCCTTTGGTTGGTTATCCCTCGATTACTAGTCATTTTAAAATATTTCAGATGTAATAAAATAAAATAAAAAAAGATAACATCGAATATGAGCATGCGCAGTACACTATAGTAAAGCCACCCCGACAGTGCTCAATACACTTTACATGTGCATATGTACACTACTTAGTCCATTTAGGTACTAGTTTAACCCAACTAACAGACCATCCTTATAACTCCAACAATACGCACCATCCTTATAACTCCCAGAATTACTAACTCATGTCAACATTTAGAAAAAATAAATACAACTGAAAATGTTTTATTGTGATTGAATCAGTAAACAGATGAGAATGAACAAGAATTCCAAACGATCGTCACAAGGCTAAATTAGGGTTTCACGGACAATTTGAAAATATTTTTATATCAATTATAAAAATAAAAATTCAATGTAGTTCATAAAACTGTTGTTATAAAGCATTTGAAATCAGAGCAATAAAATAAGATTCGGATGGAATTCCTTACCTCGATCCAAGCTAAGCGATGTTACACAACCTCGATAAATAATCCTTTTAATTATTTGTTAGAATACAATCTTTGCTAATATAATATAAATATAATATTAACTACGCACAACTTGCTCATTCCTAACCCCGAAATCACACAATCTAAATTGGGCCTTGCACACGGTCAACCTAACCGAAAATTTCGTACACTTCTTAATGCGTAACAATGCCCCAATTATAGCTTAAAACATTATAAAAAGTCAAATATGAATTTTCTGAATTTGTTTTTGAATTAAAGTAATTTCTTTAAATGCAATAAAACCCATAAATAGTCATAATTGCCTTTAGCTGAAAATAAAGTCATATAATTTTTTGTAAGAACTTCAAAATATATATAAAAATTATAAAAATTGAATTCAAAATTTAAAAGGCATTAAAATTATTTTAAAATTTTTCATTTTGCTAAATGTAATGCGATACGAATATGATAGCAAATCAACTCTAAAATCACCAAACTTAATCTGGAACTTATTTATATTATAAAAACGTTACTCTGATTTTTCCAAAACTTTTTCATGAGTTTTAAGGGCTCCAAAAGATTTTACAAATCTAAACCTATAAAAAATATTAAAAATACATACAATTTCAAAAAATTATAAAATTTTACCAAAAATTCTAATATAGCGTGGGATGTTATATTTTAAAATTTCAAGTGCTAACAATCATCGTACACTATCCAATACTCGTGTCGTACCCAACGCTAAACTGTGGTACACCTGTGCAAGCATAGGGTACCACGACACAGCAGTGACCCACTCCTTCTTTTTCCCCTTGTTCTCTGCACTCACAGGCCCTAGTGCATTCACAGACCCACAAACCCCACACACCCACAGTTGCCAGACCTACACCTATACACAAAAGCACACACTAATCACACCATAATACCCACACAAACACACATTTATGCACACATCACTCACACACATGCATCCAACAATCACACACACACACACACAACACAATACACACATGCAGGCATCCACTTACTGCACACACCAAACATACAGTTTACACACACAAGAGCACACACTAAACACACACCACTTCACACATAACCAACTCACAGAGCCTATCAATGCTACACCCTCACATGACTGCACACTTTAACCAGGCACACAACACACAAACATTGTGTCTTCATAATTACAAACACACTGAAACACACATATTGTGACACCCCCAACCCTAGTGATGTCACCAGAGCTGGGTCGTCAGTCATGACCGCATTATAAACCCTGTCGATACAGAGCAATTCTAAAAACATCCTTGAACATACATAAGGTTTCACAAAAAGCCATCCTTACAAAAAATTTCATCTTAAAGCTCAACTTGAACACAGCGGAAATATTTACACAAAATGTCTAGTTCCCAAAATGCGTATTATGTCGTCTTACTTTTCAGTCTACTGATTAAGCGCCTTCTCGTTCCCTTTCCTTGAAGTTTTCCTTACTTTGCCCTGACTGCCTGAAACATTACAGGTAAGGAATGAGCGCAAATCGCCCAGTAAAGATAATACGAGGAAAAACACAGACAACGAAGTGACAGCCTTAAGAAAAATGATAATCAATCTCAACGATATCAAGAATCCAGAATTTCAAAGGATGACACAACATCAATTCAATGGATCATTTAACATGCTTTCTTTTCTTTTAGTCAGACTGAGCGGCTTTAAGGCCCAACAGAACAACATTATCACCACATTTAATGAACTGGACTGACCGAACTGACTACAATGCAAGTGAACATTAAATCACCAAATTAAACATCAATAAAATTTAAGCCATAAAAATCACAATGTCATAATAAAGTCAAATGCAATGCAGACACCGACCGGACTGGCTGGACTCAATCGACACGACTGACTCAAACCGCGCGTTCTACATCCTATTTGCCTGTGACTATGTTTCACTGGCTCTCCTTTCACATAATGTCCCGTGCTCCGGGATGTTCATCTCAATCTCAGACAAATAAAAGAGACAACAAGCACAAGAAGGGAACTCACAAAGAGTTGTTCATCCCCAAACCACGCTATCGTCAAAGCACATAATATAACAACTGAAGGGACTAAGGGAACTGAGTTCACCCCATCTCCTCGATTCAACAAACCATTCAACAAGAAATTTCAGTCAAGTATACAACTGAAGTTCAACAAGGTAACTCGAAATCATCATTAACGCATACAAAGTAGACTAGGAAACAAGCTAGTCGAAAACCACAACAATATTTCAATTACGAGAGGTACAGGCACAACAACCACCGATACCTTATATTCACCATAAAACATTCATCATACTTCACCCTAACAATGATGGGTATGCCACGAGGAACAATTTTGTAGCATGCAAAGAGCCATACTATCCATACCTGGCTGGCTTTTAGCAGACGAGATTAATAATTTCAAACCGCAGCGAGTAGGGTCACCTATTCAAATAAGATTTTACTCGTTAGCCACTAACCATCATAATATACAATTATTCTACTTTCATTTTATCAGTTATTTACCGTGTTCTATAGCGGTCGGTTACTCCGACCTAACAGTCAGGTCTTTAACCTAGCCGAGCACCACACTAGTGCTGATACCCTTCATTTAGGGATTTTCATCTCATTCCCCACTTCTTGTTATTTTAGAATGCTCAATTAAGGCATTCACGAAGTTCGGAGTTCGCTCGGTAAATTACCAAAATACTATTCGTCTAGTGGCAAATTATCAAAAATGCTCTCGGGGTCCACTATCACTCCCATCACCTCAAATCAACTTCAAAATAACCTTACAGGTGTTTTACCACCCTTTTCGGACTAAAAGTCCTTTGAAAAACTCTACCGAGAAAATTACCAAAACACCCCTCTCCGTTGGCAATTTACTAAAATGCCCCACAAGGGTTCTCGGAACCAAACAAATCTCAAAAGCGCTTAAAATGTTATTTTTACCCTCCTGAAGTCATTCCCAAGCTAAAAATTATTTTACAAAATTTTCGCTTGTCTAGACCGAGCGGTTAAAAGTCCGTTCGACGAAAAAATAGCAAACGACCTCAAAATGGTCCAAAATCTTGGAAAAAGAAACTTCTCAACATTCCAAGGTTCCCATAAAATTTTCACGCGAATTCGCGCTAGTTTGGTATTTTAAATTACACTGTAAAGTTTCACGGTTCCCCGTATCGGTTAACCCCTTTCTAGTCCTCAGAAAAATCTGAAATTTTTCCCTGATGTAGATCTCCTAAAAATACCTGGGATCTTTTTTCTGTACTTTGGCTAAATGTAACCGTAGATATTATTAAAAATTCGTGAAAAAACTTTTAAATAAATTTCCATTTTTAGCGACGAAAATGACTACTATTCAAATTACACACACTGTCATTCACCTTTTTCACACCCACAATGTCTTCTTCCTCCCTCACTCACTGCTGAAACCCACCACACACACACACAGCTTACAAACACACACTCAATCATTTTCTAACCTCTATGCCTAACCTAACTTCACTCTAACACCACCTTTTACACAATCAAACCTATGTGTATCACAATTACACACATAGATGCACCCACGGATCAAGAACACACACACAATTTCACCCGTGACACACACACTTATGAACACACACAAACCCAGCCGCGGTCCCCTTTGCCGAGCTCCACCACAACCACTGGCCCCCTACAAACTCACATACACCCACCAATCCTCCATATTACAACCATTCACATACATAAGCTTCCAATTCCCGCTTATGAATCCCCACCCGAAGCACACCATGAGCAAATACACACACTGATACCACAGGATTCACACATACTAATACAACCGTTATTCACTAAATTTAAGATGGAATTACACCAATAAATGAAGGATTTACCCTTTGCAATTCTCACAATTTCTTCCCTTCTCCATTTGCCCGAGCTCTGTTCTCTCTCTGGCTCTTTGTTTCTATTTCTTTTCTTCTTCTATTTTTGGTCCTCTTCTCTTTTTCTTTCTTTCCTCTTCCTTTCTTCCTTCCCCGAAGCTGCCCTTCCTCTCTGTTTTTTGTTTTTCTGCTTTGTTCTCTTTTCCCTTTTCTTTGTTCACCCAAAATTCAACCACCCATTATTTAAATTTTCACATTCACTTAGTCACCACCCTAGCATGAGGTGGCAACCGGTAATAACTTCTCCTTGAACACTTGGCATTTGGGCATGCTTTACAAAATTTATGAATTGACCCCCAATGGTTTTCATATTTATAAAATGACCCCTAAACTTTTTGTAATTAACTTTTTGCCCCTCTAGATTAGGAAAATTCCACTTTGACCCCAAAGCTACACTGACCCCTCTTCCCACTCCCGTTACTTAATTAACGCCAATATGACGTTACTCGATAAAATAATTCCGGTTAATTAATTAACTTAGTGTTAAATAATTTTTCGATACGTTCGGGGTATCACACATACATACAATACACACACCATACACCCATACTCGAACACACACGCAAGCACACAAACCTCCCCACACCCACTGCCTTACGACAGTGGGTCTTCTCTTCTTCTTTTATTTTCCCTTACCACAGTCACCCATGTGCATCCCCAAACCCATTATACATATACAAATATTGATGCCAAGAAAAGTAGGTTCGTACCTACATGGAGGTGCCATAGAGGCTGCAGTCCGAGTTAACTTCCAAATGTACAAAATGAGAGACAATGAGGATGGAGTAAAGGTAAAGAGCAAGGCTTCCCAGACAGGCCGTGAGGAGTGACAGTGCTGTGGAGACAAGGCTGAGACGAATAGGGCCGGCAGTCGACAGTCCAAGTCGAGGTCCAAGTCATGGTCCAATGCTATGTCCAAGATTATGCCAATTGTGTTTCTCTCTGTAGAATTAAAGAGCTCTCATGTTCTAGAGTGAGAAAGTGAATTTGAGAGAATGAGCAAAAAAGTCCTTGAATAAATCACAAAGTCAACTTTTTGTAGGCAAAGGTATGCTTATGTCATGAAATGCCATGTGTCGTCCCCTAGGAGTGACACATCACCAAGGGGTCCAAAAATACATTTCTAAAATTTGCGCTACCTGCCCCACACAGCATAGCCCTATCGGTATGAGAAGACTGACCACACTGTGATGACATGTCAGAGTAAGCCCGCTGCCCTAGCCACCGGTCCAAGCCCTTACTGAATCCCGCAAGATGTGTCATGAGACAGGGAGAGAACCTGAGAGCGGTGAGGGAAGGTCCCTGTGACCAACTGCCAGGCGAACTAAGCGCGATGCCCTCTAAAGACATGCTTCCGTCCCGGAGTGACCTGGGGGTCATCGTCCTGGGGGCACCGATGATCACCGGTAACGAGAATGGACATGGTTGCAGCTCAGATCTACCTAGTGTCATAAAAGTCACCCCAGGTGGCAATAGACTCTGTGGTAGCGAGCCTATCCCAGTGTGAAGGGTCCTCATGCCGGAGCACTACGAACGGAGCCCCCTAAAATGAAGACGGCGATGGCTTTTGTGGTAGCGAGCCCATCCCGCTGCGAGGGGTCCTCGTGTCGGAATACTATGAGCAGAGCCCCCCAGAATGAAGACGACGATGGCTTCTATGGTAGCGAGCCCATCCCGCTGCGAGGGGTTCTCATGCTGAAGCACTACGAACGAAGCCCTTCGAAATGCTGCATACTCCGGAGAGTGGGTCAAAGCATGTCCCACAACCATGGCAAGGGCGCATGGTGTGGTGAATGTGTGGTGCCCAAGGGCATGTAACATGATTTTGGTGCACGGATGCGATGCCAATGGCACGAGACATGATTATGGCTCATGGACGCGATGCCAACGGCATGAGACATTGATTGTGGCGCATGGGCGCGGTGCCTACAGCACGAGACATGATTGTGGCACAAGGGCGCGATGACAACGGCATGAGACATCGATTATGGCACATGGGAGCGGTGCCTACAGCACGGGACATGATTGTGGCGCATGGGCGCTATGCCAACGGCATGAGACATTGATTGTGGCGCATGGGCGTGGTGCCTATAGCACGAGACATGATTGTGACACGGTGCCGAGGCACATGTTATAGAAGTGGTGCACGAGCGCGGCAATGACCGTCAAGAGACAATACTTGGTGCCGGGGCACATGTTATGGAAGTGGCGCACGGGCGGGCGTCGAGTGTCCCAGAGAAAGGGTGTGATCCAAGTGTGCCTGTTATACAATAATGATGAATGCGATCTTTAGAAATGAAGAAGTTGGGAGTGATGGTACGCAGCCATTAGCGAAGGGTCACTCGGGGGTAGCGCTCGACTTTGGGCGATGGGCATCACGGAGGCATTGCGTGGCCACGGATGATGGACGTCGCGAGGTTGGTGTGCGAGCATCACAAAGACCCAAAATTTTGTGAAGATAAATGCACATGGAAGGGGAGGCCGAAGGCCGAATTTTGGGGGAAGGCCAAGGCCATCCCCTTGGGAAAGTCAAGGCCGACCCTAGGGGGTGGCCAAGGCCAAGGCCCTCCCTCAAAGGTGAGGCCAAGGCCACTTCTCTTCTTTGGTGGCTTTGGGCATGCCAAAGGTTGGTGTGTTTATGGACAATAAGGAGTCGGGCAGTCAAGGTATGACAAGCGTGTTACCGTGAGTCGCACCCACGTAATGAACAAGGCGCCAAACTCACACACGAGACGTATGTAGCAAAGAACGCACGAAAAAGGACATTGCACGGGAAGTGGGTGACTTGGGGGGAGGCCAAGGCTAACCCCCATGAGAGGCCAAGGCCAACCCCATAGGCAAGGGGGAGGCTGAGGCCGACCCCATGGGGTGGGCCAAGGCCTTTGCCCCTTGACCTTGTTGCTTCGGTCTCGCCATCAGTTGATATTTTTGGTGAAAAGGTGTTCGGATGGTCCCGACGTGATGAACGTGCTACCGTGACTCATGCTGATGTTAAATAATTGGTGCCTAAGTCTCGCACGAGGCGTGCAGAGTGAAAAATGCACGTGACTTGGGCATGCACACTTTGACTGGTTTGATGCGTTGAAAAGTTGACTATTGAATGTGTCGACGTGTATGTGCGAAGTGGGATCCCTAGTGGGCCTTTGGGTGCGACTAGAATAGGTTGGGAACACATAAGATACACACACGTGCGCGCACACACACACACGCACCCACAAACTGCCCCATAGCAGAGCTTGCTCTTTCCTTTTTTTTTGTTGTACACCACACGATTACACACAAACAATCTCATGCAAACCTTGGCTTTTATCTCTCTTTCTCTCAAAAACCCACATAAAGACAGCCACCCTTACACTCACCCATGGATGTCCTTGCGACAGCCATAGCCACCACCATAATGCTTCACAGCAACTATCACCCCACGACCAACACCAAACACACATGCACACGACTGACTCTCTCTCTCTATCTCTCTCTCTCTCTCTCTCTCTCTCTCCCCCATTTCTTTCACCCAGAAATATCACACTAAGCGCATGGTAGGCACACTGATTATAAACCGGTTCACAACTACCCATTAATCCCGTAAATCATTGAAAAAAACTGGAGAGACAACGCTAGAACTTACTGGAAAATTTGCCAGAAAACTTTTCTTCTTCAAGCCCTCTTTCTCTCTCTCTTTCTCTCTCTACCGTATATGTACATCAGAAGAAGAAAAATAGTTCTTGGATGGCTGCCTCAACAAAGTTATATTTATATGTATCATAAAACCCTAGATGGGAAAAATACCAAAAGCGTCCTCAATTTTTGATAGTTATTCAAAACTTACCCAAAACTTTCTATTATTACGAAATGGCCCAAAATTGTTATTTATGACAAAATAATGCACTAGAAAATTTTAACATGTCGTTACCTAACCCTGTTTCACTAATTGTAGCCAAAAAGTTGCTACATAAAAAATCGATGCTAACTAAATGAAAATTCTTCGCTAAAATTTTTCAAAAATGTCGTTTACACTAATTGTTACTAAGTACCTCAATGAATATCACTAATAATTGCCATCATTAAATTATAGCTTGTGATTTTCTAAAATTTTGTTGCTAATGGTTACCGACAAAATTTTACTCTTGAAAATCAACGCTAAATCTTGCATATAAAAGTCGTCGCTTAAAATAAACTAATCGGCTAGGCAATATCAAGGTCCAGGGTGTTACACTTAAGCTCCCAGGGGTTTCAGCCCGAGAATAATGAGATGGAAAAAATATTGTTTACCCATATGAGCGGATGAAGAATCCCTCAAAGATTCGACTTGTGTTCAATTAAGACACTCAATATACACTTCATCGGCCAAACTGTTGGCTAAGAAAGTGGAGGTCTTATGATATTAATCAAATAAAACTCCCAAGTATTATGAGACACCTGACATTTCTGGCTAAACTGTATCAATTAGGCTTACTGGATAAATTATAGTTCTTAAAGGACTCTAACACGATCATCGAGGATAGGGCCTGAGCCCAATCATGACACCTGATTATATTAGGATGTGGATAGTTGGACAACACAAACACTGTCTTTCATGTTTTTTCAAAGTTCTTACCTTATAAATGCACTATGATTTAAGCATGTAAGAGTTTTCTGTCTAAAACACCATCCGGCGGTTACTCATTTTATATCTTGCTGGTCATCATTCCTGACTAGGGTCATGTAGCATATCCTTAACAGTAACAAATACCAAGAAAGAAATGGTTTGCAAGAAAAAGGTCCCATAATCGACTGTTGAGATGACAGTCTAAGAGTGCAAGCGAGGAGCTAGGTACAGTGTAAACATAGATAACCGTTGAACATCAGGCAACAGGTGTCTATTGTGAGTATTATGGGGAGACGGGTTTTTGGAGTACTAAATCTGATGAAGAAACAAAATCACAGTTGACGTTGCTGGGGGAACAAAATCCTCTGTCCTCCTTCAGATCACTCCCTTGACCCAACACTAAATCATCTGATTTTCACCAACAGTTTAGCCTTAGAGGTAAATCTCTCTCTCTCTGCCTCCCCCTCCCCCCTCCTCTCTCCCTCCCACACACGCATACAAAGAGACACTGATGTTTGCTGCCAGTTACATAGATTCTTTAAGGGATAGCAATAGTTACCCAAGGCCAAAGCTTGCAGCATTTTCTCTCTTTACTCTTTTCCTTCCCTCTTTATTTCTTTTTCACTCTTCTAGTACCTGGCCTCCCATTGTTTTTTAGGGTTTTAATACACAAAATCAACCTTTTTTCCCTAAGGGTTGAGGGAGGGGGGGTTAGAGGGGTGACAAAATTAGAGAACATATACACGGGGGGCCGTGCAACATAAATTGCTTCTAGTTAGTCACCAATCAATTGTTTACCAAATATGAATCTGATAAGAAAAATGTTAGTCCCAAAATCTTATATGTTGTTTTACGTTAAAAATGCACTGTAGTGACAAGTATTGAACTTCTGATGACACACAAGGGAACATATTAGGGTGTGACAATAAGCTCTTCTTAAAATAATAGCAATCTGAAAGGTTGGTCGCTACTTGGATGCAATACGCTAGTAGCTATAAAAGGTGGCCAGTTTCTACAGTTTGTTGCTATACGTGAAACATTCTTAGCGATCGACAAATCTAACTAACCAAAAATTTCGTCACGAAAGCAAAGACTTCACCAATGCACCCGTTCATATCGCTGAAATGATTTAGATACTTCAAGTGCTTTTAAGGAGGGCCAAGGCATATCTAGAATAAAATGTATGGAAAAGTAAATATTCGGCTTGGACACCACATAATGTTCAAAAATTTGGGGGAAGGGATGGGGGGCATGGTCTTAGTTACTAGGATGCCTCTCCGAGTCTCAAACTTCCGCCTCTGTTACCACTATATTTCTTTGATGATGTGTGAATACTCCCACCTAAATTCTTATTAGAGTAGTCACGAACACTGATATGTGAAGCTGTAGTTCGGTCTTTATGTGGAGTTTGCCGTTTGAAAATGCTTATCACCTGGCTATCAACCATAAACCACTCTATATAAGTTTTTGACTTTCAGAGCAAACACGTTAGTCTTTCTTTTCCATTTGGGTCAATTGCATTGGGCGCCCCTAAGTTTGCTTGCGGTAGCTCTCTGCACCACAAAGTTTTTTTTAGCTCTCTGCCACCCTAAACTTCCATAAGTGTGGCACCGATCACCTCCGACCATATTCTGACCAAAATTCAAGCAAATGGCTGAACTCAGGAGGGTATTTTTGGAATATCAGGTCAAAAATTGGGGGTCTAGGGTTTATTATGATCAAATTAAGGAAGAAGGGTTCTAGGCCTTGTGTATGGTAGAAATTGATGGTTGTGGTGGGATCTAGAGCAAAAATTGAGGCACCATAGGTGCTCGTCTACTCGGCTTGGCCGAGTAGAGGCGTCATAGGTGCTCGTCTACTAGGCTTGGCCGAGTAGAGGCATGATAGGTGCTCGTCTACTCAGGTACGTTTTGTTTATCATCGTGGGGTAAACGGATAATTTTGCCCCCTGGTAAGTTCATCAGATCATGCCACGTGTCCATGGTATTTCAATGGTCATGGAATCTCACCCGTTGGAGGAGTCTTTCATTTCTATATAAGGGGTAAAAAAGTTTCTTTCCCTTTACCACACTTCTCATTTCTTGAGTGGAGTCGAGAGGGGCGATTTTTTTGGGCTTTTGAAGATTTCTGAGTTTGAAGATCTTCAGTTTCACCAAGTAAGCTCCAAATCTTTTTTTGAAATCTTTTGCTTTTGATATGAAATTATGTCTAATGAAGATGAAGAATGTGTTTTTGTGCCTAATGTCGACGCTCAAGGCGTCAGGGTAGAACCTACTTTTGACCCCCTATTTTTGGAGACTGGTGTCCCTTTGGTTCCCTTCCAGGAGCCGAGGGGAGTCCCTGCCAAAGAGGTTTTGAGGGAGAGCGCACAATCTTCTAAACCTTTTGACGCGCATACACTTAGGAGCAAACTCAGCAGCTATGACTTGAAGCTCCTTCGGGAGCGTTGTGAAATTCCTCCCATTGTAAGACTTAGGCTTCCCAAAGAGGATGAATCAGCCAACATGGCCACCATTGATGAAATTGGTGTTTATTGGGATATGTTTATCAATGGCTTTAGGGTTCCCCTCCATCCTTTTTTTATTAGTGTCTTGAACATATATGGCCTTGCGCCCGGCCAATTTTCCCCTCATGCGTGGTGGTTTATGAGTTTTTTCATATATCAATGTCATAAACTTGGTTTGAGGCCTAAAGTTAAGGTATTCAGATGGTTTTTCACCATATGCACAATCACAAAACAAGTAGGTTGGTATTTCTTAAGTCGGCGCCCAAAAGTCGATGCAAACTTATTTCCCCATCCACCGTCATCCAACCATAACTGGAAGGAGAGGTTTTTGTTTGTTAAATTGCCTAAGTCTCAATGGAGGGAAGTTTGTAATGAGTGGCTAGCTGATTGTGACACTAGAACATGTAATAAATTAAAGGAGAAAGATTTGTCGGAGACTGACCTGAGCATATTGAGAAGCTCAAAGGAGCTGAGTCCTTAGAGTCCAGATATCCTCTGAGTAACGCTCAACTTCGTGAATGCGGCATCATCTTTCCCCTGAACCTCAAGATTTTGACGAGGAGGAAGAAGAGGGCGAGAACGACCCTGGTAAATGTTCTTACCAGAGCCTGCGCACTGAATCTTTTAGTGGTACCTCACTTTTGCTTTGCGTGCAGAAAATATGTCTTCCTGAGCACAAGGGGATCCTCCGCTGTTTAATTCCCAAGGGGTGTTGGGAGACATTATTCCCGATGAGTTGGCTTCCATTCATGGCATTGAAAAGGAGGAAATGCAAGACTTAGATTTTGACACACTGGTTTCTGGGCCTTAGGCAAAGGAGATTCCACCGCAAGCGGAAGAGTTCGTTCTTGGCTTGTCTACGGTAGACAAATCTAAAGAAGCTCCGAGGAAAAGAAAAGCATCTGGCTGAGGTGGGAGTAGAGCTACGTCGTCCTCTGTTCGAGCTGACGTTCCTCATCGTCCTGCTTGGGGTATATCTGTTGAGGAGTCGGTCTTCATGTCTCCTCGTACAGCATGGGACTGGTCTCGTCACGCGATCATTCCTATGGATCGTAAGACATTGTCTGCTTACGGTGTTGCTGATACAGCGAATGGCATGGTCCAACTTATGTCGCAGGTTTGATTTCTTCTCTTCAATTTCTATATCAAAAGTTTCGGTGTCTAACTTCTTTTGTTATGTAAGCTATGGCGCAGGTGCAGATTGGCGCGGAGAAGCTTATTGTCACAGATAAAGTCTTGGATGAGGAAAAAAAGAAGGTAATGGTAGAGAATAACTGCCGTAGGGAGGCAGAGAAGAAAATCGATGACTTGAGCAAGAAGGTAGAGTGACTGGAACTGGCCAATACGGGGTTATCTGCTCGGATCGATCAATCAGAGGCCGAGAAGTCGACAGTGGCACTTCAGGTAGTGCAGATGTTCAAGAAATCCAAGACTTTTACGGATCAGCGCTTCCGTGATTTGAAGAGGGCTCTCATGCATGGCAATAACGAGTGCAAGACTGATATTCAAAAAGATCATCCTAAGTTTGACTTAAGCCTTTATGAGCACAAGTTTGCCCATGAGATCGCTGCGGATGACGCTATTCAGGCAGAAGAGGTCGAACGAAGGAAAGGTGCAAGTTCACGTGCAATAGCTAGGCCTTCTATTGGCCGATCGCTAGGTGCATCCGGGTCAACTTCCAGGACAGTTTCTGGGCAGCAGTCTTTGGCCAAGACTCAGATTCGGGAGACAGGGATGACCGAGGGTGCAACTGATCAGGATGAATAGTCTAGTTTCCTTTGTTCTAGACTTAATTTTAGAGGACTCTTCTTTTGTTGCCTTGATGTAGTTGACTCAATTTCTAATATATTCAATGTCTTATTTTGCATCTACTTCTGCCAAATTCTCTTGCATTCATAGTAAAAGATAAGTACATGAATGGTAATATAAATCTGAAGAGAAAAAAGGAAAAGCTAAGGCTGTGCAAAACTGTAAAACTCGTAACATAGTGGGTTGTCTAAGCATGAGCAGGATCAAAAAATCAAATATAGAGATGAGGTATGTGTGGCCCCTCTTTGATCTTGCTCATGCATAGTATTGCCGTAAATTGGTAGCATTTCATGTTCGTGGGATGCTTTTTCCATCCAAATACTCTAAGTGATATGATCAAGGACCACCATACTTGGTCACGCGATAAGGGCCTTCCCAGTTTGGTGACAGCTTGCCTATGGCATCACGAGGGGTTGAGGCTTCTACTCAGCGGAGGACGAGGTCTCCAATGCAAAAAGCACGAGGGCGAATGCGTCGATCCTGATATCTGGCCACACGTTGCTGATATGCGGCTAGTTAGAGCTGTGCTTGATCCCTTTGTTAGTCTAAGAGGTCAAGATGACAACGTAATGCCTCGTCGTTCATGTTAGGTTCATAAGTGATTAGACGAAGAGAGGGTAGACCAATCTCAACTGGGATTAGTGCCTCCGTTCCAAAGGCCAAGTTGAAGGGAGTTTCGCCTGTTGGGTTCCTTGTCGTTGTTCGGTAAGCCCAAAGGATCTTATGGAGTTCGTCAACCCAAAGTCCTTTTGCACCATCGAGCTTCTTGTTTAGGCCTTAGATGAGGGTACGATTGGTTACCTCCGTCTAGCCGTTTGTTTGTGGGTGAGCCACGGAAGTGAAACGTTGTTTGATTGATAAATTAGTGCAAAACGCACGAAAGGTGTGGTTGTCGAATTGTCTTCCATTGTCGGTGACGAGCACACGAGGGATTCCAAAACGGCAGACAACCGAGCGCCAGAAGAAGTCTTCACACTTTTGCTCTGTGATGGAGGATAGGGCTTTGGCTTTAACCCACTTAGTAAAATAATCAATAGCAACGATTACAAATTTCTGTTGGGCTGAAGCCGGGGGAAAAGGTCCTAATATATTCATGTCCCACATGGCGAAGAGAATAGGACTGTTCAAAGTAGTCAATGCGGTAGGAGCAAGCTTTGGCACAGGCGAGAACCGTTGACAAGCATCACATTTTTTTATGTGTTCCAGCGTGCCTTGCTGCATTATCGGCCAGTAATAGCCTTGACAAAGGATTTTGTGTGCTAGGGCTTTCCCACCCAAGTGTTGACCACATATTCCCTCATGTACCTCGCGCAGGGCGTAAGTGGCTTCCGTAGGGGTAAAGCAGCGAAGGTAGGGGAGTGTAAAAGATCTTTTGTACAGCACGTCATCAACAATCGTGTATCGTGCTGTGCATGAGATGATCCCTCAAGCTTGTTTCCGATCGGTTGGCAGGATGCCATCCGCAAGATAGGACTTAATTGGGTCCATCCATGATGGTTCATGCTCGGTCTGCATGACTTCACGATCATTAATACATGGTTCGTGGAGGAGTTCCAAGTGAACTGTTCAGCTAAGCCCAGACTGGTCGAGGGACGCTAAGCGTGAAAGTGCATCAGCTGATGCATTGTCTTCTCGGCTGACTTGAGTGATGTTAAAATACACAAAAGTCTCTGCAAGCCTTTTTGCTTTTTGGAGGTATTCAGCCATCTTTGCGCCTCGTGATTCATACTCTCCAGAAAGCTGCTTGACGACCAGTTGTGAATCACTATGGGCATGAAGTGCCTCTGCTCGCATAGCCTTTGCAAGGTGCATCCCAGCAATAAGAGCCTCGTATTCGGTTTCATTGTTTGAAGCGGGAAAGTCGAATCGTAAGGCATATTCAACTACGAGGTTTTCAGGACCATGAAGGATTAAACCAGCTCCACTTCTGTTTGCATTGGAAGAACCATCCACATGGAGGGTCCAGGTGAAAGGCCCCTCCTGCTGGGGTAGCTGCTCCTCGTCTTCGATGGACAAAGTACACTCAACAATGAAGTCAGCGAGGGCCTGACATTTGATAGAAGGTCGTGGCTTATAGTGGATGTCAAACTCCCCGAGTTCAATGGACCACGAGACTAGTTGTCCTGAGACATCGGGCTTGTGGAGTATTCACCGTAAGGGCTTGTCCGTGAGCACTATTATTGAGTGAGACTGAAAGTATGGTCGAAGCTTTCGAGCTGCGATCAAGAGAGCGAATGCAAGTTTTTTTGTATCTGGAT
Source organism: Escallonia herrerae (assembly GCA_033070095.1). Lineage (NCBI taxonomy): Eukaryota > Viridiplantae > Streptophyta > Magnoliopsida > Escalloniales > Escalloniaceae > Escallonia > Escallonia herrerae. The sequence continues at coordinate 266,297 of JAVXUP010000458.1, forward strand.
AACGCAACTCAGTACCTTGTAGTAATTTGCTCACATAGTATATAGGGAGCTGCTTACTGTTCTAGTTACGGACAAGCACCGCACTTACAGCCAACTCTGCTATGGCCAAATACAAGAAGAGCTCTTCCCCAGCAAGTGGTTTGGATAGGAGCGGGGGCGCCGTCAGATACTCTTTTAAGGCTTCAAAGGAATTTTGGCACTCGGCGGTCCACTAGAAGTTTTTTATGTTCTTCAAAGCTTTGAAGAAAGGCAAACATCTCTCAGTAGACTTAGAGAGAAATCTGTCAAGTGCCGCTATACGTCCAGTTAGTATCTGCACCTCTTTCACTCTCTTCGGAGCGGTCATGTCTTGTATAGCCTTGATCTTTTCAGGATTGGCCTCTATGCCTTTGTACGAGACCATGAAACCTAAGAACTTGCCTAATGAGACCCCGAATGCACACTTGGCCGGATTGAGCCGCATCTTGTATTTGCGCAAGAGATTGAAACATTCCTCAAGGTTGGCAATGTGATCAACTACACGAAGGCTTTTGACGAACATGTCGTCAACATAAACTTCCATGGTTTTACCTAGCAAAGGCTTAAAGATCTTATCAACAAGCCGTTGGTAGGTGGCACCTGCGCTTTTCAAGCCGAAGGGCATGACTTTGTAGCAAAAGAGACCTTCGTAGGTAATGAAGGCTGTTTTTTCCACGTCGTCGTCATGCATGCGAATCTGATTATAACCGGAGAAGGCATCCATAAAGCTAAGCAACTCATGCCCCGAGGTTGCATCTATTAGTGTGTCGATGCGAGGCAGAGGATAGTTGTCCTTGGGGCAAGCCTTGTTTAAATCAGTGTAGTCAATGCATATTCTCCACTTGTTCGTCCCAGCCTTTGGAACCATGACTACATTAGCCACCCATGTCGGATAGTCGATTTCAGCAATGAACTTTGCTTCTAAGAGCTTGTAAACCTCTTGCTTGACGATCGCTTGCCTTTTCGGTGCAAAGGATAGCTTTTTCTGCTTCACCGGTTTACAGCGTGGATCAACTGAACGGCGATGGGTCATTATGGATGGATCTATTCCTGGCATATCTGCGGTGCTCCATGCAAAGACATCCACATTTAAGGGAAAGAATGATACCAGTTGATCACGAAGAGCTGGCTCCAGCATGGAACCTATCTTTAATTGGTGACTTTCGTTTGCTCCTAGTGTTATGGAGACAAGTTCTTCCACCAGCTCAGCTCGCCTGAAAGTATGTTCATCGCACTGGTCTTCAATAGCAAGCGCCTCTTCTGCCTTGCACAAATCCATGTAACACTTGCGTGCTATAGCTTGATCTCCCTTTGCTACCCCTATTCCGTTAGGAGTTGAGAATTTCAAACACAAGTGAAACGTTGAGGCTATAGCTTGCAATTTGTTGAGGCCCGCTCGCCCTGATATTCCATTATAGGCTGACTTGATTTTGACTACCAGGAATTCGATTGATTGCGTAGCTTGAAGCGGGTATGATCCAGCAACTACAGTGAGGGGGATTACTCCTTCAACTGGCGCGGATGCTCCCGTGAAGCCATACAGTGCGTGGAGACCGGACAGATTCGTTCTCTCGATATCTTTATTTGGGAGAATGCTTCTTCAAAGAGAATGTCCGTAGAGCTTCCTATGTCCACTGAGATGCATTTGATGACATACGCATCTATTTGGAGGGAGATAACCAGAGCGTCATCATGCGGTGTAATGACTTCCTCAAGATCTGTATCATCTATAGTGGCGGGGGCCTTTGGGCGCTTAGCTGGTCCCTGCATCAAATTGACTTGTCGTGCAGAAGCCTTTTGAGCTGATCTTGAGGTTCCCCCAGAGCTTAGGCCTCCAGATATAGTGTTTATCACCGGGGGTTCCTTAGGGGCTGAATCGTCATGCCTTATTTGACCTCCTCCCCACTTACCTCCCTGGCGCTCATTTGTCTTGACAAATTGTTTGAGGTGCCCTCTTGCAATAAGATTCACGATCTCTCGCCGAAGAACTTTACATTCTTCAGTCGTATGACCATGATCCTTATAGAATTGGCAATAGAGCTGGCAGTCTCTTCTATCGGCGGGCATTCTCATTGGCTTGGGCCACTTTAGGATATCTTGGCCTTTGATCTGGTTGAGGATATTTTCCCAAGATGTTGTAAGAGGGGTGAAGTGCTTAGAAAGGGTCGTCCGTGAGCTCTTAGGTTCTTCGGGTATCTTCCCCTCCGGGCGATCACGCCTCTTCTGGCCAGAAATTCCTTCATCTTGGGTGGTGGTCATGGAATCCTCTTCAGCCCAAAAATATTTCTCTACTCGATCAAGTAGGTCAGTCATATGCTCTGGGGGTCTTTTATTCAGCGAGAAACGCAATGGTGTCCCCAGATGCACACCTTTTGCCATTGCCTCAAAAGTCACCCCTGAATCCAAATTGTCAATAAGGAGCTTCTCAGTGTTAAAACAGGTGTAGTAGGATTTCAGGGACTCTTTGGGTCCTTGCACGATACGAAAAAGAGCGGAAGAGTTTTTCCTTTGTATCCGACTTGTTAAGAAATTGTTGCGGAAGGATTCTGCCAACTGGGCCCAGCAGGAGATAGAACGGGGTGCGAGGTGTTGAAACCATACGTGTGCAGCTCCTTTCAGGGTTACCGGGAATGCTCGGCACATGATTTGGTTAGGGACCAAGTGTAGATTCATACCAGAAGTGAAACGAGCTAAGTGCTCCATTGGGTCTCCGGTGCCATCGTATGATTCACAGGGAGGCATCTTGAAGTTCTACGGCATAGGAAAGTGATCAACCTCTTCTGTGAACGGTCGCCCAACGATGACTGGGGCACTGGTGTATCGTTCGGCACGATGTTCATAAGAGTCCCTCCTGGTATAATGAGCTTCATAAGAACTTTCTTCTTGTCTCCTGGACCTCGGGTTACGTCGTTCATCATCGGATTGTCCATCTCCTACTTGTATTCATTCCGGAGTCTTTGAGGTTCTTGGTTCCTCATGGAAATTTAATCCATGTTTAACTGGTTGCATCCGCGTACCAGTTACATGTTGCTCGTTTAGAGGTTGGTTGTCCACAGTTTCTTGTAACCGTTCGATGGCCTATTGCATAGCCCGAAGAACGGCCATAAGTCGGCTTGGTTGCTCATGACTGGTAACGTTGTGGTAGGTGCGGACACGTTGACAGTTTGGAGTGGGGGAAGGACAGTGTTTGTCGAGGGAGGAGCGATTGTTACAGCGGGCGGAATTACCGTTGCGGGTATTGATGCTGTCGCGACGGCATCTGACATTACTGCAGGAATTACAGGTACTGCAACAACAGTGGTTCGTGCTATGGTAGTAGTTGTTGTGACCTTTTTGCTGCGACTGGAGGACGGAGATGCGGCTCCCCTACAAAGTGGATCACGGATCGGTGGCAAGGGTGAAATTGGTGGAGTTGCCCCACCTTGCTGAGCTGGTGGTGTGGGATTTTGAGACATAATCTATTCACGAATGTCGGTCCCACGAATGGCGCCAAAATGTTATGGAGAGAACTCAGGATGCACTTCGTGAATAGACCTGCACAGCAAAATCAACACCGATGACTCGCCGAAAGGATTTTCGGAGGGAAATCTCCAATGCTTAAGTCAGGAATATGTTTGAGATTTAATAAAGTGTAAGTTCAGCTCTTTTTCTTACCTGACATATTCTTCCCCACTCCTTTTATAGGGTTCCCAGCTTAGTGGGGAGTTATTTCTGTTTAATTATGGGGTTACTAGATTAATGGGGGTTACTCATCATTATGGATGATTACTCCTCATGAGTGCCTGGTTAATACCATCAACTGGGGAGTCACTCCTGAGTAATTCATCTTTACTCACTTCCATGTTAATGGTGTGGCGGTTTTGATGTGTCTGGATGATGACACGTGGCCTCATCTTATAGGTGGTGTTTTTCCTCTACATCACCCACCATGGGTAATCTGAGAATAAAGAAAGCCATTATGGAGTTAGTATGTCCTTCATGCCTAACTCGAGATGAAAATGTTCTTCACTTGGGGTGTGCTTGTGGCTTCTAAAGATAACTTCGATTCATCTTTGGACTTTTACTGAACCCTAGTGACATTTCAGATCTGTTTGTCACGGAGCCGCGGACATTCACGTGGAGATACGGCCCGCTGTATCTAAATGAGGCTCCATGCCCCTTTCCCAATAGATGTTAGGCTTGGTGTCTCTTTCCTTTTAGTCTCTGGGTGATGTTAGGGTTGGTACAAAGTGCAGTGCATTAGGCTGTGGTGTTACATGTCAGGACCGTTGTTTGGTCCGAAATCTATACCTCTATGCACACTCTTGCACTTAGGCGTCCACGCCTAATCCCTTCCACCGTCACAAGGAGATGAAACAACTCCTCCGAGTCTCGTCTTAAGGTAATGCCCCACGTGCTATAACTACTCTTTATGATTGCCTCACGCCCTCCCTGGCGCTCGCCATTAAAAAGGTTCCAAAGTGACTATCTATTTCCCGCGATGGTTTTTCAATACTAAACTATGTGCGGCTCTGGTACCACTCATCACGGACTGGGGAACCTTATCATGCAGATACGACGGTTACGTAAATGTATCCCCTAATCCTCTTCCAATAGGTACCCTGGTGTCAGGACAAAGTTAGAGCAGGTGCAAAGCTCAATGCATTAGATCGTGGCATTACAAGTCAGGCCTGTTGTATATTCAGAGACCTATATCTCAATGCTTATCCCAGCACTACGCGTCACACAAAAAAATATGTGACATCCTACTTTAATCAATGGCAACAACATGAAATGATTTTACTCGAGGCTAGCTCTAACAACGAGAATTTTATTGATTGTGTTTTCTTTTTGTTACGATGTAAATGGAATTCGAACGAAAGTAACTTTACAGTTTTGTGTATGATTTGCGACTAATCTAATGGTACTGTATTTTATCGTTGTATCTATCTCCTTAATGATAAAAATGGCCCAGTTAAAATTTGGAAAGTTCAAAGGAGCAAATTCATGGTTGTCCCAAAGCGTCTAGCCGAGTTTACTGCTGATCAACCACTAAATTCTTGAAACTGATCGGCATCTTATTAGTTTATTACTTAATAAAATGCTAATTTCACACTTTCATGTTATTTACCCTTTTTGTTGCTAAAAATACCCGTTAGTGACAACTGTTAATCTTTTAACGATAAATAAAAATATTTATTAGTATATTAAGGGTGAAAATAGTCTCTCCCTTTTCACCTTTAATGTTTGATACTTCCTTTTCTACCTTTACTTCTAACTTCAGTATTAATAAGTAGTACTTGTTACTTGAAAAAAATATTATTGTAGCGGTAAAGTTTAGTGACAGGAACTTCTTATATACTGCTATACTTTTGTCATGGAAATGTACCAATCAAGACAAGGTTTGGTACCCAAATTTTAAGAATTCATTTTAGTACCTCCTCCCTAAGCTATAGATTTGATTTAAAAGGTTTAACTAATGTACGAATCAAGACAAGGTTTGGTACCCAAAAATTTTTAGAGTTCATTTTAGTACCTCCTACCTAAGCTATTAATTTGAATACGGATACTTGACATCTGATGCATTTGCAATGCTTTTAGAGGTGATCTCGATGTATTTATATGAGAGTAATTTGTTAAAACACCGGCACGGCCAGAAAATTTATGCGAGATGGCTAGTTAATGAACAAAAACTCAATGTTTCATGCATAAAGTACCTTTTCTGGATTAGTAACAACTCATGTCTCAAGATTCAAGCTTACTCACTTATCTACAATAGTTTTTCACCGCCAAGAATTTCATAATTCAGTAAGGCAAAAAAATTCAGTTTTAAATTTTTGCAAGAACAACTTTGACATCTCAGTAGGTTTAGTGGAATCATATAACCCCAAAGTAAAATGTAGAGAAAAGCAATGGAAGAATTGATATTCAGCAAGAACAGAGTTATTGAATTGCTTATGGCGATGGCTGGTTCTTAGATAAATTTCACGTTCAAAGAAAGTATTTTCATAGAGTTGGATAAACAATTCCAGTGGAGTCAAGAAGTTGCCCGAAGGGAAGTCAAAACCAAAAGCCCCATAGCGTTAATCCGTTGGGTTTGTAGCCATAAAGGAAGGTACGCGAACAACTGACAAAGATAAAAGCAAAAAATCAACAGCCTAGGGTAGAACAAGAACCAAAATCTTGTTGGGAAGACAATTATACCCCTTTCTGTAATGTCATAGATATTAGCAGGATGGGCGCCATTGTCAAAATGCCATTTCAAATTTTTACAAAAAACAAAAAGTCAAGGAGCAACAGGTGGGCACATCCGTACTTTTATTTGTGCTATACATAAAACTGTAATTTATATGACACGTGAGTATAAAGATTAGAACCAATGACCTTGGGATCATCCCTTACGGCTTCTGTAATTTCTCCCACTCCTTGGGATTGATGTGCTCACTGTAGCCTACGCATTTAATTGCAAAAGATAACATGAAAATTATAACTTCTCAATATTTTCACACTTGTAGTTTGTTACTAAATGTACACACAAAAGGAGACAGCTCCTTGAATTTTTTCAAGTTTTGAGTAACTAGTCTTCGTGAATACGAGTAACTTAGAGGATCGATTATTATTATATATATTTAAGGCTAGCTGGGTACTAGAGCCTGTCATAAGGGACATAAACCCTGTCCAGCCCAAGCTTGCTCTAGATTTGTTTCACGGATAATCAAACTATAGTAAGGTTAGGTGAATGAGTCGCATTAAGGAATAATTTCCCTTCTAGAATCACCCAAAACTTTACAGGTATAAGAATTTATTTAATATTGTAACACCCGTTCCACATTAAATTTGTTAGAGTTTGATATTAGATTTTAAATTACCCTCGCATTATGTTTCATTTTGCAGCGGCGACGATGGTCGCACTTTTGGGGGAGGGGAAAAGTGAAGAGAGAGAGAGAGGAAAAGGAAAGAGGTAGAATATATTAGCATTATGGTAAATAAATAGCTAATTTTGAATTATAAGAGATTAAAAGGGTATTTTGGTCCTTCTAATATGACCACCAAAACAGTTCCCACCTAAAAACAATGTCAACTTGGAAGGAATTCGTCCAATGCGCATATTTTCCGAGAGTACAAATTGGTTTATTACACTCTTTTAAAGTAGAGAGTGTCATATCGCAACAGTTGAAAGTGCAGTTTTTGTAATTTAGTACGATGTTTATCAAGTGAGGATGTCAACAATGTATGTAGATGTCTATTTTCTTTGGTATAACTTGACTATTATGTTGTCTTGTTAATCCGTTATGTTTTTGTTATTATGGCTGACCCCCCCCCCCCCCCCCCCAAAAAAAAAAAAAAAAACACTTGAGATGTAGGGTAGGTTTGACACTCTTTTTTTTTCAGTTTTGAAAATTGGAAAAAAAAGTGCGTTTGGTAATCATTTTTTTTCCTTCTCCAATTTAAAAAATCAGGTTTTAAACTGAAGAGTGAAAAAAAAAAACTTCAGACATTTGGTTTTTTTTTTTGAGACCACCACCACTACCCTCCCACCGCCGGCAGCCACCTCCGGTCGCCGGTGACCACCGCCGGCAGCCACCAGCCACTGCCGGCCACCACCAGCCACCACCGCCACAGCAAACCACCCAAAAACAAAATCAAAATAAAAAGGGTTACCAAACACCAAAAAAAAACTCAAAAAAAAAGTTATCAAACACCCACTTATTTTTGTAAAAAAAAAATATATAACCTGCTTTTTAAAAACTGCTCTTTTAAAACTGAAAACTAAAAAAAAAATTTGTCAAACCAACCCGTAGTAATATAGTACAAAACACTGAAAATATTGTGGCGGCAGGTTATGGAATTTACTATTATTTAAAAGCCAACCACGGTCCCATGGCACTTTGGGCAACCACATTGTTGAAGATTGTTTCTCACTGATTCTCATAATAATTAGTAAAAATTTGTAATCAAAGTAATGAGCCTTTTACTTTTGAGCTACTCAAATCCTTCCGTGCCTTAGGGCTTTTAAATCAGGCAGTATTCATTATTGACCCCCATTTGTTTATTAGCAATCGGTTGATGTGCAACCCTTCGGACATTTGTTTATTATTTTTCTAGGGCCATCTAAGTAGTATCTTTTTGGCAAAATGTAAGGTAAAGAATGCTTTCATCTTGGAGGGAATTTGGTGCATAAGCTCATATGTACTTAGATTTGGTTTCGATAGCTCCCATGATTCCAGTCTGTTTCTCATCATTGCACGTTATCTTTTTCTTCCTCTATGGGTCAGTTGTAAGTATCAAATCAAATTTAATAAAGAGTTTAACTAATGTACCAATCAAGTCAAGTTTTAGTACCCAAAATTTCGAGAATTCATTTTAGTTCTTCCTGCCCAAAAGAATCGAGCTATTGAGTAGATGTGAATACTTGAGATCAGATGCATTCACGATGCTGTAGATGTGATCTCGATGCGTAGTTTGTTACAAATAGCGGCAGAGCAAAAAAATTCATGCGAGGTGCTCACCCTATAAGAAAAGGCTAAACTTTTTGTGCCTCAAGATTCAAGCTAACCCTCACTTATTTATGATAGTCTGACACTGTCAGGCATTTCATAATCTGAAAAGGCAATATCCAGTATGTGATTATTGCAACAACAACTTTGTCATCTCAGTAGGTTTATGGGAATCATATAAATCCTAAGTAAATTGTAACAAAAAGAGATTGAAGAACTGAGATTCAACAAAAACAGAATTGTTGAATTGCTTATGTACGTGATGATTGGTTCCTAGATGAATTCCACTGGAATCAAGAAGTTGCTACAAGAAATTCGAAATGAAACGTCACAGAACTACCGGGGGTTGTTGCCATGAATGAAGGTAGCGAACAACTGATAAGGACAAAAGCGCGAAATCAACAGCTTAGTATAGAATGAGCAAGAATCTATATTGTTGAGAAGACAGTTTTGCCTCATTATTGTAATATCATAGACATTAGCAGGAGGGGTACCATTGACATTGTTTAGTGAAAACCAAAAATCAAGGAGTAGCAGGTGGGCACATGGTCTTGAGCTCCTTGCTGCCTCAGCCTCTGGTTGCAAAAAATAACATGGAATAATATAACTTCTCAATATTTGGACTTTTAAGTTTTGTAATTAAATTTACGCACAAAAGAAGATAATTTTTTTAGATATTTCTTGTTTTAAACAATCATTCTTGGAAGTATTATTACATATTCAAGCCTAGCTGGGTACTCAAGCTGTTTCAAAGCATATAAGCCCTGTCCAGCCAAGCTTGCTCTAGATGGCTATCAGGCCGGGATATTCTAACTATAGAAAAGTTTGGCGAATGAGTTGCAACTTTTCAAATGTAAGAATTTATTCAATTTCGTAATCCCTGTTCCACATCGAATTTGTTAGTCTAATATTAGTAGTTACTTGGCCAGCTCAATTCAAAGATGCATTGATCATGTACTGAAACCGTTGAGCTCCATGATTTTAGAATTAGTGTTAGTTATGACTACATTTAAGACCAACCCGCTTAACTAGTTCCTTGAACTTCAAGTATTATTCACAGAAGTTGGTGCTAGTAGCTAACTGTACCTTTTAGTTTCTCGTCTTTCAAGTATGTCACATGAATGTGGTGTCTAAAGTATAATGCCCCGGTCCATGGCCCCACAACAGGACAATACCTCTCTCAAAATGGATAGTCAAGTTGGAATTTATGAGTCCCTCAGCAGGGTCTTATAACGTCAATTATAAATCATCACACACCCGATATAGGATATAATCTCCCCTCCCTATACCTTAGCGTCCTCGCTAAAGCTTGATAACACATAGCTCATAATCTTTCTCTCTAGTTGATAGGAGATATACCCGCCCCACCCTTTATTGTCACATCCATCCTCTTAATGTAGAATATATCTGGGCTTGCCTTCGTTTCCCCTAACCATTAGTAACTCGACTGGATAGCCCAGCCCGAACTTTCGAGACTCAGCTCTACCATCTGTAAAGACCCAGTTGACGGCTCTACCACATGTCAATACCTCCTTCAAAAGGGCTAGCAAGTATATATATACTCTTGAGTTCACGTGTAGGGTTTTATAAGACCAGTCACAAATCATTTCACATCTGATGTGAGATGTCACATAAAGTCCATTAAAAATGGGTACTCTTAAGCAGTGAATGCAAAACTAGGCTCACCTTCTAGATGATTTTTGTGGCAAACATCCTGGTCAATATTCTTGTTTTGCTTTTGTCCAGCACTCTCGCACTCCCAATCACATGCATGGTCAACTTTTTTCGCTTATAATTTCGCTCTAGCTGCCACTCTCAACAAACACGTGACGATGAACTACTGATGGATAGAGATGGCAAGGGTTTGATATTCTTTAGATTTCAGAGTGTTCGATTTGGGCCATTATACTCTAGGTGGACTTGGAGTAGGGGACAGCTTAAGGCTCACAACAACAAGCGACCCCTGCATGCAATTCCGTAGATACAAATTGCTACTATCTTGCTGCACTTTCTAAATCTTTCTAGCCAAACGCAATGGCGAATATTAAGGGTGAACAATGGCTAATATTAAGGGTGAACAATGGCGAAAGAAACAGGTGACACAAGAAGGCACGTGCTCACCTACTGTCCTCCAAAGCTGGAACTCCAATATAGGGTATTTCTGAATGGTGTAAAGTATCGAACTCAAAATCAATTGACAAAGAGAGGAGAGACTTATAAAATTTATATTTTAAAATATAGTTTAATATTTATCTGGTGTAGGATGGATACCCGATGTGAGACTTATATCTCTCAGAAGATGGATGCCCCACTTTAAAGACCTGGTTTGGCATTCCCATTCCCAGAAAGACAAAGTCGTATTACCCTGAATTGGCTTCCTCCTTGTTGCTTCTTTCTCATTGCCTTTGGGGCTGCTGGCTTTTGAATAGAGAATTTCCTTTGTAAAACAAACCACGAAGGATGGCAAAATCATGTGCATTATTTTCTCAAATAATTTTTGGAGCGCAATATTTCGTAAGACGAGACAGTATTTTGAGGTTTTTGATCTGGGAATTAGGGATTGTGCTTTTTGTACACTATATTCATTGATAATTAATGATTTGGAATACTATTGTGTTTATTTCTGTTAAGTGCCCACCTCAAGAAACTTTTCTAGGTACGTCTATATTGTAGAAAAGCCACATTGAACTCGTGCAATAATTTGGCTACACTCATTAACACACAGTAATGCTTGGGAGGCGGAGATTAAATCAGTTTCAATCTGATCGCATAGATATACGTTACGCAATAATTAGCAAAGAGGCGTACAAGGCTCTATGATCGCCAAGCATTTTGTGCACCAGAATCAAGAAAAGTTAACGGATATCGATAAGATTTCCTGGCTGAAAATGTTCTTTTTCTTCTTGCCCAAAAGGTGGTTTACAAATTGCAATGGCTTGTGCATGCCCAAGACTCTGTACGTCCTTTCTTGCAGCCATGTCTATCCTTTCATTGCCACAAATTTGGCAACTCATTGGTTGCTGGTACTGTGAAAGAAACCTCACAAGGAAACCAGGAATGACGGCTTTAGCCAGACCCCAAACTCATTTTCAGCCACCCTTTTGGCCAAAAATTAGCTGGAGAGTGGAATCCAAGAACAAGTTTGGAAGGAAAGGGCCCCACGAGTGAATGTTGAGATAACAGCGTAGAGAGTGCAATGGATGAGCCGCTAGGTACAGTGTTAACGTTGATAGCCGTTGAATATCAGGGAACAGGGGTCTACATCTGTTTGTGACCGAGAATTATTATGGGGGAGAGAAGGGTTTGTGGAGTATTAAATCTGATGAAAGAAACAAAAGCACAGTAGAGGTTGTTGGGGGAACAAATTAAAATCCCGCGTCCACCCTTCAAATCACACACCGGTTAATCATCTTATTTTTACCAACAGGAACAGGATTAGCCTTGGAGACAGAGACTCTCATCTGATGTTTGCTGCTGCCAGTTAACGTGGATTCTTTAAGGGATAGCAACAGTTGCCCAAAGCCCAAGCCTGCGGCTTTTGCTCTCTTTACTCTTTTCCTTCGCTCTTTATTTCTTTTTCACTCTTCTTACCTGTCCCGGCCTCCCGTAGCTTTAGGGCTTTACTACACAAAACCAACCTTCCTCCTGGAGGGGCCGGCAACTAAATTAGAGAACTTATATACGAGGGTCATGAATTGCTTCTAGTCACCAATCCATTGGTCATCAAATGTGAATTTGATAAGAAAGATGTTTATATGCGTTTTATTTTACCTTTTTTGGCTGTTAAAAGTATACTTTAGTGACAAGTGTTGAAGTTCTTATGATACACAAGGGAATGGTTATCGTATTAGGGATTGACAATAAGCTCTTCTTAAAAATAATAGCAATGTGAAAAGATTGGTCTCTACTTGTACGCAAAATACTAGTCGCTAAACATATAAGGTGACTGGTCTCTAGAGTTTGTTGCTACATGTGAAACATTCTTAATGACCAACAAATCTCGCTACCCGACAATTTCATTGCGGATGAAAGACTTCACTAAATGCACCGTTCATATCGCTAAAAGTGTCTTGAGTCTTGAAGTGTATTCAGTGACCATCTACTGGTCATCACTAAAACTCTTACTATTACTAACCACATATTCTGATGTTGAATCTATTAGCTTTAGTGACCACTCTTTCAGCGGCAGATATGGTCGCTAAAGTTTCTAGATCCTATATTACTAGTGCTCAACAGAAATCAATTCTACTTGAGAAATCAATAGCACAATTAAAACAATGGCAGATATTGCATTTTAAAATTTGGTCTTGATAAATAATAATTAGTTTACATCATCCCAAAAACAGTGGCGGAGGCGCCTCTACTCTTTAACACAAGTAATTGTTTGTGATGGCACCGTTATATACATGGTTTTGTTACTTCGGTAACCTTTGAAATGGAACCTTTTTGAAGTCATTGTTTCTTTCACAAAATACAAAAATTATGCCTATCAAGTATCATATAAAAAATTAACACCTTAGTTTTCGTCACCATTGTCGTTGTAGATCTATAATTCACCCTATGGAACAATTTATCGGTGTCTGATGTTAGTAAAAAGCTAAGTAACAAAAATGAAGTGTGATATATTTTCTAAAGAAATATTTTACGGTTCATCGTCCTGAACATAATGCATGAAGGCTACCTTCAAAACTTGCCCACAGTATGCATAGTTTCTGCCTTTGTCACTGCCAAAAAGGGAACCACATCCAATCCATTAACACAAAAATAACAACTCTAGATCTTGATATTCCTTCAAACTGTTGATCATGCAATCTATTTTCTTAGCTTGATGCTCCTATTCCTCTGGAGCACCAACAAACAGAGTATGAGATCCACCATCTCCAAGAGTTCAACAAGTTAAAGGTTAGTATGTCTTCTACAGACAGAATTTGGCGATCTTTTCATTCACAATATGTTTTCCAGAGATCAAGTTTATATGGCAATTAAAAAATCCCCTTTGCTAGACATGGTATACCGCTTCCTTTTTCGTTCTAGTGGTATGATAGAATGTGATTTGTACATTTGTATGCACTAGTATTAAGCACGTGCGTTGCATGTGAATGTGGTCGAGGGTAATTTTTTAGATGATATCATTAACTTTTGTGGGGTTCAAAATAATATAATCTATTATGTTTTTATTTCTCTTGTGACTTGTTTTAAAAGAAACGTATATTCAATATTTGCAATTGTAATCAGTTTAATATTTAAAAATAGTTGATGTTACTGCTAAAAGAAATTCAAATAGAGAAATTGAAAGAATGAATTACGTCTTTGTTTTTGTAATCTATTAAATTAGTTTATTGTATACACTTAAGATTTATAATTTTTAATGCCAGGTGTTTTGCATTTGAGGATTTCAACTACAATAACTGAACAAATTTCAATTTAAATTCGAGTCATATTTAAGCCTTGTTTTTTTCCTCACTTTTTATGCATATTTAACCATGTTTTTTCGTTTTTTTTTTCTATTATGTTTTTGTATTTCCAACTGTTTTTTGCTTCTTAACTGATTTTTCATGTATTTCATTTTCTTTGTTTTGTTTTCATTTTTCAGTCTTTCAATTGGTTTATTTGTTTACTATTCCAAAAGTGCAAGGGAAAAAAATCACAGTTCTGATTGCCCAATTCATCATCCAACGTTTATTTTTTTTAACGAAATTAAAAAGGGAATAATAAAGAGATTTCTTTGTTTTGTTTTTCTTTTTCATCACACTTTTCATTTCCTAATGTTTATAATAGATTCATTACCCAATATTCATTTAATTTCAACCAAATTTATAAGGGAGTCGTAAATTGAGGGTAGAAGTGTTATTGACATAATTAACAGAGGACATAATCGTTCAAAAATAATTTATAATATTTATACTTTTATAGGTAGTATAAATATAGATTTCGTGGATTTGCTTCTGTCTATGTTGCACTAGACTATATCTCACGTGATGCATGACTGATATGAATAAATAATTTTTACGTTATAATGTTGTCAATCTGTTAAGGTAATTTCATCTAAAAATATGTTAAGAATTAGTAATTGTTGTTTAAATTGTTGAATTAAGCAAATAAACGTAGGTAGCATTTGAAAACCATTTTTTTTTCAATTTTTTCTCCAGATTTATAAACTGAAAAAAAAACGCGTTTAACACGTAGTTTTCATTTTTTTTTCTTTAGTTGGAAAACCAAAGTTTAAAACATGGTTGTTTTTTAAAACTCCCATTTTGGAGTTTTGAGTTTTAATTTTTGTTCTGAGACCCCTATCGCTATCGCCACCGCCGCCTGCCGGCCACCTTGCCGACCATCGTCACACCCCACCATCGCCACCGCAACCACCACCAAAGAAAAAATTCAAAATAAAAACTGGGTAATCAAACAACCAAAATAAAAAATTAGTAATCAAACACCTATTTGTTTTTGTAAAAAATAAAAGCTAAATCGATTTTGATTTTTGTTTTTTGTTTTAAAACAGAAAATCAAAACTGTAAGTGATTTCAAACAGGCTCGTAGTTTTTCGACGACCATAATGGTTGTTCAACAGCTAGTTTGTGCACGTGTTGTCCTTTTCTTAGTACAATGATTATTACAACATCTGAACTATTTTTTTTTTTTGTTGTTGTAATCTTGCATGCTAAACTTTACACGTGTTCACCTCGGCTTTCATATATGCTTCTTTCCTTGTGTATAAGCAATCAACCATTTTCACGCATTGTTAGTTTCGACTCCTAGATATGAGTTTGCGGTGTGATAAAGCGACCGACTATTTTGTTGCTCCAACTTTTAGTCATGTGTCTAGCATCCTAGGCGACCAACAACCTCATTGCATTATTGGTTCCGACTTCTATGGATGGGCTCTTTGTGAGAAGACAAACCACTTTCACGCATTGTTGACTTCGGCTTCTAGGTGCATGCCCTTTATCTGGCGACCAATCGCTTCTACGCATTGTTGCTCTAAAATAACTTTTGATGTTGCTCAACAACCAACCGTTTACACACTCTGTTGGCTCTGGCTTCCAGTGATGTCTCCACATGCTTGGCAGCCGTGAGTACCTATTATCTTGTGCTTCCAATTCCAGTTTTCGGTTCCAGTTACCAATCATTTGTTATCCAAACTATGTCGGTCTAATTCCCTTTGTTGGGATATGTAGGAAGCCCTTGTAGGTCTAATTTCTCTCACATGTCCATTCTCGTCGTGTTAGCCTCTGTCCCAATTATCTTGGTCTCTGTTCCATTCATGTTATTACAGTTCTAGTTTATCAATTGTGTATTCTAGCCTTCTCTGTTACTATTCCACTTACTTCTTTCTATATTCAATTTTTAGCATGTCCGCCACAAAAGTCAATGTATATTCTTCCATTGATGTTTACTGGTACGTAAGTTTCCTCAATAAGGAGCTTTGTGAACACTTCACTTTTGTATTGTTGGATCCATCTTGGGGTAATCCTGTATGTTTAATCGCATCATCTTCAGTATTTCTGCATGAATGTTAGATTGTGATTTGCACTTCACTCAAATTTTATGTACTTGGTAGGAGTCGAAGTTGGGGCATGTGCACAACAGTCTAATTTGGTGCATAATAGTTACTCATGTTGAAGAATTAAATTATGAACTTTATATGTATAAAAAAGTCTGTATATTAGTTTTCCATCAATGCATTATGAGTCTTATTTCAAGTATTGATTGATATAATTAGGAACTATCAAACTCATTCCAAATATCACATACCTATAGTGTTTCCCAAATATCTCAAGTTAAAATTATTTTTTTGGAATAATTTTCAATTTAATATTACAGAATACTTCCGTAGCTTTCTATTGATGTATGGTAGGCCTAGTTTAGACTTTCAATGAAAGAAAAACCAAGCCTTATAAATTGGCCTATCTGTGCAGTCAAGTCGGAAACTCACAGCATAAAGTGTACCGACCGGTACAAGCACTCCTATAAATAAGATATGACCAATTAGTTGGTACACCTTTCCATTGAGGAGGTCCTTAGCATCCAAGAACTTTGAGACTATAAAATTAAGTCATAGGCTTCATTATAAAGAAGGAACTGATCATGAACCACCTTGAAACTCTGTCAAAATTGCCCTTACCTATAAATCCTAATCCTCCATCATAAACCTATTCATCTAGATCACCCCCAATTAGTCTCACATCCGTAGATGGCAATCAAGATGCAAAGCGATCAACTTTTTCTCACCAATTGAGGATCAACCTTGTGACGGATTATCCAAAGTCAAGAAATAAATATCTCTATCCCAGTATCATTAATTTTGTCGCTAAAAGTAATATCTAACCATATAGACCGCACGCTCTAGGATATATCTTTGAATTCGCTTATCAGAGATGCTATATGATTGAATTGGCATAATTCTTGATTAGATATACATGCTCTAGGGTTTTACGTGTGAGATTGATATTCAACATATTACACATGTGATTTGGTTAACATAATTATCTTGTCATGATGATTGATTAATTATACTTGTTCAATCTCCATCCCAACTTGGGTTTATGTCCACGACTTGGTGTCATAGAATCGTATTTTACCCAATAACTTGATTTTCTCAAATTGTTTTCAATATTTCAAGGACCTATCTTTCTCATCAATTAATTTATTAGAGATATAGTTTTGTAAACAAACACTCGAAGGAGTTCTCTTATGTCAAATTTGGATACAAATCATAAACCACCACCATAGTACTCACTCGAACTACATTGGATCTATTTAGTTCGTTGAGATACGCATGCAATCTAGGCCCTGCTCTCGGATTAGAATCCAATTTTATGTGTTTAATGTGTTTTCTCTCATTCGCTAAGTCATCTTAGATTCTGATTTCTTGCTTGTGTTTTTCTTATTTTCTTTAAGAGCGTGATGATAAACTAACTATGCATTATGCGATCGTTAGGGTGTGAAGGGATAACTAATATCTTCCTGCTGTATAACTTAATTTTCGAGTCCAAATCTAGGATTTTCACATGACTAAAGAGCCAATTGTGCTCACATAGTCAAACTTAGGGTTTTTCTAGTTTTCTCCTATATTGCAAAAATTAAATGGCGACTCTTTCAAGGTTAAAATCCGGCACCCTAGAGGCGCAAGTTGTTACAGGTACCAAAGCCCTCCATTGCTACCCTGAGTCTAAGATGATATATCCATGTCGAACTTTATTAGATCCTTTCAAATGCTGGCTTGAACATCTGGACAGTCTTCAGAGTTGGACTTTCCTCGAGCTTTATTTGGAAAATTTTGGGCACATAAAAGATTATTTGCATCATTGACATGAGATTTGAATGATTTTCCAAATCTTGATATCTTATTATAGTATCATTCAGTTTTGGAAGAGAAAAAGGAAAACCTAGGTAGCGTTTGAAAAACACTTTCAGTTTTGGTTTTTTGTTTTCCAAAAACCAAAATCAAAAACCAGTTTAGGTTTTTTTTTAACAAAAACAAATAGGTGTTTGATTATCCAGTTTTTATTTTGAGTTTTTTCTTTTGGATGTTTGATTACCCAATTTTTATTTTGAGTTTTTTCTTTGGTGTTGGTTTGCGGTGGCGGTGGCCAGCGAGGTGGCCGGCAACGGTGGCTACCGACAGGCTGTGGCTACCGGCGGTGGTTGCCGGCGGGGTGTTTGTCGACAGTGGGCAGCGGCTGTGGTGATGGGAGGTGGTGGTCTCAAAATAACAACCAAAATTGAAAACTCAAAACTCCAAATGAGAGTTTTCAAAAACAGCTATGTTTTCAAAACTGAAGAAAAAACAAAACCAAAAATTGTTGCCAAACGCGTTCATTTTTTTCAGTTTACAAAATCAGAGAAAAACTGGGAAAAAAAAAATCAAACAGAGCCCTAGTTTATGTTAATGCATAGCTTTACCTATATATACAGTTCTAGTTTGCTAGCTTAACTAGCCCTAGAAATGGTCAATCAAGTAAATAAGAGAGCATTTGCTCAAATATTAGAGGGTGATGAAAGGCTAACTGAAGTATAAAATAACAACTTCTGAAAGTCATATCACAATAGAGAACACAGAGAAAAAGAAAAAAACCAAGGTACAAGCTTAGAGGGCAAACAACAAGGTACATAATAATATTAATTCAAAGCACCAAAATAAAAAGGCCATGTTATTACAAATCACACGCGTTAGTCTACTCAGTAATACATTGCTAGTATAACTTTTAAAAGTGACCATGTTAAAGAATGCCAAATGTGAATATATGTAATGGCATGTCTTTGAATACAATGGAAGAGCATTGAAACCATTTTACAAGGAAATTGAAGCATGCAAATCCAATACAAATTAGGTTAACTAAGCGAGGCATTTCTAAACTTGATCGCAATAGCATCCGACACCGCAAAGTTTTTTTAGCTCTCTCTCACCGCAAAGTTTTTTTAGGTCTCTCTCACCACAAACATGACATCTAACACCCTCCGTTGATTTTCCGGGCAAAGACTACGCTTGATATGTGATTTCACTCTACTTTGGGGGGCATTTTTCGCAAATCATTCTCTCTCTCTCCGGCACCACCTCTCTCTCTTTACCACATTATCACCACCATTTGCACCCCCACCACCCACTCTGAGCACACAACCCTATTCGCCTTCTCCTTCAACATTTCCAAGATCACGAGGCCACCTTCAATCTCAGATCGACCCCCATCAATACCGCATTCACTATCGTCTACCATAGCATCACCATTAATGCAAAGACAAGAATCTATTTTCCTAGAAGAAGATTGGTCGTGCCTTCCAAGCACGGCTTGTAATGCACCCACCTCCGCGCTAGTGGTGGCGGCATTTTCGGCCCCAACCCCCATGAAACACACCTCACAGCCAACGTACAAGTCACCACCACATCCTACAACACAAACCATCACATCCACACGATCTTCAATCACTATGCCACATATTAATAAATCCTACACCACTACACCAAATGCGCAATTGGGATCACTACTGAACTCACCAGCCACTGCGTCCACCAATCACCATAACCACCACTGTCGGTGATTGGTTTTGAACTTTGGAATGGGTTTCATATTGGCAAGGGCAAGTGTTGTGGTTAATAGGGGGAGATGGTGGCGGTAGGTCTGGTGGTTGAAAGGGAGATGGTGGCTATATGTGTAGCTAATGTGGGTTGTAATGGTGGTTGAGGCGGTCCAGTGACGTGCTGAGGTTAGAAGAGGGAGATGAGAACAAAAAGGAGAAAAAGAAGGCAAAAATAGAAAAGTAAAATTTTATTTTTATGCATTTTGTGAACTCCCCGTATTACCCTGAAAATTTTGCACCTCGTCACTCTGATGAAGATTTTGACGGTATTAGGTCGGAGGTGTTAGATGCCACATTTATGAAAGTTTGTGGTGCAAAATAGGTGAAATAAACTAAATGGTGCCAAATGCTACCACGATGAACTTGGGAGCGCCTCGCATAATCAATCCATAAAGATCGATAGAAACTCAATATCATCGCAACTTCAATAATGTGTATAAAACTCCATACTTTGGAGCAATTTGCACGAAACACCCTAGACTTTTTTCTTTTTTTATTTTGTTTTTGTTTCCATGACACCTGAACTTTCATTTAGTGCTCGAGTCACCAATTGATGAGAAAAATTGTTTCACACTTCTCCCTTAACCACCTATTGCCCTTTTCCCAAAATTCAGCCATCACCATGTGTCAACCACCTCACTGTTGCCAGCCTTTTTCCCCAAATCCAGCCACCCCACTGTTGTCGCATCCTTTTCTCCATGACAATCACCTCTAAATGTGGGTTGAATTATAGCAATAGCTCTAATTGAATTAGGATTACTTGAGATTTTTATTGAGCAATTAGGTTGGTGCACAACTAGAAACTCTTCTACGGGCGATGGGTGACAATGACAATAGAAGATTTTGGCATTCTGTTAGTAGTTGATAGTTACAGTGGTTGATTCACAGAGGTTGGAGGCGGAATCCTAGGTTTAGACGTGAACAAATAGTTGAAAAGAAGAAGATCTGGCTGCCACAAGGGTTTGACTTTAATTTGATGATTAGCTACTATATTTATTTTGACTGCGATGATACGATTGTCACATAGGCTTTTGCTGTAAGTTGTCGAATTTGCCAATTAAGGTGAAACGGATATCCCAAAAAATTAAACTTTTTTTGTCAATTTGTGTTGAGGCACATAAATGGAAGTCGAAGATGGTGGGAACCTAAAAAAGAAGCATAGGTTGTTCTGTGCAAGCTAACCTAAACGTGTTGGGTTTTTTAGCGCAAGTAACCTTACAACTTACAAAATAGTTTGGTAAGATCAAACCCAGGCACATTGAAATTACTTCTCTGTAAAAAGGGGGCAATGTTTCGAATCTAAGACAAAACCAATTTCAAGAGAAGATGGAAAGGAAAAAGTTGAGTACCATGATGATGGGTGATAACTGGCGCTGCAGCGATAGATTGCATAGACAATGGCCACCGACGAGTAGGTTACGAAGTGCACAGGGGCTACATGTGTTTGCCAATGGCGATCTACAAAGACGAACAATCAAAATTGTGTACCTTTTCAGTGGAGCATAAAAATACTGAGATCCCTAAGTGAATTCCCCCTTTCGTTCTTTTACGGCTTTTATTTTCTTATACGGGATTTGAGAAATTCAGATGCGTGTCATTGAAATTGAGAAGCATGATAATGAAAGTGATTAGAGCTACTTTTATTACGGTGGCAATTTTGTAATACTATGAAAAACTAGGGCTTTTTTAGAAAGTTCAATATGTGCATTTGCACCCATCCGATTTACTCATGTTCACCCGTGCTTATTATTTAATTTTCAATAGTGAAACAAACATACTCTATTGGAACAAGATTATGATTAAGATTACGATTACGATTACGATTACGATTACGATTACGATTATTGAAACCAATAAAATAACCCGGGGGGGAGGGGGAGGGATAAGGTTTTAAGACTAGTTTAAAAGATGAACAAGTAATCATAATAAACTTTGAGGAACTATGATGAACAGTTAGACAGCTCAAACACCAAACCTCAACCATAATATCTCAAAAAAAGATTAAAACAGTTAGACAGCTCAAAACAAGTTTAAGGCAATGATGTAAAGAGAGAAGGATTTAAAGATACTTGACACTTGAGATTTAGATGGTTTGGCTTAAATTGCCCTCAAGCCTACGTCCACCCCTTCAAGGAAGTCCCTTGAAAGGCCCTAGAATCCACTAGAATGATCTTCTTTATGGGTCAAGATTGAACCTCTTACAATTCCTAGATGCTATACCTATATCAAGAACAAGATTTGACAATCCCAAAGTTTCAAAGCTTCATAACCCTAAGCTTTGATACAAGAAAATTTAGATGAATTTTTTTTTTACAAAGATTCACTCTCAAGAAGTAAATGATACAAGTTTAGGCTCTAGAATAAGAGAGATAAGTGTATTAATGACTAACAAAAGTGTTTATCTTTCAAATGTAAGCTCATAATAAATGCTCTTTGGATTGGATGAGAAAATAATGAAAACTAAGAGAGATTACATAATTGCTTTGAGCTTTGAAGAGGAGTTTGAATGTAATGGATGAATCAAATTGTGCCCAAATGAGTTTATATATGTATGAAAATTAATACGACTTTTTGGAAGTTGATAAAGCATTAAATGCACCAAACTGTAATGCAGTCGACTGTATTGCACCATTGTAGTCGACTGTATTGCACCATAACAGTTGACTGTATTCCAAATGTAGCCATTGAAAATTCAAAATTTTTTAGTACAAATGACTGTATTCCAATGCAGTCGACTATAATAAGCTACTGGAAGTCATTGCAGTCGATTGCCTTTAGAATGCAGTTAATTGTAAAACCTCACTGCCTAAACTTGGAATGCAATCGACTGCGTTCCATAAAATGCAATTTTCTAGTTTTCAAGGTATGAAAAAGTTTATACATGCTATGAAAATCTATGGCAATTTTCTAGGTCACAGTCATCGATACAATCAACTCTCTATATCTAGTTACAAAGCAAGGAATGAAAACATTTACAATCAAATTGAAGTATCCCATCTTTGAAGCATTCCATTGAATATTTTTTATCGATATTTTGCTCGTCTAATTGTCCGCTGCATGAGTATGAGATTGTATCTAACGCTTCACGAACTCAATGCATGTTAGACAACATAATAATCAATGTTAGTTATCATCAAAATATAATATAATCCTAGGCTAATAACCGTAGGGCTAACAAATACGATTTATGATTATGGTATGTATTGCTTTAAGCATTATTGACGTTTAATGATGAGTTAACCTATTTAAATGCCTTAATAGTCTGAAGAATTTTACCAGTTAGAAATGATTTTTATGCATGTCAGTAGAGTTGTCAATGGGCCAGGCTTGGGCCGGCCAGGCCCAGGCCCATCGGGCCTCCAATGAAATCGGGCCAGGGCCGGGCCTCACAAATGAAAAACGGGCTGGGCCGGGCCTAAAACCTGGGATATATGGGCCCAGTCCAAGCTCAGGCCCTAGGCCCAATATTTAGGGCCGGGCTTGGGCCGGGCCCGGGCCCAATCCAAAATTTTTTTTTCCTTTCTTCCCAACTTTTTATTATAAAGACTTCTTCTTCAACAAATGGCAAAGTTTTTGTAAATTGACCACTGAGTATACAATCACTTTTTCACGAATTAACCCCCTTTCGAAAAGGCAAATTGATGTTGATTGATCATTAACCACGGATTAAGAACAAAAACTAGTTGTTCTAGCCCATACATACTGATTTTAAGTGCAAAATTCAATCTCTTTCGTAATATGGTGTAAAACCTGTAAATGTCAAAGAAAAATAGAGTAGATCAAACAAAAACAATAACGAGATCGATTAAGATAAAATAACATCTTTTCTTGTTACATTCAAATTCTTTGGTCATTTAAAGAAACATGAGATTATTCTTCAAGGCTCTTTAACACGTCACCCACTTCATGAAATTAAATTTAGAATTCAATTCACCTCTTTTGGTTTGAAACAAAAAGAATACATAATTTTTATTTATGTTTAGAATACATGATAATTGTTTTTATAATTATTCCCTTAACTTGTGATGTAGAACACAAAGCAAATTCTGTAAAATACATTAAATGAAAGCCCACTCAGAAATCATCAAAAACACGTCACAGTCACCACACACCCATACTTCTCTGCGTATGTTAAAGAAAATACTGATCATATGAATTCAATAACACCTCAAAAACTTTTAATTTAACTAAAAAGATCCAAAATATCAAAAAAATAATAATCTAATAAAATAGACTTCAAAAAAAATAGAAAAGAAAAAAAATTAGGGGGGGCTAACGGGGCCGGGCTGGGCCAAACCCGGGCCATTTTAGGGCCGGGCCAAAAAAGGGCCGGGTTGGGCCCGGGCCCGTTTCTCAAAGAATTCGGCCTGGCCCTGGCCCAAGCCTTAAGGGTTAAGTCCAGCCCGGGCCCAAAAACTGGCCGGGCCAGCCTGGGCCAAAAACGGGCGGGCCGGGCCAGCCCGCGGGTCACCCGGCCCATTTGACATCTCTACATGTCGGCCATCCTACTATATACTAAGTATAGTTGTGTGATTGAACCGAGAGGCTTTTAGTCCTTTATCCCTTTGGACAGATGTGTCCTTTTTAGTAGATCCAAGTGCGCAGTGAAGGTTGGCGTCGGCGATGTAATTTAAGTGATGTCACTTACATCCATTAGTACTCAGTAAACAAATAAAATTTCATTGCACAAACCGTGCTTTTGGATTTCTATTGTAAAAGTAAAAACCTTTTTTTATTGGTGCAAAAGAAATAAAGCATAGTACCAATGTAGAAAGTCTGACCACTTCCTTTAGCAACGAGAAAACTCCTTAATTCTGTAGTTTGAAACAAACACTACCGAATGTTCAAACGGAATTATAATTGCATTCCATAGGCTAGTTTTTAATATTAAATCAAATATGCTCATTAAGATTTAACATAATTTTTGTTGAATTAGTTATTGAAATTACAATTACAGTAATAAAAAATACATCTAACTACTTATAACTCTTTTTGGTATGACACCACTTTTAGTCTTACATAACTGTCTACTCAGAATGACGACACTTGATATTATAAGACTTTTTTAAAAAAATTAACATAGAATAAAAATTGTAAATAATAGATAACTACTTTTAAGTTTATTTTATACGTGCGGATGTCACGGTAATTAGATACACATATGTACATTATGTCTATACTTTAACGTCTCGAAAATCCAGAACGTTAGACACTCGCTCGATCATTCACTTGAAGACAATATTAACCTCACAACCAAGTGGGCAGTCATCATCATAGCAACTAAATCGTTAATCAAATCATACTCTCAACTGACTGTTATAAATGAAATATCAAATCTAAGTCTAGTTTTTTTTAAATAATACTATTCACCCACACAGGGTTATAATGGACAGTACATTAACTTAAATTCTCTAGCTCGGTTGCCTCTAGTCCAGTTTCAAGTAATCTAACATTGGTTATTAACTGTAGAAAGGAAGTCAAGTGAGAGTGAGTTTTTGAGAGTCCAGTAATATCGATAAAGGATTTAAAAATAATCAAAAATAATTCAGACGATTTTACATTTAAGCCAAATAACAACTTTTAAAACGGAGAAACAGAGCGATTCAAATGATTTTCTATATAAAATCAAATAAATTTTTTTAAAGGATTTTAAAATAAAACCACAACATTTCAATATAAAACACAGGGTTGAGTATCAATTCAATCCCTTAAATCAATAGTCATTCAAAACGCTTCAGATTTAATAAAAAGAGATAGGTAATATTGAACATGAGCTGTAGCAAAGCCACCCCGGTAATGCATGATACGCTTTACATATGCATATGTATACTGATTAGTCCATTTAGATACTAATTTAACCCAACCAACAGACCATCTATATAACGCCAACAATACGCACCATCTTTATAACTCCTAAATTATTTACTAACTCATGCCAACATTTAGAAGGAGTAAATATAATTGAAAATACTTTACGATGAGTGAACCAATAAACAGATGAAATGAACAATGAATTCCAAACAATCGCTTTAAGGCTCAATTTAGGGGTTTCACGGGGAATTGAAAACAATTTCATGATGAATAAAATATCAGAGTACATTAAAATTTTGATAATAAGTCAGAAAATTATATATGAAATCAATCAGATGAAATGAAGTTTTGGATAGAATTCCTTACCTCGATCCAAGCTATGCAATGCTACGTAACCTCGATCAAAATTCTCTAAATAAATCTAGATTAGCAATTCATTTGTTAGAAAATAATCTATGCTAAAATACTATGAACCTAATATAAACTACCCACCATGTGCTCATTTCTAACTTTGAAATCGCGCAACTTGAAGCAGGTCTCGTACACGAACGACCAACCTAACAAAAAATTCTATACGCTCCTTAACGCGTAATGATATTCTAAAATTTATAATAAATTATAAATATACACTTTTATAGCTTATGACATTATAAAAAGTCAAAATATGAATTTTCTGAAATTTTGAATTAAAATAATTTCTTTAAATATAATAAAACCCATAAATAGCTATAATTTCTTTTAGTTAAAAATAAAGTCCCATAATTTTTGTAAGAGATTTAATATATGTATAAAAATTATAGAAATAAAAATTAGAATTTAAAAGACATAAAAATAATTTTTAATTTTTTTTATTTTGTTAAAATCAATGTGATACGGAAATGAAAGCATATTAACTCCAAAAATTACCAAACTTAAATTGGAGCTTATTTATACCATAAAAACATTACTCAAACTTTTCCAAAGCATTTTCATGAGTTTAAAGGCTCTAAAAGAATTTTACAAATCTGAAATTTCAGAAAATACTAAAAATACATACGATTGTAGAAAATTATAAAATTTAACCACAAATTCTAATATAGCCTAAAGTATCATACCTTAATATTTTACGCTTTAACAATCACTGTACATCACCCCATGCATGTATCGTACTTAACGCTAAACCCGATACCCACTAACTGCATATCCAAAACTCACTTGTTCTTCTTCCTTAATCTCTACACTCACAGACCCACATCAACACAAGCCTTACTCACACTAACTCACCATCTTGCAACTCACTTTTATTTGCCAAACACACATATTACACGCACACATGCACCCAAAAATCACACACTCACACATCTTAGATCACACATAAACACAAGCATACAAAATAGAACTCCCCACAATCAATCACCCCTGCTCACTCTCAAACCCATTATACATGCACCCATATTCACCTTCCCTCTTCTTTTTCTTAGTTCCCACACAAACTCCCATAACCTGTACACACCCCACCACTTTCACCAACCCACAACACCGCCATTAACCTACGCACCATGCAATGCCCAACACAAGCACAAACCCACTACTTCCTCACGGTAGCTTATTCCCTTCCCTTTTTGTCCTACATGCACACACCCATACATACACACAATACACAACAGGTTCCCCCCTTTCCCATTACACACACACACATACAGAGGAGCAACCCCTCCCCCTGTTGCTATTTATCTCCTTCCCTTCTCACCTCTATACACACAAAAACACCACAATCACAGACCATGCATAGCCACTGCCCTATGGCAACCCGCTTCCCCCACACATTCCTGTCTTCCTCACGGCTACCATGGCTGCCACTTCACGGCACATGGCTGCTGTTGCAGCCCCTTTCACGGTAATAGCAACCCCTCACTTCAAGCACTATCACGACAACAGTCTATTACGTCTCCTTTCAAGACCCATTTTACACACACACACACACACACACACACATGCACGACAACCACCATCTTCCTCTCTCTCACACATACACACACGATTCCCCCTTTCGCACACCGTTACACCCACAAATCCATCCTCACGAACCACACATAATATATACACAACACATATATGCGACAGTTCTAACTTCCCCGCATAATATGCACATACATTTCTAAACTTAAAAAAAAAAACTAACTATTTCTTTTTTCTCACGAGCACAACTCAGCCCTTCTCTTCCTCTCTTTCTCTTCTCTCTCTCTTTTATTTCTCTGTTGTAGTATGCCGTAACCGAAAATCCCTTTAAGTGAAATGCTCATTTCTCTCTCTTTATTTCTGACTGTAACTAAAAATGGGAATAAATCCCAATTTCTCCTCCCTTGTTCCTCACTAATTTAGTTTTTTCCTAATTAAAGGGTTGACCATCAAATCATTTTTTTTACCTTTTAATTATTCAATAACCCCAAACTTTAATTTAGATTTTTCAATAACCACACTGCATTAATTGTCGCGAAAGGTTGTCACTAAAATTCGATCACACTAATCGTCATAAAAGGCCTAAACTAATAATACTTATAACTATTTTTGTTTAATTATAACTTATGGTTTTCAAATTTTTGTCGCTAATGTTACTGATAAAATTTTACTCATGGCAGTTGAAGCTAATTCTTGCGTATAAAAGTCGTCGCTTAAAATAAACTAACTGGCTAGGCCTTATCAATGTTTGGGGTGTTACACCTCGTTGGTGTTATCAATTAAAGGATAGTAACAAGTGGCATTCCAAGAAATTTTTTATAAAATAACACAAAATTTAAATCTTAAACAGTAAATAACAACCTATAAAGACATTTTTGGTTTTCATAATTTGAAATTTATTAAAAAAAATATAGTTAAAAAAAATTATAAAGCCTAAACTTGAAATTACATAAATATCATATTACCAACTTTATCTTTGTACATGTTTGTTTTTAACAATTTCAAATTAATTAGAAACATTGTAGTTAAAATTAAATCTAAGTTTCATATGATGATAATATTTTACTAACTTATTTGCCTACACGCATGACTACCTTATTTTTATGCAATTTAAGATTTATTTTACATAATATGACAATAAACACTTATACATGATGCTTGATTTTTTTTTTTATCAATATTGATAATATCAACTTTGCCACAGTGACTCATATAAAGAGAAAACCTTTGCTTGGTATTACATAACTATTATCCTAGAACGATGACATGTGGCACAAAGAGAATAAAATTTGAGAATAAAAAAAAAAGAAAATGAGGAAGAGAAGAAAATGGAGAAAAATTTGGAAAGATGAAACCGACCAAAGGTGCAACAGAATGATGACATGTGGCAGGAAGAGAAGATAATGGAGAAAAATTTGGAAAGATGAAACCGACTAAAGGTGCGAAACTAGCACATAACTTACTCTTATTTGAATCCAATGAGTTTTTTTTCCCTTTCTAGCCCCATAAGCTCCTGTTCACTCCAATTCAATGATTTTGTTTTAATCTTAAATTATTGTAGGATTTGTTTGATATTTAGTACTTGGGCTAACGTGAATAATTTTTTTGATGATTTTATATTAGATTGATTTTATATTAGATAAATCGAAGGCGGGCTGTTGCATGTTACGGAATATTTTTTTGAAAAGTATTTCTGTGTGTTAGCACACAGGCAAAATGAGAACATCTTTTTTGCATACCATCTCTTTTGCTGTTACTTAACTACCTATTTTTAAAAAAGAAAAATCCTAAAAAGTGATATAAAATAAGAATACTAAATAATAAATAACTACTTTAATTATAAGGATATCTTTTCAACCAAATTATTTTGAAATTGGAATTCAAAAGGAATTTGCAAAGTTATTGGAACTGAAGTGATCTATGATTTTTCTGTTTGGAACAAATTGGACACCAAATCTATATAATTCTTTTTTTTTGTTCGGAAGAAATGAATATCGTAAAGGAAATTGTTCTTTTGACAAGTGTATCTTTTTAAGCCTTCTGACTTTAACAACAAATATCACCCCAAGTTTAGTATGGTCCTAGGCCAAATAGATGTATTTCTTTAAAATGTATTATAAGGGGCAAAAAGAATGCCCAAAACAAATTTAATACAAAAGGAAAAAACTTTAACTAGCCAACAATACCATGATATAAGAAAAAGAGGGCTGTAGTGGGGAACTGAAGATGAATATATATTAGAAAGAGAGGAAGCAACGTTATGTTAGCGTGGTGTCTTTGGGGGCGGTCGACGATTTGTACTCTAAATAACTTTTGATAAACAAATCCTCTTTCGGTGGAATTTCAACAAGTTAAAGCATATTCTATGAAATCTTATTGAATCCCATTTAAAATTGACTTTTAAAGGTTCTAAACAAATGAAATTCTATTTCAATTCCAAATCCAATTTAATCCATGCTTCAAAACATACTATTATATATAATATAATACTTGATTTTTTCAACAAATTTCAATTTAGCAATTTTATTTTCGCACATAGAGTCATTTAAAATTGAGTAGAAAACATAGTAAAAAACATATTCTAAAGAACAGTTTAATATGATTAAATTTTTTTATTACTAACTTTATTTTTACATTCGTGTGCTAGTTATGATAATTTGTTTATTTATTTTTTTGTTTTTAGGTAACTCGTTTGATTATTTATTTATAATAATAATAATAATACTTGGTAACTCGGGGATGCGCTCACATGCTTGCTCTGGCGCGCTCAAAACTTTGGATTGACGTGCCAGTAACCTTCCTTTATTAGGTAGTGTGCGCACTACGCCCCAGGCTCACCCTATCCCAACCCGCCAAAGAAAAAGCGTAGAGCTCACTAATACACTCTCACATCCTGCTTAACAGCAAAGCGTCTCTGCTAAAACCCTCCCCACATTAACTACTCTTTAGTCTCCTCCTCTCATAATCTTTCACACAGTTACACGCACACGCACGCGCAGTCACAGCTCCCCTGCTTTCTCTCTCCTACACACACACACACACACACACTCGCTACAAATAATAATCAATCTTTAGCTTACACCGATGCAGATTTAAACAGTAGACCAGTCCAGAGAGAGAGAGAGAGAGAGAGAGAGAGACAGAGACGCACTTCGTTACCAATCGGAGCTTTCTCTCTCTACAAGAAAGAGCAAGACTCTCTGCTTTCTGTGTGCTTGTACTGATTTGCAAACCCTAGTTCGTTTAATGTGAGTTAACCGGAGTGTTCAGATCCGAGATGGCGGAGTTTTCCGGCGACGGGGACGGCGAGTACGGCTGCAATGCGGCGGCGACGCCGCTGGCGGTGTCGGCATCGTTCAAGGAATCGGGCAGGGGGTCGAGCCGGCGGCGGCCGGTGCGGCCCAGCCTGGACGCGGACGAGTTCATGAACCTGCTGCACGGGTCGGATCCGGTCAAGGTGGAGCTGAATCGGCTGGAGAACGAGGTCCGAGGTGAGAGAGGAAATGCGGGTCGATCGATCCGGTGCTTTCGCTTGTGAATGCTTTGTTTACGTTTAGTTTCCTTTTTTGGCTGCGAACGGCGTCGTTCTTTGTGTAGATAAGGATCGCGAGCTGGGTGAGGCGCAGGCGGAGATCAAGGCGCTCAGGTTGTCCGAAAGACTACGGGAGAAAGCTGTAGAAGAGGTTATTTTCTTTTAATCATTGTGTTGACGAGATAATGGGTGCTAGATTTATTCTTTTATGCCCTGTATTGGTGCTTTCCTGTACAAGCATTGCCGTTAGCTCGTAGACTTTTGAAGTAAATCTATGTGAATGTGGATGACATGGTAAATAGTTTTGTTTTTTTTTTTTATCTGAATTATCTCCATCAAGGTTCTGTTTTCTGGTTTGCTTATAGCTTGTCATCGATGTTGCAATCTGGGTTTTTTTCTTCTTTCTTTTTCCGTCTTACATTTAAGTAACAGTTCAATCTGCATTTGAATTCAGTTCCAAATTTTATTATGTATGATCCTGGATCTTAACATCTGGCACTTTTGAAGCAGTTATTTGCGAGATGAAACAAACTAAGCATGCTTGGTTGCTTTTCACTTTCTAAATTTTGATATCAGTTAGATGTTATTTGGGTCCTCCTCTTTTAACACTAATGTATAGGTGATAGGTGAAGTGGGTTTTGACAATTATCTTATGGAGGATGTCTTTAGATGGGTGGATTAGGGTTCATAGTTAGCTGCTATAGTGGATTTGAAGTCTTGGTAGCTGATGATTTATTTGAACAATTCGTCCGAGTTTATCTTGTTATTTCTGTAGAATACACTACGTTATTGGAGCTTCTGAGCAGGCAATTTAGCTACTATAGTGTTTCTGCTAATTCTGGTTTCTGGTTTTCAAGCTGGTGGTTTTGACATCCATCCATGTCTAAAACTGCCTCTGTGTCTCCTAATGCATGTTATTATGCGCTCCTCCGGGCCTCCGGCAGTTTTTGGGTAAAATGTTTCTAGGCATGTATTGTGCGGTGCATGATTTTGGCTTTGACCGCGTTGCTGGCTGCATATCAGAATTATGATTGGGGGCTTCCTGAGTTTGTATCCAGCAAAGTGGGTATTAAACATGCTATGTCATAATTTTGAATTGGAATATCCATTTGCTCCCAAGTTTAGAACAATATGATCTTTGAAGAACATATATTCTCAGATTTATCGTACATTTGAAGAGTGGAGTGTAACTTTTTAAAAATGCGGCATAGTGGAGAATTGACCCCAGAAAATTTGTGGTGTTACTGACATTTTTCTCATCTATGCATCATTTCTTTTGCTCTGTCTTGTCTTGTGTTCCAAAGTCATACTTGCTTGAGATTAACTCTGACATATTTTTCTCCGTCCTTTCTTTTAATGCTTAGCTAACCGAAGAATTGACAAAGGTTGACGAGAAGCTCAAGTTAACCGAATCTCTTCTAGAAAGCAAAGTATTGACCGATACTCTTCTATCTTCAAGTGTCCTTGCTTTATCTCTGTTAAGGAGGCATATTGATTGGTAAACATTTACCCTTTTCCATTGATGCAGAATCTTGAGATTAAGAAAATCAATGATGAGAAGAAGGCCTCCATGGCAGCACAGTTTGCAGCAGAAGCCACTCTTCGGAGGGTTCATGCTGCTCAAAAGGACGATGACATGCCTCCAATTGAAGCCATCCTTGCACCTTTAGAGGCTGAACTCAAGCTTGCTCGGCAGGAGGTGTGCATTTTATTGCGTCTTGAGACATTTAATTGTTTGCTAGATGATGAAGACTGATGCAGTCACTGACACATTGTCTTTGCGCTTCAAGATTGCAAAGCTGCAGGATGACAATAAAGCATTGGATCGCCTTACCAAGTCAAAAGAGGCTGCCTTACTTGATGCTGAGAGGACTGTGCAGGTTGCCTTGGCAAAGGCTTCTATGGTGGATGATCTGCAAAACAAGAACCAGGAGTTGATGAAGCAGATAGAAATTTGCCAGGTTCTGTGTTTGTGCATGTTTTTTGTTTGCCGGAACTGGTGAGGCTTTTCGGTGGGGGTTTTCGAACAATGCACTTATGTGTAAACTGCATGTCTGTATCAGGAAGAAAATAAAATTTTGGACAAAATGCACCGTCAAAAAGTTGCTGAGGTCGAAAAGCTCACCCAAACTGTACGTGAGCTTGAAGAAGCTGTTCTCGCTGGTGGTGCTGCTGCAAATGCTGTGAGGGATTACCAACGGAAAGTTCAAGAGATGAATGTAATAAAAAATACATATCCATGATTCTGTGTATATTTGTCTGAAATTGCATAGCCGGCTACTGGTCCTGGATGCTGGACTAATTTTTTTACTTCTAATAAACAGGAGGAAAGGAAAACGCTCGACAGGGAGCTGGCTCGAGCAAAAGTAACAGCAAATAGGGTTGCAGTAGTGGTAGCTAATGAGTGGAAGGATGCTAATGACAAGGTGATGCCTGTAAAACAGTGGCTTGAAGAAAGAAGGTTCTTGCAGGTATACTGCAACTGTTCATTCTCATTTACAATATTTTGCATGTGGTTGTCTTGTACTGTCTACATTGAGTTTTTGTTTCTGTTGCTTAATCAGTTTCTAATTATTACAAAAACATGTTCTACAGGGAGAGATGCAGCAGCTGCGGGACAAGCTTTCAATAACTGAGCGAGCAGCAAGATCTGAAGCTCAGTTGAAGGTAACAATCGAGTTAAGTTTATGAAGTATCCATATGGTTTGTTCATCTTGTAGACCGGTTGTAAAATATTGATGTTCCACGACTCCAGGAAAAATATCAACTGCGGCTCAAAGTACTGGAAGAGACCCTAAGATCGTCAACCACTAGCAGCCGCACCTCATCAGATGGTAGGAGTCCAAGCAATGGTCCTTCACGTCGCCAATCCCTGGGTGGGGCTGATAACATCTCCAAGTTGACCTCCAACGGCTTTTTACCGAAGAGATCACCGTCCTTTCAGTTGAGATCTACTGTCTCATCTGGAAGCAGTTCTGTTTTGAAGCACGCAAAAGGAACATCAAAGTCATTTGACGGTGGTACTCGATCATTAGACAGGGGTAAAATCCTTTTAAATGGCAGAAGCCCGAGTTTTAATCTCAGCCAATCGTGTGAGGGAACTAAGGACAGCGAGGTGCAAAATCATACCTGGGAAGCAAATCCGGATGAAAAACCTATTGACTTCCCAGCAGCAGAGACGGAAGATACTGTCCCAGGGATGCTGTATGATTTGCTACAGAGAGAGGTTATTGCATTGAGGAAAGCTGGCAATGAAAAAGATCAAAGCCTAAAAGACAAGGACGATGCAATCGAGGTTGTTTTCTTCTCTTTTCCTGATGTTATGATTCTCTTCACTTGAAACTTTTATTGATTTCTTTTTTTGGCTCTTGTTTCTCAGATGTTAGCTAAGAGAGTAGATACTTTAACCAAGGCAATGGAGGTTGAGGCTAAGAGGATGAGAAGGGAGGTAGCTGCCATGGAGAAGGAAGTAGCTGCGATGCGTGTTGACAAAGAACATGAAAACAGGGCCAAACGATTTGGGAATTCCAAGGTTCCCGTAAGCAGTTCTCAGCTGCTCCCAGGAAGGTATGCACTCTGCATTTGTTCTAGCTTACATAAAAATTAATGCAATATTATTACCAATTGTCGTGGTTGCAAAACATTTATAGTGGAAGAGTGGTCTCCATTTTTTATATTTACCTGCCGCTTGCTTTATAAGCACTACTTTTTTGGAGGATATTTCAACAAATTATTTGTGCGCATTTACTAGAGAGGCTAAATCCATTCTTATGATGCATATCCACTTTTAATTGTTGTTAAAAGGGGCTTTTGAGCAATTTGACCTTTGATCACAAACTTATAGATGTTTACTGTTGTTTCCTTGATGCATCTGTACCAGTTTTCCCTCATGTTGTCACTCGTGTCCTTATTGTTGGTATCCATTACCCCGTATAGCTACCTGTGCTACATCGGGTATGTATAATGATTGTACTACGAAGGGTCTTTCTTTAACGAGCTGAATATTAGGGTTGCCATTAAATAAAGATACGAGGAGAGCTGAACACTTGCTTTGAATAAGGAGAAAGAAAAGCAGTATGGTTTTAGAATTTAAAAACTTTTGCAATTAAGAGAAGTAAGTTTCGAGTTTATTTTACGGGTGTGTTATTAGATATTTCTTCCACCCATTACGCGAGGCATGGAACAATGTGGGAATAACTTTCTTAAAAGATAGGTCACCGGAAGCGATATAGTGTAGAAAGGCCTATGGCTCAAATTATGACGGATTGGTGCTCGATGTTAGTAGTAACATGGGGTTAGAGCTTGCGTGTCAGTTAAGAGGCACAGAGTAGGCTTGGGGACTGTTCTCAAAGCCCTGAACACTAATATGCATGGGCGGATGCAAAGCATGACCGGGGGGGGGGGGGGTGGTCATGGCACCCCCCCAAAATTTGGAAACTTGTGTTTAACTATTTTAAGTAATGGTTAATCAAGTTTAAAATATTTAAGAAACTTGTCATTATATTGTAACCTTAATGTATTATTTTATTTTGTTGTGTCTTTGACTTTTTGTCTTACGGGCTGTCATATTTTTTGTTTTTCTCGTTTACTTGTTTATTTTCAGTCTTTCAAATTTTAAATCTCCAGTTATAAAGAAAATATCGAAGTTAGTTCTTTTAAATTCTTGCAGTATTTTAACTTATTTGTGATTAATTTTCTCGTACAATTAATAGTAATACAGAATAGATCGACATAAGAGGTAATTTTTCTATGGAAGATTAGTAATTTGTTGTTACCAATATAAGTAAATCAGTATGAATAGTGAACTTGAATGATTAGTAGTAAAATTAAGTAACATATTTTGCATTTAACGCATCAAACAGTGACGCGAATTCTTTTACGGTAGCCATTAATTTTTTTATAGTTTTTTGGCACCCCCTGATTAGATTTTCTGCCTCCGCCCCTGCTAATATGGTTTTGTGGTCTTGTGGGTTGCTAGAGCTGAGTCACAGATGGAGGGGAAAATTGGACTCCTACGGCTACAGTATTGGTTCAGACGGGTGACTAATAGAGGTCAAGCAAGTCATTCACCTAGAATACTCGGGAATCCCAAAATGGGTTATTAATAGAGGTCAAGCAAGTCATTCATCTAGAATGCTTGGATTAATCCGAGCAAAGTTGCATCAACTCGTTGGGACTTGCAATTGAGGAAGATACATTTTACTCCCCCTTCTCCCCAGCCTTGGGTTCTTTTGACTGAAAGCTTTTAGAAAGAGATAATGATTGGACTGGGTAGCCAACCCAGCCCAGCATCGGAGTAGTCTTCATTTCCAACTTGACTATATACCCTTGACCTTGTCAGGAAGAAACAAAATGAGTCTAAATAAAACTTTGTACAATTATCAAGTTTGACCTAAAAATACTTTTCAAGTCTATAAGGCATCTATTTAACAGTTCAAAACATGGTTACCAAAAGCTCTTAAGATGAATGCTAGGGAAAAATATGAAAGAGGAATAATGAACTGAAAGGCAATTGAAGTCATGGGCAAGATCTGAAGATCTTTATTGCTGAATAACTATATTCCCTTTTGAAATTTAAATTGATTACCCTCAGGCATGGTTACCAAAAGTTCTGAAGATCTTTATTGAAGGCAATTGCTTTTTATCTATGCCTCCATGAACCGTGTCCATCTGGCCTGTTAAATGTGACGTGTGCACATTTAGGTATGTATTTGTCCTTGAGCTGACATTCTTTGGGTATAGGTTTCATAAACTTGCTAAATTGGTATGTAGTGGATGGAGACTGATAGGCAGGTATTTCTGAATACCTATGTTGCATGGACTCGGTATGAGTGTCCGAGTCGTATACGTGTCCAAGTGTTGGATTCGTCTAATTTTCAAACCCAAGACACGGGGACAAGCAAAACATTTCTATGTATTACTAGTTTTTAGTTACTCCCTAGGAAAATTGGTATAATCTGCGAACACACATTGCTTTAATTGAATGTTATCTCATCTCAAAGCAATAACAGATCAAAAGAAACACTTTAAGATATAGTTCTTGGTGGCATATCCTATGGGATGTGTCGGACACACATCCCATATCTATGTCCAAGTGTCGAGTGTCCGACACGGGTACTTCACGCATTTTGAAGAGTCCATGTAACATAGCTGAAAATTCCAAGAGTCTAGTTTTAGTGAGACCACAAAGTTCAGTTTAAGAGAATGATGGATAGGGAAACTTTAGTCTATAACTTGATGGAAAACGGTCACCAACCACACAATTAAGTACATGGAACTTAGGAGTCAACAAAGCAAGCATAACCGAGTTGATGGTTAAGATGCCTAAGATCAAAAATCAAAACTTGAACCTACTTACTCAAGTTTAACTGCTTGGTTATACTTCCAATCTATGTTACATGGACCCTTCACTTTGGGGTGAAGGGGCGGTGTCGACACGACACGACGCCGACACGGGTACAGGATCCGTGTCGGATCCGTCATCTGCTGGACGGATACGCCACGTCGACATTCCGGCAAGAAAGCGACGGTAAGGTTTGAAGAAAGAAGAAGCTGTGAAGGTTTTTAAGAGAGAGAAGAAGATCTCTGATGCTTTGAAGAGAGAAAAAGAGAAAAGAGAAGAAAGATATGGCCATCGACCTTCGAGAAAGAAGAAGAAGAAGAAGAAGAAGAAGAAGAAGAAGAAGAAGAAGAGACTTTATTCACTACTTATCTGCTTTTTGACAGCCTCTTTTACAGCCTTATTTTCCTTTTCTTTTTTTTCCCCTCAACTTTTTAGCATTGACTTATAAAAAAGGAACAAAAATATCTAAACAGAAGTAAAATGTATATTATCCAAACAAAAATGAAAGAATCTATTTATTTTGGACAGTAATTATATATAATTTATATATACCCGTAAAAAAAATATTTAACACTCAATCTCATTTAAAATATTTTATGTATCTTAAAATTTTTAGCCGTGTCCCCGAACCCGTGTCCAATTTTTGGACGGTGTCCACGTATCCTAGAATTTCGAAAATTGGCGAGTCCGACACTCGGACACGTATCCGATCCGGACACCGACACCGAGTCCATGTAACATACTTCCAATGAAGAAAATGCTCAAGCTCCTACGAAACTGCACGCAAGTGTATGAAAGAAAGAGAATCTTATTATAACCTTGGATAGTTGTTTAGAACATCCAAAGGGCTTACTAAGCTCGAGAAACGCTTTATTCCTTGTTGGCAGCGTAATCAAATCCTATCTGCACCTTGGCATATCTTCGAGGTGGCCTTCTTATGCAAAAAGGCCTTAGACTGCATTCACGATGAGGTATTGCAACACTATCCAGTTATCCACAGATCAAACATCAAGTTAACTACACTGGGATCCCAAAGGCAGCTAAATTCCATTTGTGTAAGTAAGAGTGTACGAGAAAGGTGCCAAAAGGGGGATGCTACTCATGTAAATGAAACGAGAAACAAGGGGGGAAATGCTAGAAAAACCTCTTATTTGTCTATAACCCCAGAAAAAAGAATTAGCTGGTTATAGGCTGGAATTGGCAAGTCGATAACTGAATTTCGTCAGAATGGACGGATCCATTTAGAGTTTTTGTCTCTTAAGTGTGACTTGCAATCTTAGATGGCGGTGAGGGTGTCAAAAACCAGATGTAGGGTGATGAGTTGGTACTCCCATCTGAGTTAAGAAGAGATTAACTTTTCCCACCTGAAGAACCATAATTGAGAGAGCCCTGGGCAGCATGAAGGATTTTGGGATGATATTGGCCATTACTTTACGGAGATGCTTGGAAATTAAAACTCCTTCCGCTGTCATATGTCGATCTGCAATTTTATTAACTCGTTAGCCACTTTTACATATGGTGGTTGTTCCATCTCATTACAATTATTCTCCTTCTCTCTACATACGCCACACAAATTGTTGGAGGTGCCTCTCCGCCTGTACAACGGGAGTGTGTAGCCCCCCCCCCCCCTTTCCCCTTTCAGGTAGTTGTTCTCCTTCCCTTCCCCTCCCTCCCTCTCCCTGCTCCTTCGATTGAACCTGTTTAGGCAGGTCGAGATTTAAATCAGCAGACTGCTTTGCGCTGGGCGTTTGATTCGATTAGGGATCCATTCACACAGATCTTGAGTAGAAGTGAGAGCATCCAATCTGGGAGCTTCCAGGTGTTCCCTCAATCCCAGTAAGTATAGGTCGTAGGCAGAAGATGGATCCTTATACCAGTCTTTGATTGAATGACAAGTTTGATCGCATGATTTAGATCTAAAAGTTTTCTCCCTCGCACCGTGGTAAATCTGAATATTCGCTACCAAATCTGATTTCCCGCATACGTACCTTCGTATTACTTTACTTTGAAAATGTAGAGCCTGTGTCCTTTCGACGTGACTTGTTTTTTTGTAAATATAAAGCCTGTATCCTTCTGAAAGTCCAGAGTATCTATCCTTCGGGCGTTTGTTTGCTTGTTTGTTAGTTTGAAATCTAGAGCCTGTGGTAATCTAGAGCCGGATACATCCTTACTTTGGTCCAGTTTCATGGTTCTTTTAAATTATTTCATGGAGTGTGGTTCTCTCTGTGTTGGTTCACGATCTGTTGGCCCGAACCTTTTCCTATCGCCTTATGCAGAGTGGTCCTTTGTGACGTCTTTGGTTGGTTTATCGGTATTGTTGTAGGTTGGAGTGTCCCTTGTTTTGGCTCCATTTCTTGGTTGGAGGTGCTTTGTTCAGCATACGGGTTATCTGAAGTAGAGTGACTAGGGTTAAGCGGCGTATTTGTTGTGCGAAATTATATCGACATATGTCGTGTCTAGAACGTGGCTATGACCCGTGTGGTTATGGAACATGGCTGTGGCTAATGTTGCTATGGATTTGGAGGGTTCTTACTAGATTATCGTGCTATTATCATGTTTAGATTTGGTAGGAATGGGGGGGATGTTGGGGGGGGGGGGGGGGAAGGAGTTAAGAAAGGGAAAAAGAAGGTAATATTTGATTGCACTTTCCTATTTTCTGGATCACTTGAGAATATCTCGATGTTATTTCGATGTATGTTAGTTTATATTAATAGCCGGGATGGCTTCAATATTCAATATCTTTTTTAGTCAATTTTCGACGTGGGTTCTAGAAAGTGGGTTAAGTCC
Organism: Escallonia herrerae; assembly: GCA_033070095.1. Lineage (NCBI taxonomy): Eukaryota > Viridiplantae > Streptophyta > Magnoliopsida > Escalloniales > Escalloniaceae > Escallonia > Escallonia herrerae. The sequence continues at coordinate 306,282 of JAVXUP010000458.1, forward strand.
AGAGGAGATTGTTTTACCTTATGGATACCGCTTCTCTTGTAACTGGTTCTCTCTGATTTTTAATAGTGTTTCTATTATTGACCAAAAAATGGTACGACATGTTTATTTCATGCGTATAGTGCTGAATTTTAAGGTGTTACAAAAATAACCTAGTAAAATATGCAATGGCTGTGAACTGATGCAATTCAGTTTCCTTTAGATACTCCACCTTAAAAGTTCAAAAATCTAGTAAGGTGATCATTTCGTGCAGGAACGTACCCCGAACTGGATTGACGCGCAGCCCCCAATAACAAGAAGCCCCGGCTACAGTAAGGAGTAATTCTGCTCTGCCCTTTCGTTGGGGCCTTTTCTTGTATTTTTGCTACTTCACCCTTTTGTGGTTGCTTATTAAATTGTAACTAGCATGCCTACAAGGCGGAAACCCTTCTTTCTTCGAGTACGTCTAGAGACGGAAAAGGAACGAAAAAGGGAGACACAGCTGGAGGAAGGAAGAAGAAACTGGTATGCTTCTGACGTAGTGTATTATCCCTCTGCTTAGAATCAGCAAGAAAGAGACAGAGGAGATTGAAGTTGAGCTAACCTTTTGGCAGAAAATTTATGAGTTTGCAGCGGTGTGGTTGGTTGTATAGGTAGCTTTCGTGGGATTTTCATACTTATCCATACTCTCATTTGCAGTCTATAATTTGTAATCTGCAGTTAGTGTGGTTGTTGATGGTTCAGGTTTGTCGATATTCTTGTAATCAGATGAAGATCAGTATTTCCCATCGTTCTGTCCGTCTCCATCTATGTAGTTTCGTTACTGTACGACGTTTCTCCACACCATTGCTGCGGGTTTAGAAGGAATGTACATGTGAAGATGTTGCAGTTCCACTTCATTTTATGGGTGTCAAAATAAGGTCATAGTGCCTCATACTAGGCTGGTAGTTGTTGAAGCACTTGGCTTTGCTGGTGGTGGTCAAGATATTTGTTACAATGTCACCTTACACTGTGTGTCAACAGCTTTCCCCACGTGGGTGCACGTGCTTGTGGGTTGGTCTTGGAAGTGAGATATGCTTGGGAATATTAAAAAGGGGTGCTGGGATACAAACACTAGATGCTCAGGTTTGTTAGTACTTCTGGATAAGAAGGCTTGATTACTTTATTAGTCGGTGTCGTTGGGGTAGGTTATTGTTTATTGTGCTGTTGCTTGTCGGTACCTTTTCTCGGCCTTACGTGTTGTTAATTAAAGAGCAGGTTATTGGGGTCTGATCCTAGCCCTACACCGAGGACCCTAGACTCGAGGACACCACAATAAATGGACGTGCTTATGAGTGTGAGTGACTCAGAGTGTTACGAAATTGTTTTTCGGGTTAACTACGTTCTACTCCTACGGTTTGAGTTGTAAACTCTTAAATGCAAGAAAGCTTAAGACCCTCGCCGATTTTTAAAACTAGGTGCAATAACGAACTACACAACTGTGAAGGTGGTCAATTGTCCCACCTTCGTTTGGAGAATAGAGATTTTCTCCTAGTTTACTAGTGACAGATTTCCAAAATACACGAGGGTTTTTCTTTTTTTATGCACAAGAAATACGTCTTGAGTGCATTGAAATAGAGTTTGACCGCCACGTAAATTTGAAAAATGTAGACTAATAGGAACTTTGACCCCCTTCATGATTAGAACCTAGTTTCTCCGTTGCTGTCTACCACAAGATGGAAAAATCCGGTGCCATTGACAACTTCAGGGTTAAGTGGATAGTTGTGAGTCTCAAGGGGCCTCTTTATCGTTAAACATGTACAAGAGGAAACAGTACAAATGGTTCCTAGTATCAAATTCGTATAAATAGTCCTTATAGTTTTTAAATTTAGCCCATTCAGTTCTTTTTTGCACGTCCGTTTATTTTCAGCTGTTAATGTACCCAACAGAGTGGGGGCGTTTTTGTCCTTTTCCTCACATTTCAGACTCCTAACAAAAATGCTCTCCCTTACAAAGCTTAAGATTTTTTTATTAAGGGTAAACTTGTCATTTGACATTAATATACTAAATGCTAAATCCTTCTTCCTCCTCACTGCCTCGCTACCCTTCCACCATTGTTGTCGTCGCCATCCTTCAACAATCGCCGTCGTTGCCACCGCCCTTTCACCGTTGCCGACCACTAATTGAACACAACCCCCTTACCTTGTCCTCATTGTCCTTAAATTCCACTGGTTCTTAAACATCAAGAGCAACTCCTGCCACCACCACCCTTCAAACCGCTACTTAGTGTCACTGTCCACCACCTCTATTACCCTTTTGCACACCACCACCACATCGAAGCAACATCATCTTGTCCAACCCAGCGTTTTGGTGAGGTCGGCAACTATAAGGTACTAGCATCGTAAGACACTAACCGCCTCAAAACCCACCACAGTTGCTGTTGTCGCCACAAGCCACCGTCGCCATCTATCACAGTGATCTTGTCAACCACCAAATATGAATGAGCTTCGCTGCCTATCACCCCTTACTCATAAGCTATAAAGTCCGATTAAGAGTAAATCCTTCACAGATCTATCCCATTTTGAATCAACAATAGTTTGGATAGTGGTGGTTGGCATCGTTGTCGATTTAGATGGTGGTTGAGTGCAATAGCGGTTTGGACGGTGGAGGCAGAAAGGCGAGGAGGAAAATGCCCCTATTGTGGGCATACTAATGACTAAAAGTAGACGAATGTGGAAAAAATGACTTAACGGGACACGGTTGAATAGTTTAGGGATTATTTGAACGAAATTGAAGCTACGAGGACTACGGCTCAAAGTTCATGAACCATTCATTTGTGTTGTTTCCTCGACGTATAATGTAGAAGGAAGGTGACTTCATAAAGCAAGTGGTAAGGTATATCCAGGATATGCGAGAGAATCCCATGTCATCAAAGAATTTATTGATCTTTGTCATTTGGCTGAAGCCATTGACCTTTTTTGTTAGGTGCGACATCCGTAGGTGTGGGCAATGTCACTTTAGTCTATTGTTTGGGCATCGCCTCCAGGTCGAAGTCCTTGGTGTACCCATGACGAGAGTCATGAGGACATGACGAGCCTTGCTTTGTCAAATTGGTCGAGGTGGGGATGGAATTGATGTCCTAGTTTTTCTTAACTTGAACTCTCCATTGCAATTTTTCTAAAAAAATTTAGGATTAATTACACCATGTCTCTGAGGGAGGGGTAGGGTGAAAATACAATCACGGGCATCAAGTTTTTAAAAGTAGTAAATCATTACTACAAACATTAAAAAGGTGACAACGGTGTCCATGCATCATCAATCCGTTAAAAAAATGTACTTTTATACTGATGTCATAAATACGTATTTCTTAAATGTCTCTATTACCCTCATATCTTTTATACACGGTATATGCTGTACAACTTTCAAGTTAGGTTTCTCTCTCCAAATTTCAGCTGAAATTAGGATGATGAGAAACCCTAGTTTGTCCAAATCTCAACCGCCAAGACCTCCTTCCCCCCACCCTGCCAGTAGTCCCTCCCTCGCCCCACCCCGCCAGCAACCCTCTCCCTCACCCCATGCTGCCGTAGGCCCCTCCTTTGCTGCAGTCCCCTTCGACTTTGTGTGTGTGAGTGAGCATGTGATTGTGTGTGCATTTGTGGCAAAGAGTATGTGTGTGTGTGGTGTGTTTCTATGACTCTATGTGTGTACGCCTTTGTGATAGTGTACGCATGTGCATGTGAGAGAGTGTGTGTGGGTTGAAGAAGTGCGAAGATATGGCATTTTAAGATTTTAAATTTCAAGTCATGGGCAATATATGATCAAAGCATTATGTATTCCAGTACTTCGGCCGGTTTGCGGACTTAAGTGCTCATTTTTCAGGCTAATAGACATAGCTGTAATTTCACCCTAATTTCAGGAACATAAGTATAATTAACCCAAAGATCAAAGTTGTGGCTCTTGCATTCCTTAAGGGCATGGCCTGCAATCCTATGATAGAGGACGCAATTGGGCTTGATTTTATCCTACTCACTAGATTCAGTTTTAGTTGGAGGGAGGCATTATTTTTAACTAAGTACCTATAATTTGTCTTCAGAATCTAGTTCACAATGTTCAAATTATAGAGAGAGTACACGGCAGGCTCCTGCTACCTTTTCTCGCGTGGATGCCAGTCCCTTTCTTAGTGCTAGCGATTAAAGTTGATGTTGTTATTGCAATTGTCCTCGGCCACTTCTGTTGGAGTTGCAGTGACATTTTTGATTTTTGGGTATCTGTGGTTTGATAGGTCCAGCTAAGCCATAGGTACGATGGGCAATTTCTTTGAGCCGTCCCTAGGCTTTGAGTCATATGTACTCTAGATAGACCTTGTAGATGTCATTTATGTTCTTGATAAAGATTGGTACGCAGGTATTGTGTTTGTAATAGTCTGTGCACTTCAAGCACCTGAGATGGTGCTGTTTCACATAAGCACTAACCATCTGGCCTAATTGTCGACGAAACTAGCAATGTTGATATTGTGATGCACTTTGCCTTGTAGTGGAACTTGTTGTGGAAGAGCTTATCCATGTTTGATACAAAAATATTCTTTATTTTATTGGATGGGCAAGAAAGAATAATACCCTCGGGGATCATGTGGTACCATAGTAGCCTAGGTTAGAAAGTATTTTTTTTAGAACTCCTGGAGTTTCAAAGCATCATCATCCTCCAGGGAGCTAGATTAATCAGTTAGCTGTTCATGGGCGTTTCCTTTCTTTGATGTTGAACATGACTAAACGCTAACTAAATTAGGAGGATACAGTCATAATGTCAACTACATAGAGGGGTGACCAAACAGTCTGGAGAAGAAATAATAAAAGAAGGATTCCTTTGGCCTTCTGTAGTGTACAGTCTAATCTAGAGAGCGCGTGAAGCAGTACACATGCTAAAACGTGCATGGTTAATAACCGCCAAGGCCCACGTACTGAAAGGGACGTATGGAAACAGACTTGGCTAGAGTCGCCTGAAAGTCTTTTGCGTCGAGGAAGAACATAAATTAAACTATGTCTTGGGTGGAACTGTAATGATCTTCAAGAAAGCAATATGAGCAAAAGGCAAATTTAGGCAATCACTTTGAACTAAGCCTTATTACTCTTGAATAGAACTGTAGATGTTTTTAATGAAGTAATACGAGCCTAATGTAACCCTCAGGGTTGATAAAGAAGAAAATAACCCACATGGTTGGTTGCCGTCTCTCACAGTTTTGAGAAAAGGATTTGCTGAGTCTGGGTCAGCACACTCATCGCGCAGTTATATATTGGAAGTTTACATGAAGACGACAGTGGTAGCATTTTCCTTTTTGTTGAAGGTAGAAAGAAAGTGGATTAACGAATTTGGAGGTAAAGGCTCTAGTTAAATAACAGTCTCGGTTAAGGCGGCGGCCTCAGATTCGCAAGTGATTGTTATGTTACAAAGAGTTGCCATGAATGTGTATGTTTGCCATACTGCTATTGTCCCAAACCATCCTAGACCAAGTGTAATGCACCGACTTAACTAACTAGTTACCAAGACCTACCTACATCTGGCGACCCCAGTAAGATCTTTCATCAAGTTGTATCACTATGTTTATCAATAACGTCTTTGTTACTTTGGTATTCAGTTGGTCTTCAAGATGGTTATATAGACTACGAAAACAAGTAAGCAGGCCACATTGGCGTCAGCCTTGACTTCTGCCTATGATCCAGCCACTAACTTTAAAGGTCCAATACTCGAAGAAGTCAACGCAAGTGACGTGTCTGAGCCTGAAAAATAGCCTGCTGAAGGATGCGGGAGCAACTATGTGACAATGGCTACTTACTACTTCGAATAATATCCAAATTAATGGAAAGCATAACTCTTCCTCCTTCAGGGACAACCATGACGTTTCAGCTGATTAAAAGTGATCCTAGCATAATGCGAGCACATTGAGGTACCAAGTCCAGTTCCTATGGTACGACCTCATAATAACGAGCTTCCCCCCATGGTGAGTTTTCCGAGGAATTTCTTGGATCATACATCTTTGAGTGCCTCATCTCCACTTAGGCACCAAATTGCTACAAGCCACAACTTTAATCACTAGGTGGCTTAGTAACCAAAGAAGAAGTTTTGGCTTTGCTCAAACAAGTATAGCACCCTTCCGTGGGATGAGAAAAGTTACAAGCTTAAATTTACTTTGCAAATTGCACAAGCTCCTTATCATGCTGAATACATTACCCCAAAGTGTAGCACGTTTGACAGTCGACAAGGGAATGCTCTCGAACACATCAATTGGTTTATCAAGTCCCTTGGTGTCTACGGGTTGGATCCAAACCTAAGATTCACAAAATTCTGCAAATCATTTATTTATAAGGCCTACAATTTGTATCATGATTTTTCCGCTTACGAAATTGTCTTATGGGAAGACTTGGTGTGCAAATTATATGAAAATTTTAGCTGACGAGGAGTTATCCTTGACCACTCTAGCCCGGGAGGGCAACCACATGGAGAAGATTTTCCTTTTTAAGTCAAATGATTCTACGAGAGATCCTTGAAACGTCAAGAGGAGATCACTAAGCCCTAGTTAGTATGAATGTGCATAGAAGGAATGGCGCGAGAATTCAAGTTGAAAATGGCTAAACATAATCTCATGTACTATGAATCTTTCACCAAGGCTGCTCAAAACTTGAACGATGCTATGCAATATCGGAGGAGATAAGAGTCCAACTCAAATCATAATCTACAACCACGACAAGTATTCCACTACCGAAAGAAGGATAATGTCTCGAAGCTCTTTGAGTTTTTCAGCTTCCTTCAAGATTTCTTCAGAGTGGTACCAATTCTGGATGCAGGCCATAATGCAATTTGATGGAAAACTACCTTTTTTTTTTGTTGGTGAGACAAAAACAACGATAATTAGAGGTTATGACAGCTTTCAAGTTGCCTCAAGACATCACAAATAACTATTAGATCGAAAACCACTTGAACTTGTGATAAATATTCACTTTTGCTGCCATGCTATTAGCCGAGTCTGCTACCACATCAATGGACCTTATAGTTGCATCTTTATTTTCAGTAGAAGTTTGTACCAACTTTATAACCCAGTGGAGGTCTCTTCCTGCAGGGTCTCCAAGTGCTCGTTGCAACCATAAGAAGATTTCATATGAAACCCACTGGAAAAGAGATCCCTTCTTTACGCTACTATAAATGAGAGTTTCTGTTGATTGAACTTGCAAGCTCAAGCACACGAAAACCTTGAGGTTGTTTAACAAGGCTGCATGGAGATTAAAACCTAACTTGTCAACGATAAATTGGCATCTTATTTTAGACTCTGAACAACTACCCAGGTTGATTGAACTTAAAGTCCTGGACAAGCACCCAAGTTGATTGAACCTAAAAGTCCATTATGCATTGCACTTGACGAAACCATAAACTTGGTATGTTTTTTATTTACTCCATCAAGACGATTAATCTATTCCATTTTTTAAGACATTGCTTTGATTTCTCCCATAGCCGTATAGCACGGGAAGCTAAATCCATGGTTTCCTCCAACATTCCACTAAAGTACAAAAAGATAAGCAATAAATAAAATAAGAAAAGCAATCAAAGATGGTAAGATATGAATTGCTTATCAAGATAACCTTCTGCGAATCGTTTTGTTATTCATTTGAGGAATAGAATTGGCCTAAAATCTCACTATTTCCTCTTAAAGATGTAAACGACAAGAGATTCACATGGTTTCGGCATAACAACAAGATCATCATACAAATTATATGTCCTGCCAACATTATGATAGTTGTGGATATGCTAAAGTCTCAAAAAATCATATCTTAGAACAAGTTCTAGACACTGAGGGTCAGAAACGTATGTGCAAACTTTGAAGTAGTTGTGATGTATGACGAGCACAATGCTATAAAGGAAATTCACCAATTATTCCAAAAGTTGAAGCTTTTGGGCAAGCCCTCTGTCATTCGTGTAACAAAGTGATAACTTTTGGGTAGCAAGAGAATTTCTTTTTTCATCATTGCTATTGACTCTTCTTCTAACACAGTAATAATCTGTCAAACTGGTTCCGCTTGGAGTGAGTAATATCGTCAAAAGCTATCTCCTTATTCTATTTGATGCGATGAAATCTAGACCGAATGCGCTCGTGCACACATACATGGTACGTTTCAGTGCATGTTAAGGTCCCAATATTCTGGTGATGCCCGACTGTAAAGATTTTAAAAAATTGGTAAGTTTTCATTCATTTAACTTCGAGTGATGTGTTTCTTCTAATCTCGAAGTCCAAAGTGTTGGAAATTCATCTAGTTTAAAATGCTAGAACACCAATAAGGCACGCCATTTTAAAGTAAAAAAATGAACTTATCTTCTTATTGATATAAAGTTTAAAATTCTTAATTATGACAGCCTCAATCAATAACTCTTGTATTATGTGTCGACAAGTGCTTCAGGTGATCAATAGCCGTGCACATTCAATAAGGTACACTTGTAGCACTTTTACTAATAAATATAAATATTTTTGGCATCTAGCAACGATCGCATAGAGTTATTAATCAAAAATTTGTTAGCATAGCAAATAATGTAGGACGGCGATATAAAGAAAGATCTCGTAACATAACATGTCAAAATAAAAAGGGTAGAACTCTGAGAAAGCAATAAGACACAATATCTATGTGTGTGAAGTTGTTTGAATACGTGGGGTAATCTCCTTTATATAGCTGTAGGTAGAAGAACCCTAATAGGACTAGGATTCTAACAGCTGGGCCTTGGGCTAGATCTGTCTTGATCGTATTAGAATCCTTGAGGCTCACATCACGATCCTTGATGATTTCACTAGGAGCCTTTTAGAATCCTAACTAAACTAATTCGATAACGACAAAATCTATTACTGATTAAGCCAAATATGAGTCGATACTGACACGTGTCACCTCCTGATTGAGAGTGTATTTTTAGCTATATCATAATGCCTCTTGCTTTTGATGGTACCTGTGAAGTGGGTAAAAGTACAACCAATGGTAGGGATAGCTAAAGCAACAAACCAAGTGGGCTAAGAAATTCACCGGATGCAACCCAGTCAAAGTATAAACTTTAGGAGGTTTGACCAGATCACTTGATTATTGTCTTGTGCTCGGACTGCATGCTCGAACAATATGTTCAGGCCTCGTTTTCCTAAGCACAATAGGTTTGAACCCCTATCTGCTCGGCCAGATGATGAGCCTCAATCTCTGGAGAGCACCAGGGATATGCAGGAAAAAATATGTTCCACGAGCCTGCACGGACGTGGCCTGTCCGAGCATATAGAGTTTGATCCTAGTCTGCTCAAGCACGACACCTGGCCCTTGTGTTTTATTAGAGCACAAGGAGAACGGAGTTAGCACTCTCCTTCGGCAGAGTGCTCAGACGACATTTTACTCCGACAGAGGCCTTAATCCTTGGGCTCTGTCCGAGCACGAGGGAAAAGAGTTGGCACTCTGCTCGGGCATAGTGCTAGGATGGCCTTCTGCTTGGGTAGATGCCTTAATCCTAGGGCTCTATCCGAGCAAAAGGGGAACAAAATTTGTGCTATGCTTGTGCAGAGTGCTCAGACGACATTTTGCTCGAGCAGATGCCTTGCCCCTATGCTCTTGAGAGCACAAAGGGAACAGAGTTGGCAATCTATTTGAGCAGAGTGCTCGGACAACATTTGGCTCGGGCAAATGCCTTAACCACTCTGCTCTTGAAAGCATAAGGGGAATAGAGTTGAAAGTATGCTCGGCAGAGTGCTCGAAAGGCAGTCTACTTGGCAGAGTGCTCAAATGGCATTTTACTCGGGCAGAGTGCTCGGATGGCATTCTACTCGGGCAGAGTGCTCAAATGGCATTTTACTCGGGCAGAGTGCTCGGATGGCATTCTACTCGGGCAGAGTGCTCGGATGGCATTCTACTCAGGTAGATACCGTAACCCATGTGCTCTTGAAAGCATAAAGGAACGGAGTTGGTGCTCTGCTCGAGCCCATTACTCAGACGACACGTTGCTCAGACAGGTGCCTTAACATCTGTGCTCTCAAGAGGACAAGGGGAACAAAGTTGGCATTCTGCTCAGGAAGAATGCTCGGACGACTTTCTACTAGGGAAGATGCCTTAATCCCTGTGCTCTTGAGAGCACAAGGGGAACAGAGTTGGCGCTCTGCTCGGGCAAAGTGCTCGGACGACATTTGGCTCAGGCAGATGCCTTAATCCTTGCGCTCTTGAGAAGACAAGCGGAACATAGTTGGCACTGTACTTGGGCAGAATGCTCGGACGACATTCTGCTCAGGTAGATGCCTTAACCCCTGTGCTTTTAAGAGCATAAGAGGAACAGAGGTTGAACTCTGTTCGGGCAAAGTGCTTGGATGACATTTTATTCAGGAAGATGCCTTAATCTCACTGCTCTTAAGAGCACATGGGGAATATAATTGCTATCGACTCTTCTTCAAACACAGTGATAATCTGTCAAATTGGTTCCGCTTGGAGTGAGTAATATCGTCAAAAGCGATGTCCTTATTCTATTTGATGCATTGAAATCTTGACCGAATGCGCTCGTGCACACATACATGGTACGTTTCAGTGCATGTTAAGGTCCCAATATTCTGGTGATGCCCGACTGTAAAGATTCTAAAAAATTGGTAAGTTTTCATTCATTTAACTTCAAGTGATCTGTTTCTTCTAATCTCGATGTCTAAAGTGTTGGAAATTCACCTAGTTTAAAATGCTAGCACACCAATAAGGCACGCCATTTTATAGTAAAAAAATGAACTTATTTCTTATTGATATAAAGTTCAAAATTCTTAATTATGACAGCTACAATCAATAACTCTTGTATTATGTGTCGACAAGTGCTTCAGGTGATGAATGGCCATGCACATTCAATAAGGTACACTTGTTGCACTTTTACTAATAAATATAAATATAAATATTTTTGGTGTCCAACAACGATCGCATAGGGTTATTAATCATAAATTTGTTAGCATAGCAAATAATGTAGGACGGCGATATAAAGAAAGGTCTCGTAACATAACATGTCAAAATAAAAATGGTAGAACTCTGAGAAAGCAATAAGACACAATGTGTATGTGTGTGAAGTTGTTTGTGTACTTGGGGTAATTTCCTTTATATAGCTGTAGGTAGAAGAACCCTAATAGGACTAGGATTCTACCAGCTGGGCCTTGGGCCAGATCTGTCATGATCGTATTAGAATCCTTGAGTATCATGTCACGATCCTTGATGATTCCATTAGGATCCTTTTAGAATCCTAACTAAACTAATATGATAACGACAAAATCTATTACTGATTAAGCCAAATATGAGTCGATACTGACACGTGTCACCTCCCGATTGAGAGTGTATTTTTAGCTATATCATAATGCCTCTTGCTTTTGATGGTGCCTGTGAAGTGGGCAAAAGTACAACCAATGATAGGGATAGCTAAAGCAACAAAACAAGTGGGCTAAGAAATTCACCGGATGTAACCCAGTCAAAGTATAAACTTTAGGAGGTTTGACCAGACCACTTCGTTATTGTCTTGTGCTCGGACTGCATGCTTGAACAATATGTTCAGACCTCGTTTTCCAGAGCACAATAGGTTGGAACCCCTATCTGGTCGGTCAGATCAGTCTCTAGAGAGCACCAGGGATACACAGGAAAAATATGTTCCACGAGCCTGCACGGGTGTGGCCTGTCCGAGCATATAGAGATTGATCCTAGTCTGCTCGAGCACGAAACCTGGCCCTTGTGCTTTATCGAATCACAAGTGGAACGGAGTTAGCACTCTCCTTGGGCAGAGTGCTCAGACGACATTTTACTCCGAAAGAGGCCTTAATCCTTGGGCTCTGTCCGAGCACGAGGGAAAAGAGTTGGCACTCTGCTCGGGCAGAGTGCATGGATGGCCTTCTGCATGGGTAGATACCTTAATCCTTGGAATCTATCCGAGCACAAGGGGAACAAAATTGGTGCTCTGCTTGGGCAGAGTGCTCAGATGACATTTTTCTCGAGCAGATGCCTTACCCCTGTGCTCTTGAGAGCACAAAGGGAACACAGTTGGCAATCCATTTGGGCAGAGTGCTTGGATGACATTCAGCTAGGGCAAATGCCTTGACCACTGTTCTATTGAAAGCATAAGGGTGCTCGAATGGCAGTCTACTCGGCAGAGCACTCAAATGGCATTTTACTCGGGATGAGTGCTCGGATGGCATTCAACTCAGGCAGAGTGCTTGGATGGCATTCTTCTTAGGAAGATACCTTAACCCATGTGCTCTTGAAAGCACAAAGGAATGGAGTCAGTGCTCTGCTCAGCCCATTACTCAGACGACATGTTGCTCAGACAGGTGCCTTAACATCTGTGCTCTCAAGAGCACAAGGGGAACGAAGTTGGCAGTCTGCTCGGGCAGAATGCTCGGATGACATTTTACTCGGGCAGATGCTTTAATCCCTATGCTCTTGAGAGCACAAGGGGAACAGAGTTGGCGCTCAGCTCGGGCAAAGTGCTCGGACGACATTTGGCACCGGCAGATGCCTTAACCCTTGTGCTCTTGAGACGACAAGCGGAACATAGTTGGCACTTTACTCTGGCTGAATGCTCGGACGACATTCTGCTCAGGTAGATGCCTTAACCCCTGTGATTTTAAGAGGACAAGATGAACAGAGTTCGCACTCTGTTTGGGCAAAGTGCTTGGATAACATTTTATTCTGGCAGATGCCTTAATCTCTATGCTCTTAAGAGCACAAGGGGAATATAGTTGCTATCGACTCTTCTTCTAACACAGTAATAATCTGTCAAACTGGTTCCACTTGGAGTGAGTAATATCGTCAAATGCTATCTCCGTATTCTATTTGATGCGATGAAATCTAGACCGAATGCGCTCGTGCACACATACATGGTACGTTTCAATGCATGTTAAGGTCCCAATATTCTGGTGAAGCCCGACTGTAAAGATTCTAAAAAATTGGTAAGTTTTCATTCATTTAACTTCGAGTGATGTGTTTCTTCTAATCTCGATGTCTAAAGTGTTGGAAATTCACCTAGTTTAGAACACCAATAAGGCACGCCATTTTAAAGTAAAAAAATGAGATTATTTCTTTTTGATATAAAGTTTAAAATTCTTAATTATGACAGCTACAATAAGCAATTCTTGTATTATGTGTCGACAAGTGCTTTAGGTGATGAATGGCCATGCACATTCAACAAGGAGCACTTGTAGCACTTTTACTAATAAATATAAATATTTTTGACGTCTAGAAACGATCGCATAGAGTTATTAATCATAAATTTGTTAGCATAGCAAATAATGGAGGACGGCGATATAAAGAAAGATCTCGTAACATAACGTGTCAAAATAAAAAGGGTAGAACAATAAGACACAATGTGTATGTGTGTGAAGTTGTTTCTGTACTTAGGGTAATCTCCTTTATGTAGCTGTAGGTAGAAGAACTCTAATAGGACTAGGATTCTAATAGTTGGGCCTTTGGCCACATCTGTCATGATCGTATAAGAATCCTTGAAGATCACGTCACGATCATTGATGATTCCATCAGGATCCTTTCAGAATCCTAACTAAACTAGTACGATAACGACCAAATCTATTACTGATTAGGCCAAATATGAGTCGATACTGACACGTGTCACCTCCCGATTGAGAGTGTATTTTTAGCTATATCATAATGCCTCTTGCTTTTGATGGTGCCTGTGAAGCGGGCAAAAGTACAACCAGGGTAGGGATAGCTAAAGCAAACGAAGTGGGGTATGAAATTCACCGGATGAAACCCAGTCAAAGTATAAACTTTAGGAGGTTTGACCAGACCACTTGATTATTGTCTTGTGCTCGGACTACATGCTCGAACAATATGTTCAGGCCTCGCTTGCCTGAGCACAATAGGTTTGAACTCCTATTTGCTCGGTCAGATGATGAGCCTCAGTCTCTGGAGAGCACCTGGGATACACAGGAAAAAATATGTTCCACGAGCCTGCACGGGCGTGGCCTGTCCGAGCGTATAGAGATTGATCCTAGTTTGCTTGAGCATGACACCTGGCCCTTGTGCTTTATCGGAGCACAAGGGGAACGGAGTTAGCACTCTCCTCGGGAGAGTGCTCATACGACATTTTACTACGACAGAGGCCTTAATCCTTGGGCATTGTCCGAGCACGAGGGAAAAGAGTGCTCGGACGACATTCGGCTCGGGCAAATGCCTTAACCACTGTGTTCTTGAAAGCATAAGGGGAATATAGTTGATAGTATGCTCGGCAGAGTGCTCGAATGGCAGTTTACACGGCAGAGTCCTCAAATGGCATTTTACTCAGGCAGAGTGCTCGGATGGCATTCTAGTCGGGCAGATACCTTAACCCATGTGCCCTTGAAAGCACAAAGGAAAGGAGTTGGTGCTCTACTCGAGCCCATTACACAGACGACATTTTGCTCAGATAGGTGCCTTAACATCTGTGCTCTCCAGAGCACAAGGGAAACGGAGTTGGCAGTCTGCTCTGGCAGAATGCTTGTACGACATTCTTCTCGGGAAGATGCCTTAATCCCTATGTTATTGAGAGCAAAAGGGGAACAGAGTTGGCGCTCTGCTGGGGTAAAGTCTCGGACAACATTTGGCTCAGGTAGATGCCTTAACCCTTGTGCTCTTGAGAGGACAAGCAAAACATAGTTGGCACTGTACTGGGGCAGAATGCTCGGACGACATTCTCCTCAGGTAGATGCCTTAACCTCTGTGCTTTTAAGAGCAGAAGAGGAACAGAGTTGGCACTCTGTTCGGGCAAAGTGCTTGGATGACATTTTATTCAGGCAGATGCCTTAATCTATATGCTCTTAAGAGCACAAGGGGAATATAGTTGCTATCGACTTTTCTTCTAACACAGTAATAATCTGTCAAACTGGTTCCACTTGGAGTGAGTAATATCGTCAAAAGCTATCTCCTTATTCTATTTGATGCGATGAAATCTAGACCGAATGCGCTCGGGCACACATACATGGTACGTTTCAGTACATGTTAAGGCCCCAATATTCTGGTGATGCCCGACTGTAAAGATTCTAAAAAATTGGTAAGTTTTCATTCATTTAACTTCGAGTGATGTGTTTCTTCTAATCTCGATGTCTAAAGTGTTGGAAATTCACCTAGTTTAAAATTCTAGAACATCAATAAGGCATGCCATTTTAATGTAAAACAATGAACTTATTTCTTATTGATATAAAGTTTAAAATTCTTAATTATGACAGCTACAATCAATAACTATTGTATTATGTGTCGACAAGTGCTTCAGGTGATCAATGGCCATGCACATTCAATAAGGTACACTTGTTGCACTTTTACTAATAAATATAAATATTTTTGGCGTCAAGAAACGATGGCATAGAGTTATTAATCACAAATTTGTTAGCATAGCAAATAATGAGGACGCCGAAATCAAGCAAGATCTCGTAACATAACGTGTCAAAATAAAAAGGGTAGAACTCAGAGAAAGCAATAAGACACCATGTGTCTGTGTGTTAAGTTGTTTTTGTACTTGGGGTAATCTCTTTTACATAGCTGTAGGTAGAAGAACCCTAATAGGACTAGGATTCTAATAGCAAGGCCTTGGGCCACATTTGTCATGATCGTACTAGAATCCTTGAGGATCACGCCACGATCCTTGATGATTCCATTAGGATCCTTTCAGAATCCTAACTAAACTAATATGATAACAACCAAATCAATTACTGATTAGGCCAAATATGAGTCGATACTGACACGTGTCACCTCCCGATTGAGAGTGTATTTTTAGCTATATCATAATGCCTCCTTCTTTTGATGGTGCCTGTGAAGTGGGAAAAATTACAACCAATGGTAGGGATAGCTAAAGCAACAAACGAAGTGGGCTAAGAAATTCACCGGATGCAACCCAGTCAAAGTATAAACTTTAGGAGGTTTGACCAGACCACTTGATTATTGTCTTGTGCTCGGACTGCATGCTCGAACAATATGTTCAGGCCTCGTTTGCCCAAGCACAATAGGTTTGAACCCCTATCTGCTCGGTCAGATGATGAGCCTCAGTCTCTGGAGAGCACCAGGGATACGTAGGAAAAAATATGTTCCACGAGCCTGCACGGGCGTGGCCTATCCGAGTGTGTAGAGATTGATCCTAGTCTGCTCGAGCATGACACCTGGCCCTTGTGCTTTATAGGAGCACAAGGGGAACGAAGTTAGCACTCTCCTTGGGCAGAGTGCTCATACGACATTTTACTCCGACAGAGGCCTTAATCCTTGGGCTCTGTCTGAGCACGAGGGAAAAGAGTTGGCACTCTGCTCGGTTAGAGTGCTTGGATGGCCTTCTTTTTGGGTAGATGCCTTAATCCTTGGGCTCTATCCGAGCACAAGGGGAAGCAAATTGGTGCTTTGGTTGGGCAGAGTGCTCAGACGACATTTTGCTCAAGCAGATGCCTTACCCCCATGTTCTTGAGAGCACAAAGGGAACAGAGTTGGCAATCTATTTGTGCAGAGTGCTTGGACGACATTCAGCTTGGGCAAATGCCTTAACCACTGTGATCTTGAAAGCATAAGGGGAATAGAGTTCATAGTATGCTCGGTAGAGTGCTCGAATGGCAGTCTACTCGGCAGAGTGTTCAAATGGCATTCTACTCGGGCAGATACCTTAACCCATGTGCTCTTGAAAGCACAAAGGAACGGAGTTGGTGCTCTGCTCCAGCCCATTACTTAGATGACATTTTTCTCAGACAGGTGCCTTAATATCTGTGCCCTCAAGAGCACACGGGAAACGAAGTTGGCAGTCTGCTCGAGCGGAATGCTCGGACGACATTCTACTCGGGCAGATGCCTTAATCCCTATGCTCTTGAGAGCACAAGGGGAACAGAGTTGGCGCTCTGCTCGGGCAAAGTGCTCGGACAACATTTGGCTCAAGCAGATGCCTTAACCCTTGTGCTCTTAAGAGGACAAGGGGAACATAGTTAGCACTGTACTCGAGCAAAGTGCTTGGATGACATTTTGTTCAGGCAGATGCCTTAATCTCTATGCTCTTAAGAGCATAAGGGGAATATAATTGCTATCGACTCGTCTTCTAACACAGTAATAATCTGTCAAAGTGGTTCTGCTTGGAGTGAGTAATATTGTCAAAAGCTATCTCCTTATTCTATTTGATGCGATGAAATCTAGACCGAAAGCGCTCGTGCACACATACATGGTACGTTTCTGTGCATGTTAAGGTCCCAATATTCTGGTCATGCCCGATTGTAAAGATTCTAAAAAATTGGTAAGTTTTCATTTATTTAACTTCGAGTGAAGTGTTTCTTCTAATCTCGGTGTCTAAAGTGTTGGAAATTCACCAAGTTTAAAAAGCTAGAACACCAATAAGTCACGCCATTTTAAAGAAAAAAAAATGACCTTATCTTCGTATTAATATAAAGTTTAAAATTATTAATTATGACAGCTACAATCAATAACTCTTGTATTATGTGTCGACAAGTGCTTCAGGTAATCAATAGCAGTGCACATTCAATATGGTACACTTGTAAAACTTTGACTATATATATATATATATATATATATATATATTGGCATCTAGCAACGATCACATAGAGTTATTAATCATAAATTTGTTAGCATAGAGTTATTATTGGAGGAAGGCGATATAAAGGAAGATCTCGTAACATAACATGTCAAAATAAAAAGGTAGAACTCTGAGAAAGCAATAAGACACAATGTGTATGTGTGTGAAGTTGTTTGTGTACTTGGGGTAATCTTCTTTATATAGCTGTAGGTAGAAGAACCCTAATAGGACTAGGATTCTAACAACTGGGCCTTGGGCCAGATCTGTCCTGATCGTATTAGAATCCTTGAGAATCACGTCACGATCCTTGATGATTCCATTCGGATCCTTTTAGAATCCTAACTAAACTAATATGATAATGACCAAATCTATTACTGATTAGGCCAAATATGAGTCGATACTGACACGTGTCACCTCTCGATTGAGAGTGTATTTTTTGCTATATCGTAATGCCTCCTTCTTTTGATGGTGCCTGTGAAGTGGGCAAAAGTACAACCAAGGGTAGGGATAGCTAAAGCAACAAACGTAGTGGGCTAAGAAATTCACCGGATCCAACCCAGTCAAAGTATAAACTTTAGTAGGTTTAACCCGACCACTTGATTATTGTCTTGTGCTCGGTCTGCATGCTTGAATAATATGTTCAGGCCTCGTTTGCCTGAGCACAAACGCTTTGAACCCCTATCTGCTCGGTCAGATGTTGAGCCTCAGTCTCTGGAGAGCACCAGGGATACACAGAAAAAAATATGTTCCACGAGCCTGCACAGGCGTGGCCAGTCCGAGCGTATAGAGATTAATCCTAGTCTTCTCGAGCACGACACCTGACCCTTGTGCTTTATCGGTGCACAAGGGAAACGGAGTTAACACTCTCCTTGGGCAGAGTGCTCATATGACATTTTACTCCGACGGAGGCCTTAATCCTTGGGCTCTGTCCGAGCACGAGGGAAAATAGTTGGCACTCTGCTCGGTCAGAGTGCTTGGATGGCCTTCTTCTTGGATAGATGCCTTAATCCTTGGGCTCTATCCGAGCACAAGGGGAACCAAATTGGTGCTCTAGTTGGGCAGAGTGCTCAGACGACATTTTGCTCACGCAGATGCCTTACCCTCGTGTTCTTGAGAGCACATAGGGAACAGAGTTGGCAATCTATTTGGGCCGAGTGCTTGGACAGCATTCGGCTTAGGCAAATGCCTTAACCACTGTGCTCTTGCAAGAATAAGGGGAATAGAGTTGATAGTATGCTCGGCAGAGTGCTCGAATGGCAGTCTACTCGGCAGAGTGCTCAAATGGCATTTTACTCGGGCAGAGTGCTCAAATGGCATTCTACTCGGGCAGAGTGCTCGGATGGCATTCTTCTCGAACAGATACCTTAACCCTTGTGCTCTTGAAATCACAATGGAACGGAGTTGGTGCTCTGCTCGAGCCCATTACTTAAACGACATTTTGCACAAACAGGTGCCTTAACATCTGTGCTCTCAAAAGCACAAGGGGAACGAAGTTGGCAGTCTGCTCGGACGACATTCTACTCGGGCAAATGCCTTAATCCCTATGCTCTTGAGAGCACAAGGGGAACAGAGTTGGCGCTCTGCTCGGACGACATTTGGCTAAGGTAGATGCCTTAACCCTTGTGCTCTTGAGAGGGCAAGCAGAACATAGTTGGCACTGTACTTGGGCAGAATGCTCGGACGACATTCTGCTCAGTAGATGCCTTCACCCCTGTGCTTTTAAAAGCACAAGAGGAACAGGGTTGGCACTCTGTTCGGGAAAAGTGCTTGGATGTCATTTTATTCAGGCAGATGCCATAATCTCTATGCTCTTTAGAGCACAAGGGGAATATAATTGCTATCGACTCTTCTTCTAACACAGTAATAATCTGTCAAACTGGTTCCGCTTGGAGTGAGTAATATCGTCAAAAGCTATCTCCTTATTCTATTTGATGTGATAAAATATAAACCGAATGCGCTCGTGCACACCTACATGGTACGCTTCAATGCATGTTAAGGTCCCAATATTCTGGTGATGCCCGACTGTAAAGATTCTAAAATATTGGTAAGTTTTCATTCATTTAACTTTGAGTGATGTGTTTCTTCTAATCTCGATGTGTAAAGTGTTGGAAATTCACCTAGTTTAAAATGCTAGAACAACAATAAGGCAAGCATTTTAAAGTAAAAAAATGAACTTATCTTCTTATTGATATAAAGTTTAAAATTCTTAATTATGACAGCTACAATCAATAACTCTTGTATTACGTGTCGACAAGTGCATCAGGTGATCGATAGCTGTGCACATTCAATAAGGTACACTTGTAGCACTTTTTGACTAATATATATATATATTTGGCATCTAACAACGATCGCATAGAGTTATTAATCATAAATTTGTTAGCATAGCAAATAATGGAGGACGTCGATATAAAGAAAGATCTCGTAACATAACATGTTAAAATAAAAAGGGTAGAACTCTGAGAAAGCTATAAGACACAATGTGTATGTGTGTGAAGTTGTTTGTGTACTTGGGCCAGATCTATCATGATCGTATTAGAATCCTTGAGGATCACGTCACGATCCTTAATGATTCCATCTGGATCCTTTTAGAATCCTAACTAAACTAATATGATAACATCCAAATCTATTACCGACTTGGCCAAATATGAGTCGATACTGACACGTGTCACCTCTCGATTGAGAGTGTATTTTTAGCTATATCTTAATGCCGCTTGCTTTTGATGGTGCCTGTGAAGTGGGCAAAAGTACAGCCAATGGTAAGGATAGCTAAAGCAACAAACCAAGTGGGGTAAGAAATTCACCGTATGCAACCCAGTCAAAGTATAAACTTTAGGAGGTTTGACCAGACCACTAGATTATTGTGTTGTGCTCGGACTGCATGCTCGAACAACATGTTCAGGCCACGTTTGCCTGAGCACAATAGGTTTGAACCCCTATCTGCTCTGTCAGATGACGAGCCTCAGTCTCTGGAGAGCACCAGGGATATGTAGGAAAAAATATGTTCCACGAGCTTGCACTGGCGTGGTCTGTCCGAGCGTAAAGGGATTGATCCTAGTCTGCTCGAGCACGACACCAGGCCCTTGTGCTTTATCGGAGGGCAAGGTGAACGGAGTTAGCACTCTCCTTGGGCAGAGTGCTCATACGACATTTTACTCCGACAGAGGCCTTAATCCTTCGGCTATGTCCGAGCACGAGGGAAAAGTGTTGCTACTCTGCTCGGGCAGAGTGCTTGGATGGCCTTCTGCTTGGGTAGATGCCTTAATCCTTGGGCTCTATCCGAGCACAAGGGGAACAAAATTGGTGCTCTACTTAGGCAGAGTGTTCAGACGACATTTTGCTCGAGCAGATGCCTTACCCCTGTGCTCTTGAGAGCACAACGGGAACAAAATTAGCAATCTATTTGGGCAGAGTGCTCAGACGACATTTGGCTCGGGCAAATGCCTTAACCACTGTGCTCTTGAAAGCATAAGGGGAATAGAGTTGATAGTATGCTCGGCAGAGTGCTCGAATGGCTGTCTACTTGGCAAAGTGCTCGGATGGCAGTCTACTCGCGCAGAGTGCTCGAATGGCATTCTACTCGAGAGAGTGCTCGGATGGCTTTCTACTCTGGCAGATACCTTAACCCATTTGCTCTTGAAAGCACAAAGGAACGGAGTTGGTGCTCTACTCGAGCCCATAACTCAGACGACATTTTGCTCAGACAGGTGCCTTAACATCTGTGCTCTCAAGAGCACATGGGGAACGGAGTTGGCAGTCTGCTCTGACAGAATGC
Source organism: Escallonia herrerae (assembly GCA_033070095.1). Classification (NCBI taxonomy): domain Eukaryota; kingdom Viridiplantae; phylum Streptophyta; class Magnoliopsida; order Escalloniales; family Escalloniaceae; genus Escallonia; species Escallonia herrerae. Next base: position 327,553 of record JAVXUP010000458.1, read on the forward strand.
TCAGACGACATTCTACTCGGGCAGATGTCTTAATCCCAATGTTCTTGAGAACACAAGGGGAACAGAGTTGGCGCTCTGCTCGGGCAAAGTGCTCGGACGACATTTGGCTCAGGTAGATGCCATAACCCTTGTGCTCTTGAGAGGACAAGCGGAACATAGTTGGAACTGTACTCTGGCAGAATGCTCTGACGACATTATGCTCAGGTAGATGCCTTAACCACTGTGCTTTTAAGAGCACAAGAGGAACTGAGTTGGCACGCTATTCGGGAAAAGTGCTTGGATGACATTTTATTCAGGCAGATGCCTTAATCTCTATGCTCTTAAGAGATAAAGGGGAATATATTTTCTATCGACTCTTCTTCTAACACAGTAATAATCTGTCAAACTGGTTCCGCTTGGAGTGGGTAATATCGTCAAAAGCTATCTCCTTATGCTATTTGATGCGATGAAATCTAGACCGAATGCGCTTGTGCACACATACATGGAACGTTTCAATGCATGTTAAGGTCCAAATATTCTGGTGATGCCCGACTGTAAAGATTTTAAAAAATTGGTAAGTTTTCATTCATTTAACTTTGAGTGATGTGTTTCTTCTAATCACGATGTCTAATGTGTTGGAAATTCACCTAGTTTAAAATGCTAGAACACCAATAAGTCACGTCATTTTAAAGTAAAAAAACGAACTTCTCTTCTTATTGATATAAAGTTTAAAATTCTTAATTATGACAGCTACAACCAATAATTCTTGTATTATTTGTCGACAAGTGCTTCAGGTGATCATTGGCCGTGCACATTCAATAACGTACACTTGTAGCACTTTTACTAATAAATATAAATATTTTTGGCGTTTAGAAAGCAATAAGACACAATGTGTATGTGTGTGAAGTTGTTTCTGTACTTGGGGTAATCTCCTTTATATAGATGTGGGTAGAAGAACCACAATAGGACTAGGATTCTAACAGCTGGGCCTTGGGCCAGATCTATCATGATTGTATTAGAATCCTTGAGGATCACGTCACGATCCTTGATGATTCCATTAGGATCCTTTTAGAATCCTAACTAAACTAAATCTATTACTGACTAGGACAAATATGAGTCGATACTGATACGTGTCACCTCCCGATTGAGAGTTTATTTTTAGCTATATCATAATGCCTCTTGCTTTTGATGGTGCCTGTGAAGTGAGCAAAAGTACAACCTATGGTAGGGATAGCTAAAGCAACAAACAAAGTGGGCTAAGAAATTCATCGGATGTAACCTAGTCAAAGTATAAACTTTAGGAGTTTGACCAGACCACTTGATTATTGTCTTGTGCTCGGATTGCATGCTCGAACAATATGCCCCAGCCTCGTTTGCCTGAGCACAATAGGTTTGAACCCCTATTTGCTCGGTCAGATAATGAGCCTCAGTCTCTGGAGAGCACCAGGGATACGTTGGAAAAAATATGTTCCACGAGCCTGCACGTGCGTGGCCTGTCCGAGGGTATAGAGATTGATCCTAGTCTGCTCGATCACGACACCTGGCCTTTGTGCTTTATCTGAGCACAAGGGGAACAGAGTTAGCAGTTGCCTTGGGCAGAGTGCTCATACGACATTTTACTCCGACAGAGGCCTTAATCCTTGGGCTCTGTCCGAGCACGAGGGAAAAGAGTTGGCACTCTGCCCGAGCAGAGTGCCAGGATGGCCTTTTGCTTGGGTAGATGCCTTAATCCTTGGGCTCTATCCAAGCACAAGGGGAACAAAATTGGTGCTCTGCTCGGGAAGAGTGCTCTGACGACATTTTGCTCGAGCAGATGCCTTACCCCTGTGCTCTTGAGAGCACAAAGGGAACAGAGTTGGCAATCTATTTGGGCAGAGTGCTCGAACGACATTCGGCTCTTAAGAGCACAAGGGGAATATAATTGCTATCGACTCTTCTTCTAACACAATAATAATCTGTCAAACTGGTTCCGCTTGGAGTGAGTAATATCGTCAAAAGCTATCTCCTTATTCTATTTGATGCGATGAAATCTAGACCGAATGTGCTCGTGCACACATACATGGTACGTTTCAGTGCATGTTATGGTCCTAATATTCTGGTGATGCCCGACTGTAAAGATTCTAAAAAATTGGTAAGTTTTCATTCATTTAGCTTTGAGTGATGTGTTTCTTCTAATCTCGATGTGTAAAGTGTTGGAAATTCACCTAGTTTAAAATGCTAGAACACCAAAAAGGCACGCATTTTAAAGTAAAAAATGAACTTATCTTCTTATTGATCTAAAGTTTAAAATTCTTTACTATGACAGCTACAGTCAATAACTCTTGTATTATGTGTTGACAAGTGCATCAGGTTATCGATAGCCATGCACATTCAATAAGGTACACTTCTAACCCACAATCTTCCCAACCTTTGCCTCGCAGAGACGACTTAGGGGTGGCGAAAGATAAGGTAGAGGAAAGGGAAGATCCTCAGTCTTGGTTCACCGTAGAGAAAAAGCAAAAAAAGATATCCAATGATGAACGGATAACACTCATAGAAGAGTTCCCTTTACCAAGGGGATTTGCTGCCCGGGTCCCCGAGTTACGAGAATATGGGACCAAAAAGGAGACATGCATTATAAGGGACAATTAAGGTCGGGATATAGGCTTCTCTTGCATCCTTTTGCCATTGTTATGTTCAATCATTACAAGATGGTGCCTTGCCAACTTGTACCCAATGGCTGGAGGAATTTAGTAGGCCTCATCTACTTGGTTGAAACTTTGGGTTATAAAATGGATGCCACAGACTTCATGCTTCGCGTTGTGCTTTGTCAAGGGCATGACAAATAATCCAGGCTGGTATTACATCCACAGTAGACAAAGACTCCTCAGGGATGACCAGAAATCATACCAGGGTTGGCACTCCCAGTATTTCTTCGTAAGGCACAGGGGCATACTGGGGGTTCCCCATAAAATGGAATGGCTATCATAAGGAGCTCGAGAACAAATACAAACATGCTCTTGTTGCCTTAACAAAATGTATTCTTGACATATCAAATTGAGAGAAGATCTTTCCATTAAGAATCTTCTAATACAAGAGCAATTGAAGTAGGGGAAATTCATTCCCCGTAAACCCGTATTAAGGAGCCTCTCAGTGGATCCTTTGTCACTCTCCATGACTAGTGCATCTTCTAGTAGTGTTGGCCCTTTAGGTAGATGTCAAGTGTATCTTCTTTTATTTTCCACATTTCTCAAGTATATTCACTTGTGGTTCTGATGTCTTCTTTACTTTTATGCAGATGGCTAGCGGCCATGGAAAAACACTTTAGTCTGGGTTCCTGAGTGTACTGAAAAAAAACTACCAAGGGAAAGAGGAAGGAAAAGGTACCATCCACTGACTTGTGCCTGTTCCCAAGAAGACTAGAGTTAGTCTTCTTGAATTTCCTCTTCATCTCATCGGGGGATTTCTGCTGAGGAGGATCCCATCTTTCATCTAAGGTGGATGATCAGGCAGGGCGATATGGGTATGCTGAACAACCATGTCTCTGAGCAACATCTCACCTAACGTCCTTCCTAAGGACATATAGATATTCGAGAATCAAACCCACAAGTCTTTTTCATGTTCTTTCACCCAGTTTGTGTACAAGGTAAGTCTTCTTTAATTTTTCCTTGCTTTTTAATTCAAAGGCCATTTCATTCATACTTGTTCACCATTTTGAGTTTCCAGATTTATGCCTATGGCAGCTAGATGTTATCTCGGTTTGAGATGGCTAAGGAAGTGGCCACCAAGGCCGGGCAGGAGAAGAGAGACGCGCTTGCCAAAGCTAAAAAGTTTGCAAAGCGTGCCTAGGATGGTGGTTAAATGACAAAATTCTTTTTCAAAATTAGCAGCCTTGAAAAGAGATGTGAAAGGATGAACAAGGAAGAAACCGAGGCTAGGGAAGAGGGCATTCAAGATTATGTTGATGTATACGCTAGCAAAATTGAAGAATGCATTGAAGACGGCTAGAAAATCCGAGTTGGGTTTCCAAGAGGCCAAAGAGATGTTATCCCAATGGTTTCCTAATATTCCCTTGGATGACTTTGTTGTGCTTGTTGTTTTGATCACCTACAGGAAAGACGGTTGCGCATTCTGAGGCTGGTGATGTAGCTTCTCAGGGCGAGAAAAAATCAGTCCTGGGATGCCTGCGAGTTTTAGAGTAGATATTTGGTCTTTCTGTACTCTAGGCTCTTTTGGATATAATCAACGATATTTTGTCTAAGTACTTTTAATACACCTTAAGGGATTTCATTATCTATGCTATTTACCACACTCTTATGGAGGGTGTTGGTTAATGGAGTCATGTGTCCATGAGCTTGTTCAGTCCACATCTTACTTGCATTTATGTTTACTTTCAACTTTTATCATCAATTAAGCGCTGGCAAAGAGGCCTCACATTCTCGCTTGGCCAGACTTTGAATTAGCAGTGTGGTGGGGTGACGAAATCCCACAAAAACCATTTCACGGGTTAGATATGTGGCCAAACCATTTAGATAGTAGTTGAGTTCTATCTTAACACCTCTAGTACCATTCTTCGAAGAAGAGTACATCTTGGAGGCACTTGTGTTTTTGAGGACTTGAAAATCTTATGAGGGGTGTTTGCTCGGGCCCTCTGCTTGGACAAGAGTGTGCCGAGAGATAAAATGTATGAATATTATAGGACTAAAATTATGCTCAGTAGGAAAAAGAAGACTTTATTGCTTGGGCAAAAAGATCGAAACTACATAGGGGATTGATGTCAATCTATTTATTTGTCTAGTTGCTAACAAATTTGAGTACTAGTCTAAAAGTTGGGAAAAAAATCCTTAGTCTTACTCTGGGGTGGACAAGGTTTGACCCCCCTCACCCCCCGCCCCCAAAAAGAGTGTCTTGCCTGAGGGCAAGATGCTACTAAAGGTAACTGCGAACGTTCTCTGTGTTGCATGTGCCAAGGATAGGATCTTGGGAGAGTGTTTCCAAAGCATATATGGTTGGCTTGAGTATTTTTGAATCATGATAGGGCTCTTTCTAATTTGGAGACAACTTTCCCGTGGCTGACTTTGGGTCAGACACTTCCAGCATACGAAGGCTTAGGTTGCCAACACGAAGGAGCTTCGAGCAAACCCGTTGATTATATTCCCAAGCGACCTTTTGCTTGATGGATAGGGAACACTCGTGGACTTGAGCCTGAGTCTCGTATAAGAGATTGAGATTTCCTCAGAGATTGGCTTCGTTGTGTTCTTTGTCGAAATAAAGAGTCCGCACTGTGAGAAGTCCAACTTTGACATGCAATAAGGCTTCTATCCCAAAGCAAAGGATGAAGGGTGTTTCTCCCGTGACAGAGTGTGAAGTGAATCTGTATGCCCAAAGTACTTTAGGGAATTCATGCACCCATGCCCCTTTGGCATTATCCAGCTTTTTCTTCAATTCATGTAAGATGTTGTAATTCATATTTTCAGTCTGGGCATAGAAATAAAGTAGAGGTCAATTGGCATAGTATCACAAAGTCTCTGAAAGTTGGCGTTATCAAATTTTCCCTCATCAGTGATAAGGGCCTTGGTACTCCAAAGCGGCATACTGTTACTCTCCCAAAAGAAGTCTTTGCACTTAGCCGATGTGATGGTTTGCGGTGCTTTGGCCTTGCCCACTTTGTGAAATAGTCAATGGCGACTATCATAAACCATTGCTGTGTCCTGAAGCCATAGGAAATGGGCCCAGAATATCCATCCCCCACATAGAAAAGGGGATTGGTCACACCACTGAGCTAAGAGGGGTGGTCGATGTGTGAAAGAGAAGCGAAATTTTCTGGCATTTGTCGCATCTCCACATAAACTTGATTGCATCTTTTTTGCATCCCTGGCAAATAATATCCTCGACTTATTATTGTCTGCGCCAAGTTTCTTCCAAGATGTTGTCCGCATATCCCGTTGTGTATTTTTTGTAGCGCGTATAAAGACTCTGTTGGTGCAAACACTTGAGATATAGAAGGCTAAATGATTTTTTATTCAAAGCTTCTTCTACGAAGGCATATCGAGAGGCCTTGGCACGAAGATTACGTGCTTCGCTCCTTTAATGGGGTAAGTCTCTTGTGGAGAGGTATTGAATAATTGGATCCATTTAACAAGGCTCTTGATCTACCACCTCAATGTTAGCCTTGGGGCTAATGTTAGGTTCTTGAGGAGATCAATATAAACTTTGGGTGAAAATTCAAAAATATCCATAAAGGCTAACCTTGACAACGAGTCTGCCTGAGCATTTTGATCACTAAGAATTTGGCATATAATGAAGTGCTTGATCTAGGTGCCAAGTGCTGAAGATCCATCCACGTAAATAACCCACGTATCTGGGGCCTCAGAGATGACTAATTGCATGGGGTCTTCAGGCACTTTGCACTCAACTATGAAGTCCACCGAGGCTTGAGCCTTGCGGTGCACAGTCTATAATAGATATCAAACTCTCCTAGTTCAACCGACCACCTGACCAACCTTCCTAATGCCTCAGGGTTTTGCAAGATCATTCATAAAGGCTGGTCCATTAGGACCACTATTGTGTAAGAATGAAAGTGTGATTAAATGCACCTTGCTAATATGTCGAGAGCTAGGGCCATCTTATCAATATTCGATTTTAGTGTTTCAACGTCTTACAATATCTTGCTCACATAATAGATTGGTCTATGGATGTGGTTCTCCTCTCTGACTAAAATCGTGCTGACTGCAACTTCACTGATAAATAGGTAAATAAAGATCGAGATCTTATCCTGAAGATGGTTTAGTGAGGAGAGGAGGAGACGCCAAGTATTCCTTTAGCTCTTTAAAGGATTTTTGACATTCCTCCATTCAAGCAAAATCTTTCTCTGTCCTGATAGCTTTAAAGAAGAGTAAGCATCATTCGGCTAATCTAGACATGAATCTTCCCAGAGCTACAACTCTGGCTATCAACTCTTGGACTTGTTTGATGGTTATGGGAGGCATCATGGCTTAGATGGCATTAATCTTCTCCGGGTTAGCCTCAGTGCCGGGCTGGAAGATCATTAAGCCTAGGAATTTTCCTTATGCAACACAAAATGCGCACTTGAGTAGGTTCAGCTTCATGTTGTATTTTCTTAGGACGTCGAAAGTTTTCTTGAGGTCCTTGACATGCAATTCTGCTTTGGCGCTCTTTACTAATGTATCATCTACATAGACTTCCATGATTTTTTCAATCAGATCATGGAAGAACATGTTCACCAAATGTTGATATGTAGCTCCTGCATTCTTGAGCCCAAAGGACATACTTTGTAGCAATAAAACCCGTGCTCTGTGATGAACAAAGTCTTAGGGACATCGTCTTCATGCATCATAATTTGATTATATCTGAAGTAAGCGTCCATGAAGCTTAGTACAGTACAAGAAAAACCTTATTTAGCGACGGAGAGTATTCCGCTGCTAAAATATACCCTTTAGCGACGGGAACTGCCGTCGTTAAATATCCATCTCTAAATAGTTTTAACGACGGATTGTCTCATCGGTAATAATTTTTAGCGACGGATATTTAGTAACGGAGTTGTAGCGACGGAATTTTCGTCGCTAAAAGGTATTTCAAAATTTCTATTTTCTGTTGAATTTTGAAATTCTTTTTGTAAATAAAATTAGCGACGAAATATTTATGACGGATACTAATCCGTCGCTAAAATAAATATTTTACAATTTTTTTAAACGTTTGGCGACGGATTATGATCCGTTGCTGAATATATGTTGCCAAAAAATTAAAAAAATTGAATTCATGACTTTTAGCGACGAGTTGTGTTTGTCGCTAAAAGTCCAAACAAAAAATTCCTAATCTTCTTTTCCTTGCCCATCACTTTCTATTTCTCTCTCTCTCTCTCTCTCTCTCTCTCTCTAATACTGCTGGCCATCGTCCTCTGTCCCGTCCTCCGTCCTCACCACCGCACATTACAACCATCATCGTTTCGCCGTCCTCCCTCCTTGCCGGCAAATACCCGTCCCCCACCACACAATCACCTCGCCGGAGAAGTGACTGCTGCTGCCTACCACCTGGCACTACCGCCGCGCCTCCACCGCCCCCCACTTGTATGCATAATTCTATACTTTATAAATGTATGAATAATTACATGTTCGAATTATATGTTATATATGCTTTATATTTTTGTTACATATGCTTTATACATATATGAATAATTACATGTTAGAATTATATGTTGTAATATAATTGTTGTAATTGTTATAACGTATATTTATATTGATAGTTAGAAAAAAATTAATCATTATTAACTCTAATTAACCCAAATCAATCCGAATAAACCTAATCAACCCTAATTAAACGTAATTAACCATGATTCACCATAATCAAACCGTAACTAAATCCTAATTAAACGTGATTAATCCCTAATTAAACACTAATACATCCCTAATTAACCTTAATTAGTCCAATTATATCCTAATTAACCTAATTAAACCCTAAGAATAAGTACTAAGTAAACCTAATTATACCTAATTAAATCCTAATCAACCCTAATAACACATGATTAACCTTAATCGACCAGTAATTAAATCCTAATTAAGCATAATTAAGCCCTAATCGAAACAATAATTACCCTAATTAAACTTTAATACATCCCTAATTAACCTAATAAACCCTAATTAGTCTCAATTATATCCTAATTAACCTAATTAAACCCTAAGAATAAGCACTAAGTAAACCTAATTATACCTAATTAAATCCTAATCAACCTTAATTAAACCTAATAACACATGATTAACCTTAGTCGACCAGTAATTAAATCCTAATTAAGCCCTAATCGAAACAATAATTACCCTAATTAAACTTTAATACATCCCTAATTAACCTAATAAACCCTACTTAGTCCTAATTAACCTAATTACACCCTAATAATAAGCACTAAGTAAACCTAATTAAACGTAATTAAATCCTAATCAGGGTTAAACCTTAATTATCCCAATTAAACCCTAATACATCCCTAATTAGCCCTAATTACAACATAATTACTGAAATTAGGCCCTAATTAAATCTATTAACCTTAATTACCCTGCGTAACCCTAATTAAACCCTATTACATCCCTAATTAATTCTAATAAGCTCTAATTAACCCAATTTAAACCCTAATACATCCCTCATTAACCATAATTACCCGAAATAAACCTATTAACCCTAATTATCCTACTTAACCCTAATTAAACCCTAGCACATCTCTAATTAGGGCTAATAAGCCCTAGTACATCCCTAATGAATCCATATTTCACTGAAAATGTGAGTCGGCCCCTCCCATTAGGAATATTCGTCGTTATTTTGTGAAGTCCATTGACAATAAGTTGGTTCAACTCGTTGCCAATGAATTCAAATTAAAGTGAAATTGGTAATGTATGCAACCATCTTTTCAAAATTTTAAAATTTTTTAGAGAGATGGTTGTATAGTTACCAATTTTTAAAGGATGCATGCATAAAAACCCTTAGTTCCCGTTCAAAGGTACTCATTACAAAGTAATGCTTCGTAATGAGCCTTTGGATGTCCAGTTTGGACTATTTGGAAAAGCTAAGTGTTTATAAAATAGTGTATCGACTCATGCTTTATATTCTATGTCATGGATATTTGGTACACGTTCTCCAGTGTTTCTCTGGGTGCATACAGATCTGGTGTTCTAACATCCGTTAATTCTTGCAAGAGCAAGATTAGACAAATGTTAGAACACTTAATCGATGTCGTGTACTTGGAGAAATAATGGGAGGTGCTGCCAAATTTTTCGCAGACATAGAACTAAGCACGAGTTGGTAACTATTTTCTAAACATGTTCTTTTCTGAATGGGATAAGACCACTACCTATTAGAGAACAGAGGGGGTATATATAGACATGCTATCACATGCATTTATTTTCATATCGAAGTTGGATGATAAGGACGAATGCTGAGGATTTTGAGATCATATTGACGAATTTCTCGAGTTCACTTACGTGCATCCTGCACATTTTGACTTTGGGACGATAATGTGTCCGTGCAGTAAATGTTAGTTGTTGCATTGGAGAAGGAGAATGGTGGTAATGGCATCTTCTCCGATACAGTTTTATGGGTGGATACACAAGATGGATGCACCACGGGAAAACGATAGTATTGTCATCCAACTCGGCTAGTCAAGCTGACGTTAGGGAGGAGGCACAATATGATTATCGAGATATGATTATGGATGCTGGGCATGCTAATATTGAATGGGGTGACTACCGCGGCGATGACAGTCCCCAACAGTCGAACGAGGGGGCTAATCAATTTTATGATTTGTTGAGAGACGCAGAGGATGTTGTGGGATGGAATTTGAAAACACACATGGCTATCTGCGGTTAGTCGGTCATTACAGTTGAAATCGGACCACGGGCTAAGTGAGAAATTTAACGAGTTTGTTACTTTTATCAAAGAAATTTTGTCGGAGAGTGAAAAGTTGCCCCCTCGTACTATGATGCGAAGAAGATGATGAGAAAACTTGGATTGAGCTATTAGCGGATAGATGCGTGCAACAACGACTGCGTATTGTTTTGAAAAGAGAATAAGGACTTGACACGGTGTCCAGTATGTGATTATTCGAGGTACATAGTGTCTAGTATGTGATTATTCGAGGTATAAATTGGACAAAAGGAAGAACGAAAACATTTCACGGAAGTTACTGCGATATTTTCCCACTACCCCAAGGCTTCAGAGGATGTACTACTCCTCTAACACGACTGAACATATGAGGGCTCACTGTGAGACTCGTAGCAACAATGTCGATGTGCTGACACATCCAGCTGATGGAGATGCGTGGAAGGAGTTTGACCGCAGACATCCAGGCTTTGCTCAAAAAGTTCAGAATGTTAGACTTCGTTTACCAACCGATGGGTTTAACCCTTTCGGACAGTCTAGCACGTCTTACTCCACATGGCCTGTTATTATTGTCCTGTACAACCTTCCATCAGGCATGTGCATGAAGAAGCCATTATATGTTTTTATCGTTGCTTATACCGGGGCCGAAGAGTCCCGAAAAGGACATAGATGTATATTCAAGGTCGTTGATTGATGAGCTCAAATAGCTACGGGATCATGGAGTCGAAACTTATGATGCATCCCTCAAACAGAACTTTCAGATGAGGGCCGCTTTGATGTGGACTATACACGATTTTTCCGCATTGAGAATGATGTGTGGGTGGAGCACACATGGAAAGTTAGCATGCCTTGCTTGTATGGACGTGAATCCTGATCATACGTTAAAGAACGGCGGGAAGCCCTCGTGGTTTGAATGTCACCGGAAGCTTTTGCTACCAGACCATCAGTTCCGTAGGCAGAAGGATAAATTCGACGGGACAATCGAGCGTGAGGCTATCATACTAAACTACCCATCTGGTGAAGAAGTGCTCTCGCACTTGGAGGCACTTGATACTGACATACCATACGACAAGGGTGTGTGAAATCAGAAGATTCCAGGATACGGGAAAGAGCACAACTGGAGGAAACATTGTATTTTCTAGAGGTCAGTCTACTGGAGGACACTCATTATCTAAAACAACATGGATGTGATGTACATCGAGAAGAATGTTTTATATAATGTGTTCAAATTAGTGATGAATTTTAAGGGAAAATTGAAGATCACTTTAAAGCGAGAAATGATCTACAATAGTTGGGTGTACGCAATGAACTGCATCCTCGAAAAGTCAACGGGAGGACACTGTTTCTGAAAGCAACTTACTGTCTAAACAAGAAACAAATGGATAAGGTCTGTCAGTGGGTGAAGAATTTGAAGCTTCTGGATGGGCATACGTCCAACATATCTCATTGCTGTAATATATCGGAATGCAAGTTTCAAGAGATGAAGAATCATGACTGTCATGCATTTATGGAAAGATTTATTTCTATTGCCTTCCGGGGACGGTTGCCAAGGGTTGTATGCAAGACTTTAACTGAATTATCTCATTTCTTTCAGGATATATGTTCTTCTACAATCCGGGTGAGTAACATGGAGGTGCTTGAAAAGAACATTATGTCGACAATTTGCAAGCTCGGGAAAATCTTCCCACCGTCTTTCTTTGATTCAATGGAGTATTTGCCCGTTCACTTAACGTATGAAGCTAAGATGGATGGGCCTGTGTAATATAGGTGGATGTATCCATTTGAGAGGTATTGCTTTAACTCTATGTTGTTCATTTATAGGTAATGCAAACATTGATTCAATGATATTCTACCTAACTCTATTCATTAAACTTATAGGTTCATGTTCCATTTAAAGAAGACAGTCCGTAATAAAGCTCGTGTTGAGGGCTCAATTGCTGAAGCTTACGTAATAGAAAAGCTTGTAAACTTTTGCAGCCAATATTTTGGGCTTAATGTTGATACAAGGTTAAATCAACTAGGCCGAATTGAGCCCAGAACCAGCACACATTTGGAAGGGCAATTGTCAATATTCAAGTAGTGAGGTTGTCGGTTCGGACGAACCTATACACGATGGCTAACGGATGTAGAGTACAATGTTGCAACAATATATGCCCTTCTAAATTGTGATGAAGTTTCAGCATTCGTTAAGTAAGTTTCTGACTTAAAATAATTACTGTACATAATTAAAAATGTGTGATCAATGAGTTAACTCTCTCAATTTGCAGTGAATTCGATGCAGAATCTTTAATCATTGATCCCGCTGGACTTGACTCTCATCGAAAATCACCTTTCGTAGAGTGGTTCAGAAGACGTGTAAGTCTTTAACCAAAATATACTATGTTTCGTATGCCACTTTATATGTGATTTATTAACTTTCACCATCTTATATAATAGGTACAGTTGGTCGATGCTCCAGTAGCCTCCTTGTTGAAATTATTAGCTCAAGGCGCTAGTAAACAAGCAGCCCGTCATATAGGCTACATCATCAATGGGTTTAGGTTTCATGTAAATGACTAGACGAAATAACCCAAAATAGTGGAGTCTTGGTCAATGGCGACAGTTATGACGAGAATTACATAGACTTTTATGGAGAGCTGGATGAGATTGTTAAGCTAACATATCTGGGTTTCCAATACCGTATGGTAATGTTCAAGTATACATGGTTTGATGTCACATGCGGTAGAAGAATCCGTGTTAGCTCGCAGGAGATTAGATGTCACTGTTAAGTCAAGACTTGCATCAGACGAGCCGTTTGTGTTTGTTAGTCAAGCTGCACAAGTCTTTTACGCGGAGGACGTTGTAACATGACGAGTCTGACGATGATGATGGCGATGATTCCCAAAATGAATATGATTGACATGTACTGTTGTAACATGCATTCTTTTAGTACTCAGTTCATATAGTGTTTTTATACTCGGTTCATTTATATAGTATTGTAACATGATGTGGACTATACATTGTTTTGTATGTGTTAATTTCTTTAATTTGGACTTGTTGTACACGAAGTCAGACATGGATAGATTACGGGTCATCCGTGGTCGCGGTGGACGCCAAGATACGTTAACCCCAGTGGCTCTTACCTAGTCATTGCTTGCTAATGACAAGGCACATAATACCCACATCCAATAGGTGGGTTCCCAGTGCCACAGTCGCAACAGTAGCCACACTCCCAGTCCCAGTCCCAGTCCTAACCGCTGGCCCAGCCTAGGTCTGATTCCTCCCACACCCCCGTTGGTTCTCCTTCGTCTGTGGGTTCTACCTCAGGTATATTTGATAACTACGTTTGGTCATAATGCTAGATTGATATTTAAATCATATTTGATCTGTATTACTGTTGGTGTTTTGCAGGATCTCGACGAGGCCGTGGATCGACACACGGGGTGCGTATCGACCCCCAACATAAACAGAGAGTTACTCTCACCCAGGAGAGCCAGTAAGTAAATAAATTACATAATGTAGTACATACGATCTTCAATTTCAATATTTACTACTGTCTACTTGTTTAATGTATTCGATGGTTATTTCTTTATCAGGATCCTGTAGACTCTAACGAAGACGAAGATCGGCATCCTTGTGAAGGGCCGATTCTTTGAGCCACAACTATACTAGAAGGACTGGGATGCCATGACGAGGGAGTCCTTATAGGAGGAGTGGCTGGTATGATTTTTAGCCGTTTGTATCAGTCATTATTCGTTTAATTAGAACGTAATTTTAAATTATTTGTATTGATTGTGTAATCGGATGCCTTGCAGGAGGGGTTCGAGTTTGAGTCGCCTGAGTAGCAGGCATTGGGGCGACGTGATTTTTTTTTGCCTACATTGGCAAAAATTAATGGTGATGGCTGCACGACGTACGAGAGCGGCCGCGAAAGATGGCACCCGAGGGTGCCCCGATGGAGGAGTGGAAGGGAATTCCCCCTCATTGGATATCGCCAGCAGTATGGGGAGCGATGGTTGATATATGGAGGACTGATACATCTTGAGAGGTCAAGAGTAAGAGTGAAAATGAGAACATAAATGACAAAGATCCCACGCACACGCGGGGGGGGGGGGGTCTGTGGCTCATGACGTCCTCAGATACAAGAATGCAATTAAGCACTCGAACCTAGTGCCGGATGAGGTCTGTGCTCTGATGTACACTGAGACGCACGTGAGGAAGAAGGATAAGGATGATCAACACCAGGGGGGACTTTGTTTCATAAATTTCCCGACAGATCGTTATAGGTTACGATCTAATTTGTTTAGCTTGTTAAATTGTTGATGTTTGTTTCCTTAATGTTTTGAATGTCAAATCACTGTTTTGCAAGCCTTGTATGAACATATCATCAGGGGGTCTGGGCAGCAGTCTAGACAGCCATCAACATCCACAAGAAGGGGCACGAGTACTGGGGGATTGAAGCGATGGCTGGATATATTGGGGGTCGTCAATAGGCAGAAAATCCGGGTACATGGCCTCCCCAAACGACTACACGTGTCTTGATAGGAGTGTCCCCACCTCCCGCAGCCTCTCTACAGACGCATACACCGACTGTGGGGAGACCGTCGTTACAAGAGGATGAGATCGGTTGCATTGCGGGAGGTGTATAGGATGATCGTGGAGAATAATCAGGTACCACCACCATAAACGTTGAGTAACACTTTATACGATTGCTATCGAGAATAATACGTCCGTGCCTTAACGTGCAGGGCAATGCTGCTGGACATGCCGAGTCGGATCCACCTCCCAGTGCACCCATGGACGAGGACGATTAGAAGGCTCTAGATCTGGGACTCGTAGACCCCTGATCAGCCATTCCCCAGTGTCCTAGCTGTTTGTATCCCGCTCCCGTGCCCCCCAACTTGTACTCCTCTCCCCTTCCCTACTCTATTGTCCCCCGCTCCCGAGCCCTCCTGATCTTTGCATACATTTTATTTTTTGATTGATATAGAATTCATTCTTTATACATATGTGTTGTGTCTGTTTTAGGGTTAAATAATTGCTGATGGATCAACATTTAACCCTAATATGCATTGAGAATTATTTGATGGATTGAGATTGCGTTGTTAACAATTTGTGATTACAGGTTTGGGTATTAAAAAAATAAAAAAGTTATTTTAAAAATTATTTTGAGTTTTAGCGACGGAATTTTTTCCGTCGCTAAAAAGTCTCACTAGAATGAATGATTCTTTACGACAGAAATTCTGTCTCCAAAATATAAAGTGACAAACTTTTAGCGACGGGAATTCCGTTGCTAAATCAGAAAATATTTAGTAACGGATAATCTGTTGTAAAAACTTTTGACGACGCATTTTTCGTCATTAAATATTTTTTTGCAATAAATGATTTCTGAAAGAAGAAAATATATTAAAATACAAAAAATAGAACTAACTACGGAAAATCTGTCAAAATTTGTATTTATACATCCGTCGTTAAAGGTGGACTTTAGATGACGGATTGAAAAATCCGTCGCAAAACTTTTAGAGACGGGGTTGTAGGCAACAAACTTTTAGCGACGGTGTGTCCGTCGTCAAAAGTCTTTGGCGACGAATTTATGACCTTTTGTGATGGAATTCTCCATCGCTAAAAGTCCTTTTTCTTGTAGTGGTAGCTCGTGCCCCAAGGTATCATTGATAAGGATATCAATACTAAGAAGTGGGTAGCTGTCTTTTCAGCACTCTTTTTTGAAGTCATTGAATCAATGCATATTCGCCATGAGTTGCCTGATTTTCGAACCATGACAACATTGGCAATCCAGCCTGGGTAGTGGATCTCTTTAATGAACCCAACATCTAGTAGTTTGTCCACTTTCTCTTCAATCTTCACCTGCCTCTCTGGTATGAATGTCCACTTTTTCTGCTTGACAGGTTTCTTAGCTGGATCAACATTCAACTGGTGTGTGATAACATCAAGATCTATTCCGGGCATGTCTGTCGTTATCCAAGCAAAGATGTCTGCATAACTTCGCAAGAGGTCAATAAGCTTGAGCTTAAGTTCTTCCTTGAGGCAAGACCCAATTCTGACGGTCTTTTCTATTTTTCCAGGATATATCTCAAATTCTAAGAGATCTTCAGCCGATTTATCTCTTTTCTTCTTTGTCTCGTCTCTGAAGACTTCAATGATGAGGGCCTCTTTGTTCTTGGTTTGATATGATGCTAAACAACACTGCTAGACTTCAATGATGAGGGCCTTTCACTTCTCTTACTCCATGCTTCGTGGGAAACTTCATCTTCAGGTGGTAAGTAAACACTAGAGCCTTCAACTGGTTTAAGATGGTTCGCTTAAGTTTGGTGCTTTAGCCTAACGGGACATTCATAGCCACAAAATCTAGCATCAAGTTAGCTTGGCCCGGAGTTTGCCTACAATGATGGGAATTGTAATAACTCATTCGACTGTTACTAGGTGATTCAAAAAGCCATAGAGCGGTGTATTCATGTTACAAAGTCGGTCCGTTGGGATGTTTATCTTTTGAAAGGTGTCATAATTCTTCTTCTAAAGTTCCGTTATAAACCAAGATGCATTTAACTTCAACATTCCCTACCCGGAGTATGATGACTAGTGGATCGTTGTATGAGGGGTCTTCACATCTTTATATCATCTTCCAAAAAGGAGATTGTGGGTACTGGTACATTCTTTTGTTTCTTACTTGGAGTCTGGCTTGTTCTCGCGTATGCCAAGCAAGCTTATGTGTAGTGGTCTTAATAGTACCACTATTCTCTTGTCGTTCTTCTTTTCCTTCGGCAACTTGAGTTACTTCTCTTCGATCTTCTTTGGGCATTACATACTTCTTCAAGTGTCCATGCTTAATGAAGGACTCAATTGCTCACTTAAGCCACTCACAATTATTAGTAGTGTGGTCGTGATCGTTGTGGAAATAGAACCACAACGTCTTATATCTTTTACTGCAGGCGACCTCATTATTTTTTGGCCAATTGAGAGCCTCTTTGTCCTTAATCTCATGTAAGATCTGTGACAGTCGGGCATGAGGGGGGTGTTAGGTTCTTCATGTCGAGCTGCTTCTTGGAGAGTCACTTATAGCGTCTTGAACGCTTGGAGTTCCTCCCGTTCCACTGGCTATCTTCACAAGAGCGCTTTCCTTGCTCCTGACCATTCCCTTCTCGTTGTCCTTTATGAGTCTCGAAGTATTCTTCTGCCTATATGTATTTCTTAGCCTTATCTAAAAAGGCACTCATATTCCCTGGAAGGCTCTTCTTGACCGAGAAAGCAAACTTGGATATGGGTTGGAAGCCTCGTAGAAAGGTTATCAATTGACTGACTCGTCCATATTATCTATCTCTAATGTAGCAACGTTGAATCATCCAAGATAATAGGGACTCATTCTTATCTTGTACGACATTGAGCAAGCATGCCAAGTCCTTTCTTCTAGAGCGACTTATGACAAAGTGCTTTTGAAAAAGATCTGAGAGCTGGGAGAAAGAATGGATGGACCTCATACACAAGGATTTGAACCATGTACATGTAGCTTTGCATAAGGTAGTTGGGAAGGCCTGACACTTAATGACGTTAGAAATTTGGAGAAGTAACATGTTCGTCCATATTATCCATCTCTAATGTCGTCTTTCCCATCATACAAATTGCACTGGGGCATTATGAAATTGGGTGGCAACTTTGCTCTTTTGATTGCCTCAGGTAAATGATATTCAGATTCCTCCCTGTGGGGAGAGAGTCCTTGGGACTAGGTTTAAAAATAACTTTCTCGGAGGTCCTTCCTTGGGAATGGCTCTCGTGTGTTCTATGTCGGGGAGGTCATCCTTGAGGACGTTACTTTGGGCGGTGCTGCACTTAAGGGTTACCAACTTGATCGGGGGAGGAATTTGTGCTATCTTCGAATGATAAATCTCGACAATAACATGAACTACTCCTGGTGACATGTTTTTTTCTCTTCTCTTCTGGTTGGTATGTTGGGTCGGCTTTGGACTTGTATTTGCAACATTAGCTTGATTGTGAGGAGAGTAGGAGGTGGAGATCACTGGCATCAAGGTGAGACTGATTGGTAGAGGCTGAGGCAATGTCTACGTCAAGGCCTTCTGTCTGCATGTGGCATCTTACACAACTTACAATTGAGATGGTAATGAAGGTCATCGTTCTTCAAGATTCTAGTTGGTGATTGGTTTCTTTGAGATCCATTGTCCGAGGTAGTGGCAAAAGTTATTTTGATGTTAACATCTTCAGCAGAGCCGGCGAGACGGTGAGAGGGTGTTGAACATTAACTGTGAGAGCGATTGCATTGACGAGTGCTGTTTGATCATGCATTATGATCTCGCTTAGAACAGATGATTGAAGAGTCATCAGAGGATGAACTATTGGCCATGTTCCCTGTCATGGTCTCAAGTATGGCGCCAATCCGATGCTACTAAAAGCATGATCTGGAACCATGGCCGGAGAATTGACCTGCAAGACAGAACACAGAGTGACTGCTGGGAAGGGTTTCTGACAAGGAACTCTCTGATGCTTAAGTCAGAGTGTAGCTGACAGGGTAGAACTTTAAGAAAGCAATAAGACACAATGTGTATGTCTGTGAAGTTATTTGCGTACCTGGGGTTAGTCTCCTTTATATAGCTATAACTAAAAAAACTGTAGTAGGACTGCAATTCTGATGGCTAGGCCTTAGGTCAAATATGTTAAGATCTTATTAGAATCCTTGAGGGTCATGTCACGATCCTTGATCATTTCGTTAGGATCTTTTAGAATATTAACTCCATCAATAGGCTAACCACTAATCCGCTATTGACTAGAGCGAATATGAGTCAACCTTGACACGTCTCACCTACCGATTGAGAGTGTATTTTTAGTTATATCAATAATCACACCATACCTTTGATATCAAGTACCTAACCAATTAGTCTCAAGGCATAGAGAGTCTCACATGCTCAGAAAGCAGAGATTGAGAAGATCATTAATAGTTGCTAGACTCTGGAATATCCAACGTAGTAACTCGCCTTTTTATCCTCAGAGCTACTTGTTAAAAAAGAGGATAGAACTTGGAGACTGTGCATTAATTATAACGAGACTGCTTTCTCCACTTACCATACATTGCTTAGATATTCACAAAAAGTAAAACAAGAAAAATCCACTTTAATGGGGGAGTAATGTTCTAACTATCATCGTGAATATAGTTGTCAAAAACCTCATTACCTTACCTTTCCATTTCATTTACGTTCCAACCATAAAAAATTGATTTAAATTCACCTTTACCCCAACTGTACTAGAAACGTTCCTGCAATTCTACTCGTCTCTCAATTATGAAGCATATCAAATTCGTTAGCTTCCATTGAAAAAATAGGAGAACAAATATAGTGTAGGTGATCCCTAATCTTATTTTCAATTTTGGTGTCCATATTATAACTATTTTGATCCTGGTGCGTTATACACAAGAGCACAACCATCAAGATATTCACTGATAAAGCCCACTGTAGCGAACTGATTTTAAAAAAAAATCTTAACCTAGAGAAAGGTCTAAAATTAAGAGTCGCCATCTTATTTTAGGAAACAAAAGAGAAAATAAGAAAAACCTTAAGAAAATTCTAAAATGTCCAGAGAATACTAATATATTGAAAACATAGAAACGGATTCGGGGATTAAGTTATACGATGGGAATGTGTTAGACACACGCCATACTTTAATAGGCCTTTATTTTATGTTTAGCAATTTTTGGCCTTAAGCACATCAATATGCAATAAAACAAACCCTTGTTCTAATACTGTATTATTGGTTTGAATTCGACACTGAGAGTTAAATGGCTATGTAACTGATCAGACAAACCATAATCAATACAATTTTAGTTCGACTAGGCCCTACGAATGGCGACCTACATTTTCGTCTTTGACTCGAACTTAGAAATGAAATGAAAGACTCTTTTGGATAGTTTTTATATTTGAAATGAAATGAAAGACTCTTTTAAAAATTTATAAGAATTAGTGGAATTGCAGGCCTATAATGAAGTTCTTAAGTGGGACATATTAACATGAAAAAGAGAGAAATGTGAAACCAATTTGGGTGGTTGAATTTAAAATGACAAAATAATAGACATGCCAACTAGGACGTGAATATTAATTTTATCTCAGCTTCAGTTTTACTTTATATATAGATATAGCAAAATTGAAGTTGAAAGAATGTTAATATTCTCTTTTCTACTTGGGATATCTATTATATTACAATTTAAAATTGAATCAATTAAATGTATTTCACATTTTCCTCTCTTCTATTGCAACATGTCCCAACTAATAGTTTTATTAATAGTTGCAATCCTAAAATTTAATCTTACATATCTTTCATTCAGTTTCTAATCTTACGTATCTTTTACTTTTTAGCAAGCGCAAAAGTTCAACCCCCCTCTCATTTCATTGTAAGTCACACACGCACGCATGTACATGTTTATGTATAAATTATCCCTCATTTTATCTTCTATCATTTTTATATATCTTTTATTCTTTCAGTGATAGCCTTTATTAATACAAATCTTGAAACTTGGATTATGATTATTTATAAATTATATTATTATCAGAAGATACTATTTTTACCATTTTATACTGATTCACTTTGTTGGTAAAAAGCTAACAATTGTTACCAAAGTTCCATTTTACCGACTGATGATGCGGAAAATGGTTCGATGCTACGTGGAGGTGCCACAAAGGATGCGGTCTGAGTCAGCTTCCAAGTAGGCAACGCGGGAGACAGCAAGGACGGCGTAAGGGCCGAGGGCAAGGCTCCCCAGACAGGTCGTGAGGGCTGGCAGCGCTGCGCAGGCAGGGTGACGATGAACAGGACCGACAATCTACAGTCCGTGACAAGGGTGCAGCGTCAAGGGTCCGGAGACGGGAGTCCAAGTGTGTTTCTCTCACTAGAATTCCAGAGAGAATGTCGTTTTAGAGAGAGAAAGTGAAAAGCTCAAATGAGAGAAAGATCTTTAAAAAAGCTCCAAAGTCCACTATTTATAGGCAAAAACGTGCATGTGTCATAAGTTGACATGTGTCACCCCCTGGGAACGACACGTCGCCAGGGGGCCAAAGCACTGATCCTCCGTTGGGACTGCCGGTCCCTAAGTTCGTGCTGCCCTGCCCTTGCGACGTCTCTCTGCCTGTCTGAGGAGACTGATCATGCCGCGGTAGCATGGTCAGAGTAGCCCGTTGCCCCAGCCTCCAGTCCAAGCCCTTACTGAATCCCACAGGCCTGGCAGCGGTGGGGAAGACCCGACGCCCAGCTGCCAGGTGGACTAGGCAAGATGCCCCTCCGGAGACCTGCTCCCATCTCGGAGTGACCCGGGGGTCATAGTCCTTAGGGGTGCCGACGCGAGCCCCCAGTGCCAGAGCACGTAGGCCAGTCACGCAGGCACCCTGGCGGAGATAGTGTCCCGGAGGAGTCGCCTATCCCGCGGCGAAGGGTCCTCGTACCGGAGCACGGAGCGAAGTCCCCCTGGAATGAAGACAGCGATGGCTTTGAGGTTGTGAGCCCATCCCGTAAGTATATAACATGATTGCGGCGCATGAGATGCGGTTGAGTGTGGGCGACGAGGGTCGCAGAGTGATGTCCGAGCAACAAGGGTCGTTGCGTGGATGGCGCGCGACCGTGAGCGACGGTTGTCATGGCGACAGAGCGGCCACAAGTGACGGTCATCGAGACTACGAGCGACGGTCATCGCGACGAAGGGGCACGGCCGAGAGCGACGGTCGTCGCGACTATGGCAGAGCGCGGCCACGAGCGACGGTCGTCGTGACAAAGGAGCACGGCCGAGAGTGACGGTCGTCGCGACTATGGCGGAGCGCGGCCGTGAGTGACGGTCGTCGTGACAACGGAGCACGGTCAAAGGTGACGGCGTCGGTCTTCAAGGCAGGTGGCTGACCCCCCAAGGGAGGCCGACCCCTTGGGGTGGCCGACCCCCAAGGGTGGCCGACCCATTGGGGTGGCCTGACCCCTTGGGGTGGCCGACCCCCAAGGTGGAAGGCACGCCGAGGTCGCTTCACGAGTGGTTCACGTGACTTGAGCATGCGTTGCTTTGACCGGCTCTCGAGCGTTGAAAAGTTGACCGCTGACTGGGTGATGTGTCGCGCAAAGTGGGTCCCTTAACGGGTCCTGGGGTGTGACCAGAATAGGGTATGAACATAAGCCCCCTGCGTGTGGCGCGCGCGGAGGGGCAACCCGAGCGGGCGCTGCACGCATGAACGATGTGGTTACAACCCATCTTGCTGCGGGGGCCAGGGTCCCTGGTGATGGAGCCGGCGATGACGCTAAGCCCGTGTAGCAGTTTGATTGAGCCGGCGATGGCGCTAGCCCGTGATGGCGCTCAGCCCATGCCGCAGTTTGATTGAGCCGGCGACGGCATACAGCCCGTCCCGCAGTTTGATTGAGCCGGCGACAGCACGAAGCCCGTCTTGGAGTTTGATTGAGCCGGCGATGGTGCTAAGCCCGCGATGGCGCTAGCCTGTGATGGCACTCAGCCCATGCCACAGTTTGATTGAGCCGGTGACGGCATACAGCCCGTCCCGCAGTTTGATTGAACCGGCGACGGCACGAAGCCCGTACCGCAGTTTGATTGAGCCGGCGATGGCGCTAGCCCGTGATGGCGCTCAGCCCATGCCGCAGTTTGATTGTGCCGGCGATGGCGCTAGCCCGTGATGGCGCTCAGCCCATGCCGCAGTTTGATTGTGCCGGCGATGGCGCTAGCCCGTGATGGCACTCAGCCCATGCCGCATGGCGCGATGGCGCTAAGCCCATGCCGCAGTTTGATTGAGCCGGCAATGGCGCTAGCCCGTGATGGCGCTCAGCCCATGCCGCAGTTTGATTGAGCCGGCGACGGCATACAGCCCGTCCCGCAGGGAGGGGTCCTGGTGCCGAAGCACTACGAGCGGAGCCCCCAGAATGCCGCACACTCTGGAGAGTGGGTCGAAGATCTTCCATGCCCATGGCGGGGGCGCATGGTGTGGTGAACGGGTGTTATGCCCGGAGGCTTGTAACATGGTCGTGGTGCATGGACATGGCGACGATTGTCGCGGGGACAATACTTGGTGCCGGAGCACATGTCATGAAAGTGGTGCGGCGACGAACGTCGCGGAGCAATACTTGGTGCCGGAGCACATGTCATGAAAGTGGTGCGGCGACGAACGTCGCGGAGCAATACTTTGTGCCGGGCACATGTGATAAGAATAGCGCATGGGTGCGGCGACGAAGGTCACGGAGCATATACTTGGTGCCGTGGGCACGTATGATGAGAATGGCGCACGGGCACGGCGACGAAGGTCGCGAAGCTAAAGTTGGTACCGGGGGCACGCATGATGAGAATGGCGCACGGGCGCGGCGACGAACGTCGCGAAGCTATACTTGGTGCCGGGGGCACGTATCATGAAGATGGCGCATGGGCGCAGCGACGAACGTCGCGGAGCTAAAGTTGGTGCCGGGGGCACGCATGATGAAGATGGCGCACGGGCGCGGCGACGAACGTCGCGGAGCTAAAGTTGGTGCCGGGGGCACGCATGATGAGAATGGCGCACGGGCGCGGCGACGAACATCGCGGAGCTATACTTGGTGCCGGGAGCACGTATCATGAAGATGGCGCACGGGCGCGGCGACGAACGTCGCGGAGCTAAAGTTGGTGCCGGGGGCACGTATCATGAAGATGGCGCACGGGCTTGGCGACGAACGTCGCGGAGCTAAAGTTGGTGCCAGGGGCACGCATGATGAGAATGGCGCATGGGCGCGGCGACGAACGTCGCGGAGCAATACCTGGTGCCTGGGGCACGCATCATAAGCATGGCACCAGGGCGCGGCGACGACTGTCGCGGAGCAATACCTGGTGCCTGGGGCACGCATCATAAGCATGGCGCCAGGGCGCGGCGACGACTGTCGCGGAGCAATACTTAGTGATGTCGTCATGGCAATTGTGCACGGTCGATGACGAGCATCAAGTGACCATTGGCATTGAGCGCGCGTTGTAGAGAGCGCGATGAGTTGGCACGGGCGACGTGGTTCAAGGAGACGGCACGCGGGCGACGGGGCCTGTCGCGGAGCTGTCATGTGAATGAGTACGACGAAGGTCGTAGAGGTGGCGTGCGGGCGACGAGAGTCGCAGAGTTGGAGGGCCTGCGACGAGAGTCGTAGAGCTGTCGCGCGGACGCGGGCGACGAAGGTCGCAGAGATGGCACGCGGGCGACAAGAGTCACGAAGGAGCGCGGGTGACGGGAGCACGAACGCGAGCAACAAATGTGTGAGGGTGATGAGAGTTGTAGAGTCGGCGCACGGACGCAAGTGACACGGGCGACAAGAGTTACGAAAGGTGCGCACGGCGCTGGTGGCGGGGGTCCTCATGGAAGGTATGCACGGCGCTAGCGACGTGGGTCGCGGAGACGGCGCCCGGGTGACTAGCGATGAGGGTCGCGGAGATAGCCCCCAGGAGATGGGCAACAAGTGTTGCGGAAGGTGGGCATGGTGCTGGCGACGGGCATCGCGGAAGGCCCCCGGGTGACGAGCGATGAGGGTCGCAGAGATGGCGCTCGGGCGACGGGCAACTGGGATCGCGGAGACAGCCCCCGGACTACTGGCAACGAGGTTTGCAGGAGGTGCGCACGGCGTTGGTGATGAGGGTCGTAGAGATGGCACCCAGGCGACGAGGGACGAGGGTCACGGAGACAGCCCCCCGGGTGACGGGCAACGAGGGTTGTGGGAGGCGTCCCCCGGGCGACGGGCGTCGCGGAGACGGCGCCCGAGCGACGAGTGTTGCGAAGACGGCGCCCGAGCGACGTGCAATTGGGGGTCACAGAGTCGGTGCCCGGGCGATGGGCAACGAGTGTTGCGAAGACGGCGCCCGGGCGATGGGCAGCGGGCCGAAGGTGTGGCGCTATGGCTGTGGAGGCTGAATGCGGTGTTGCCTTGTAAAAATGGTGGGTGCTTTTTTTAGCGTTGTGAAAATGGTGAAAATGTATTTTTCAAACCAAAAAAAAGCAGTGAAACTAAAACAAAAAAAAGGGGAGGGGGGTCGCAAAAAGTGGGTCCGCTATGGGCCCTTGATTGCAACCAGAATAAGTTGGGAACATAGCCCCCTGCGTGCGGCGTGCGCGGAGGGGCAACCCGAGCGGGCACCGCACGTATAAACACATAGTAAGAGTGACGAAGGCGGGCGACGAGGGTCGCCGAGACAGCCCCCGGGCAGCGAGGGGCACGGAGACAGCGCACTGACGACAAGTGACGAGGGTCGCGGGACACCCCCCAGGCGACGGCGTCGCGGAGACGGCGCCTCGGGCGACGAGCAACGAGTGTTGCGAAGACGGCTCTCGGGCGACGGGCAACCGGGGGTCGCAAAGTCGACGCCCGGGCTCTGGGCAACGAGTGTTGCGGAAGGCGGTGCCCGGGCGACGCAAAGAGGAAGTCCGGGTGACGGGCATCGCAGAGATGAAGTCTGGGCGACAATGGTCGCGGAGACGATGTTCAGGCGACGGGCGTCGCGTAGGTGAAGTCCGGGCGACAGGCGCATGTGCGCGAGCGATGCACAGCGGTCAAGGTTTTTTTTTTTTTTGGCCTTGGCTTTGGGGATGTGCGGGAAAAAGGAAAAAAGAAAGAAGATGGAGAGGATGGCGCGGCGGCGGCAGGCTACCATGGCCGGCCGTGGGGTGGGGGAGAGGAGAGAGGTAGGGTGGGGCCGAGGGGGGGTCGGGGTAGCCGGGGGGTCGGTGGGGTGGGGGGTCGGGGTAGCAGGGGCCTGCCATGGCGGGCCGTGGGGCTTGCGGGTTTGGGGAAAAGGGAGAGGGAGAGAGGCCGAGGGGGGGGTCAGCCAAGGGGCCGAGGGGGGGTCGGTGGAGCAAGGTGGTCGACGGGGTAGTGGGGTCGGCCAGGTGGGTTGCGGGGAGGGGTCGAAGCAGAGAAAAAAAGACGAAGGGAAAGAGAAGTTGCCGGCGGCCATGGTGCCATGGGGCTTGAAGGTTCGGGGAAGAGGGAGAGAGAGAGAGGCCGAGGGGGGGGGGGTCGGCCAAGGGGCCGAGGGGGGTCAGGTGGAGCAAGGTGGTCGGCGGGGTGGGGGGCTGAAGCGGAAGAAAAAGCAGAAGGAGAAGAAGAAGAAGAAGAGGAAGAAGAAGAAGCCATCGTCGGCGGCATGGGCTGCTGCGACGAGGTCGGCGGCGTGTGGGATCGTGAGGAGGGAGCTCGGCGAGAGAAGGAGATGCCGGGGAGGGCCGCGGCGGTGCCCAGGCGCGGCAGGGAGGCCGAACTGCCGTCGGCGGCGCGAGGCATGTGCGGCGCTAGGAGAAGAGAGAAAGAGAATTGAAATTAGGGTTGGGTCAGGTCGGGTCAACGGGCGGGCGGGTTGACCCGTTGAAGCAGAATAAAAATGGAGGGAAAATGGGCCGAAGCAGGCGCGGGTCAGGGCCCTCGCGGTTCGGGTTCTGCCCACCTGGATGTTTTGATTGTTTTACTTTGAATTTGAAATTGATTTTCGATTAGATTTTTTTTTTTGGAGCCTATAAAAGGAGCAAGAGAGGGGATGCAAAATTTTGAGGAAGAATAATTTTGAGGGGAAAGGGAGATAAAGAGGGAGGTTGGGGATTGATGAAAAGTTTCGTGGAAAATTTTCTAAGTGTTGGAGAGAGCACCAGAGGGTGAAAAATTTTTGTGAAAATTTTTCTAAGTGTAGAATGAGGGTGATGACCCGACCGCGAAAAATGGAGAAATGTTTCTAAGTGTTGAAGAGTGACAAGGGCGACGAGTGAAGTCGCGGGGGTGATGACTCGACCGCGAAAAATGAAGAAATTTTTCTAAGTGTCGAAGAGAGGGGAGGGTGCCGAGCGAAGTCGCGGGGGTGATGACCCGACCGCGAAAAATGAAGAAATTTTTCTAAGTGTCGAAAAGAGGGGAGGGTGCCGAGCGAAGTCGCGGGGGTGATGACCCGACCGCGAAAAATGAAGAAATTTTTCTAAGTGTCGAAAAGAGGGGAGGGCGCCGAGTGAAGTCGCGAGGGTGATGACCCGACCGCGAAAAATGAAGAAATTTTTCTAAGTGTCGAAAAGAGGGGAGGGCGCCGAGCGAAGTCGCGGGGGTGATGACCCGACCGCGAAAAATGAAGAAATTTTTCTAAGTGTCGAAAATAGGGGAGGGTGCCGAGCGAAGTCTCGGGGGTGATGACCCGACCGCGAAAAATGAAGAAATTTTAATGAAGAAATTTTTCTAAGTGTCGAAAAGAGGGGAGGGTGCCGAGCGAAGTCGCGGGGGTGATGACCCGACCGCAAAAAAAGAAGAAATTTTTCTAAGTGTCGAAAAGAGGGGAGGGTGCCAAGCGAAGTCGCGGGGGTGATGACCCGACCGCGAAAAATGAAGAAATTTTTCTAAGTGTCGAAAAGAGGGGAGGGCGCCGAGCGAAGTCGCGGGGGTGATGACCCTACCGCGAAAAATGAAATTTTTTTTCTAAGTGTCGAAAAGAGGGGAGGGCGCCGAGTGAAGTCCGGGGGTGATGACCCGACCGCGAAAAATGAAGAAATTTTTCTAAGTGTTGAAGACGGAGTGTGGAGTTCGGCGGTGGGTCGGCATCGACGACCGACTGAGTGACCGAGGCACGGGAGGGTTGGCAAGACGTGTTGCATGCATGCCCGCGAGGTCGCACTGCCGGAGGGGGATGTCGGCTGACGGAGTTGAGACTTAGTAGCGTGGCTCGAGCCACCCCGCGCACCACGTATCAAGTCGCTGCAATGAGAGGCATGCAGAAGGGGTAGGGAGCTTGGCTTGCTTGGGGTAGGCAAGGGGTGAAGCCCCCAATGAAGTGAGACATAACACCAAGGGTGGTGCCAGTAGAACAATGTTAGCTTGAATATTCTCCAAGTCTGGAAATGACGGCCTCTTGTATGGCTGGGTAGAGGATGTGACCGGTAGTTCTAGTAGCCATACGTTGCTGAGGCATGGTTGCGTGAGTGTGTCAGGCAAGGAATGAACTGCACTGTTGGTAGTCCTCATAGCCCTCCGTTGCACATGCATGGTGCCTGAGTCTGGAAGATATGCAGACTGCAACACGATGCTCACCTCCCCAGCAGAGTCGCCAAAATGATGATGTGGAAAATGGTTCGATGCTACGTGGAGGTGCCACAAAGGATGTGGTCTGAGTCAGCTTCCAAGTAGGCAACGCGGGAGACAGCAAGGATGGCGTAAGGGCCGAGGGCAAGGCTCCCCAGACAGGTCGTGAGGGCTGGCAGCGCTGCGCAGGCAGGGTGACGATGAACAGGACCGACAATCTACAGTCCGTGACAAGGGTGCAGCGTAAAGGGTCCGGAGACGGGAGTCCAAGTGTGTTTCTCTCACTAGAATTCCAGAGAGAATGTCGTTTTAGAGAGAGAAAGCGAAAAGCTCAAATGAGAGAAAGCTCTTTAAAAAAGCTCCAAAGTCCACTATTTATAGGCAAAAATGTGCATGTGTCATAAGTTGACATGTGTCACCCCCTGGGAACGACACGTCGCCAGGGGGCCAAAGCACTGATCCTCCGTTAGGACTGCCGGTCCCTAAGTTCGTGCTGCCCTGCCCTTGCGACATTTCTCTGCCTGTCTGAGGAGACTGATCATGCCGCGGTAGCATGGTCAGAGTAGCCCGTTGCCCCAGCCTCCAGTCCAAGCCCTTACTGAATCCCACAGGCCTGGCAGCGGTGGGGAAGACCCGACGCCCAGCTGCCAGGTGGACTAGGCAAGATGCCCCTCCGGAGACCTGCTCCCATCTCGGAGTGACCCGGGGGTCATAGTCCTTAGGGGTGCCGACGCGAGCCCCCAGTGCCAGAGCACGTAGGCCAGTCACGCAGGCACCCTGGCGGAGATAGTGTCCCGGAGGAGTCGCCTATCCCGCTACGAAGGGTCCTCGTATCGGAGCACGGAGCAAAGTCCCCCTAGAATGAAGACAGCGATGGCTTTGAGGTTGTGAGCCCATCCCGTAAGTATATAACATGATTGCGGCGCATGAGACGCGGTTGAGTGTGGGCGACGAGGGTCGCAGAGTGATGTCCGAGCAACAAGGGTCGTTGCGTGGATGGCGCGCGACCGTGAGCGACGGTTGTCATGGCGACAGAGCGGCCACAAGTGACGGTCATCGAGACTACGAGCGACGGTCATCGCGACGAAGGGGCACGGCCGAGAGCGACGGTCGTCGCGACTATGGCGGAGCGCGGCCGCGAGCGACGGTCGTCGTGACAAAGGAGCACGGCCGAGAGTGACGGTCGTCGCGACTATGGCGGAGCGTGGCCGTGAGCGACGGTCGTCGTGACAACGGCGCACGGTCAAAGGTGACGGCGTCGGTCTTCAAGGCAGGTGGCCGACCCCCCAAGGGAGGCCGACCCCTTGGGGTGCCCGACCCCCAAGGGTGGCCGACCCCTTGGGGTGGCTGACCCCCAAGGGTGGCCGACCCATTGGGGTGGCCGACCCCCAAGGTGGAAGGCACGCCGAGGTCGCTTCACGAGTGGTTCACGTGACTTGAGCATGCGTTGCTTTGACCGGCTCTCGAGCGTTGAAAAGTTGACCGCTGACTGGGTGATGTGTCGCGCAAAGTGGGTCCCTTAACGGGTCCTAGGGTGTGACCAGAATAGGGTATGAACACCGACCAACAATGAAAGAAATAGCATAATCTGGCAATCTCTCTCCTTTTATTGCATTGTAAGGCTCTCTCTCTCTCGTGCACACACGGTCACTCGCAGAGTATATATAAATTACCTCTCATTTTATTTTGTATTATTTTTATCTACATTTTACTCCCTTATAGATGGCCTTTATTAATACAAATCTCAGACATGGCTTATTAGTGTTGTTATTCTTATTATTTGGAAAATACTATCTTCGTTAATTGTTAATTTAAAAGCTAACAAGTGCTACCAAAGTTCCATTTTACTGATCAAAAATAGAAGAAAAACTGAATAAAAAAATGAAAACAACATCTTATTACTATTATAATTGTTACCACTTTTGTTATTAATATCAGGCATATGAACATGAACTTTATCAATAAAAATCTTGCTGATTGTTGCTTCTGTTTGTAACGCATGTTGTTAAAACTGGTATTAATTAGATTCAAAGCGATTGAAGGGCTTGATGTATTTTGATGTTATATACTTCCAGAGCATGATACATTTTCTTTGCATCACATCAGTGGGACCAAGGGAATCCTATTCTGTACATGTACTCAGAAAATTTCACTTGTTTGACTAACTGAATGAACCCTGGGACTTAGAAGACTAAACCTGATTGCTTCCATGCAAAAATTTGAAGTTTTAAAAAGACGCTGAAACTAGGATCCTCTGTTGTACAAATATTTATTAAAATATAAAAAATATTGTTAAATATATTTGAATGATAAGATTTTATCATTATAGATTTTAACGAAAGTGACAAAATATTTTAACCCATAATTTTTTTTCACTAAAGTTATTACAGTAGAAATACTCTTGCGCGTAGCTGCCCAAATTCCTTTAGTAGTCTACGTGTGGAGACATTATATGTACTATATGTTCGGCCCGATCGGCAAATGCACCGGACTTCACCATCAATTGGGCTTATTGCCCACCAGATCACTATGCTGAATTTCATGGATCTTGTAGGCTGGTGAGCCACTTCCTTTTCAAAATATTCTTTGTATGGAGAAAAAAAAAAAAGATACCCCATATAGTTACGTGATAACTATTGATACGATAATAACTCTTTTATTACGTCATTAGCACAGATTCACCCCTTTATATAAATGATCTTTTATACTATTAAATAAATAAAACAATAAACCAGTTCATTGTTCTTTTCTAAGAAAAATTGTAACTAAGCAAAAACTTATCAGCAAATTGATTAATCCGATGCTATTGGCAATAGTATGACTCGCAGTGTGCCATATCTATATCTATCTATACTACCTATAAAAGTACGAATGCTAAAAATTATTTCTGGACGATTATGTCATTTGTTAATTATATCAATAACATTTTTACCTTCCATTTACGACTTCCTCTTAAATTTCGTTGCAATTAAATGAACATTGGATAGTGAATCTAATTATAAACATTGGAAAATGAAAAGTTAGATGAGAAAGAAAAACAAAACAAAGAAATTCATTTATTACTCCCTGTTAGATTCTTTTTTTTCTTTATTTACTTTTCTTTTCAGCATCATCATCAAACATTTCTTCAATCCAAAGACTTACAAAGAAAATTTTTAAATATTGAATTGATTATAATTACGAATATTAAATATGCATTTATTCTAAAGCAAGTCACAAAAAAAAATGAATATATTTACATTATATTATTTTGAATCTCAAAAAATTAATGATATCAATTCAAAAATTACTTCCGACCACGTTCACGTGCAACACACGTGCTCACTACTAGTATGTATAAAAGTATCGATAAACCTTAAGTTGGAGTTTAAAATGATCTGTGTGCAACGTGATTTTTGCCCCTATTAATTTTTTGGGAGAAAATAGAGTGAATTTTCTAAAAAAATGGATTGAACCTAAACATTACGCCAATGTACTGGTATTTGACATGGAAGCATACGTGACTTGACAAGTCAAGCGAGAAGCCGAACATGCAAGTGAATATATTTACTTTGCACGTCAACGCTATTATTATTATTTTACAAATCTAGCAGAAACAATAAGTTAAGACAACATAATCCGAGGAAATTTTTCTAAGCGACAACTGTGGGGGAACTCTCTAGCGACACTTGGAATCGCCTTTTAGCGACACATGCTTTACTCTCTGGAGATTTGGTGCCAAATTTCTTCCCCACTGCAACCACCTTTTACATCATCAACGGTTTTTTGAGTTTCCTCCTCTCTCTCTCTCTCTGTCTGTACATCCGCCCTCTTTGATCTGCATCTGTACCAGTTCAGATTCACATTGCTTTCGCACCTTGATCTCAGTTGCTCTTATTTATCGGTATTGACCTCGTTTCAGTCATAAAAGTCCAGATCAGATCTTCAAAACTGCGTCAAGAGTCCCCCAGAAATGGCGACAATGCAGAGCCTGATCGGTCTCGTTAACCGAATCCAACAAGCGTGCACCGTATTAGGCGATCACGGTGGCGAAGGAATGTCCCTCTGGGAGGCTCTTCCTTCCGTCGCCGTCGTTGGCGGACAGGTAATCTCACACACATACACAAGAGAAGAGAGAGAGTGGTTATGCATCTGGAATGTTCTTTATTCATTTATCGTTTTGTTTCTGTACCTTTGATTTCTAGAGTTCTGGTAAATCATCGGTGTTGGAAAGCGTTGTGGGAAGGGATTTTCTGCCACGTGGATCCGGTAATTAGTTTATTTCTGTTGGTTTCGGTTTGGTTGCAATGTTAACATTGAATCAGAACTTTTATTTAGTTGATAGTACACCAATCTTAATGCAAGCTCAGACAAGGGGTAGCAATAATGTTAATGCATAAAGAATCAATATACACCTGAAAAGCGTACTTAGTTTATTTCTGTAGTGTTTTGGTTTGGTTGCAATGTTAACATTGATGAGAACTTTTATATAACTGATGGTAAATCTATGCATAATTCATGTCTAGACAAGGGAAGCAATAATGTCAGAGCAAAAATTTGTTGTCATAAAAATGTACAGCCACCAATGAAAAAAGGGTCATGCATTGAATCGTGTAACCTGACAGCAACCTGACAAGGGTACTGATAATGTGTTTAGATGTTTCCATGTGGAGATACAATCAAGTGAGCTAGGTACTAAATGTATATTTGATACGTGCGGAAACATGTATGCGCATATATGCATATGTTTGTTCAAGTATTCATGGCATATTTTTGATGCATACATGCTTATAGATGAACAAACGTGCTTCATTTTGTTATCTAAATGATGATGGCTGGGATGGATGTCTAGTTTGGACGAGAGAAAAAGCTTATCAACAATGGGGGAAGAAATTGCTTAGAAATGCCTTTAGAATGGAAAAATAATATGTATTTCTTTTAGAAGGAGGGATTTTTTTTTTAAATGAATTTTACTCGGGCAACTAGATGATTGTTGTTCTAAAAGTGAGGTTCTTCCATTAAAACTTGGAGATTATGCATTCAAAACGCGAAAACAGCTTGTACGCAAACTTAAGTGATGCTATATGCCTACTTGAGCTAAGCTTCTCAGTTATAAAAGGGGTAGTGTTGAGAACTTCAAGTTGGGTTTTGTAAGTGAAGCTGCCATCATTGTACCAACTATTAAACTTAAGCAGTTACAGACATCATTTGGTGTATGAAATCTGAACTGCTGCATAAATTATGACAACTCACTGACAATTATCATTGTATTTATTGCATTTGTTAGTAGCTTGTTTTCATTTTACTTTGTTGATAAAAGGTATTGTTACAAGGAGGCCGTTGGTGTTGCAACTGCATAAGACAGGGGGGCAGTCTGAGTACGCAGAGTTTCTTCATGCACCAAAGAAAAAGTTTACTGATTTTGGTAAGTTTAAATTGAAAGAAAACTTTCCCATTTCCCTTTGATCTGATGGGTATTTGATCTCAATGGCTTAATACGTTGGACTTCTGGCCTATTTTTGGCATTACATACAAGTCCAGTTTATCTTTACAGAACGTATGGATTCATAATTGGGCTAAAAAATTTCTAGTGCGGTTTTCCTTCATGATGCCTTTTCTAATGGTTGTTACTTTTCCTTTCCAGTTAAAGCAAAGCCAACTTAGATTTGTATATTCATTATCTTTAGGGGCTTGCCCCATGAAATTAAGCAGCTGAAAATGCACTCAAATTACGATTTTGCTACAGTTAAGAAGAAAATTTAAGTTCATTTGGGCAGATAAAATAATGTATCACAATTACTAGTTTGGAGCAGAGAAAAAAAAATGAACTAGAAAAGTAGTCCATGCTCCTAAGTTAGTACGTTTCTAATTGAGGTATATAGAGACTGAACCTGGGTACAAGAGGATAATGGCATAGTTCTGTAAGGCGACACCAGAAAACAACCAAAACCATGCAGCAATCAGCATCAGCATCAGCAGGCAGCTGCTTGATGATGCTGATGCTGATTGCTGCATGGTTTTGGTTGTTTTCTGGTGTCTGTAAAGAGTAACATTTGCGCACTGTACGCATGCAATTAACCACGGGCTACAAAGTTATCAGCTCATTAATTGCACACCATTAACAGTCGCTAGCATTGTTGAGGCCAACAGAATAAAAGGGCCAAGGAGTTGTATTTTGTCTACTTCAAGCAGGATTAAGGAAGACTTGGATCCAATAGTGACATTTTCTAAACAACCTGTACGAAAGATTATGAGAGATTCCCTGTTCCATTATACAACAACATGCAACAGTTGTCTTCAGCTATATCAGATTCTTGTGTGTAGACGTAGTAACTAGAAAAGAAGGCATGATGGAATACTTTCAACTAGCTTGTGGAGTGATTGGTGCGGCTGCCTGATTTCATTTACGATACCTTCATTAATGTACCATTTATGTGGAACTAGTTGTGGGAATTTGCTGTTGACACGTCTATCTATCATGGAATGTATCTGCAGTCGTGCTTTATCAGCAATGACTTTTTGCTTCACATAACTAAGCATGCTATATAGCTTGTATTCAACTAATTTGTCTCCTCTGTTAGAACTAAATGTTCCTCACTTTGCGTTGTTTTTTCTTCTTTTGCTAATGCAGCTGCTGTACGCAAGGAGATCCAAGATGAAACAGATCGTATTACTGGGAGGACAAAGCAAATATCTAACATTCCAATTCACCTGAGCATTTACTCTCCAAATGGTTTGTGTTTGCTCTGCCTCTCTCTTGTCCACGTTTAACTATCTTTATTAACTTTAGATGCAATTTTACAATTTTACAAATATTTTCTTTCTAACTGATTATCTTGTCCAGCTATTTTGGACAAGATAATCAGTTAATATTACGGTCATCTAGCGTCCAGTTTACTGACTTTTAGAGGTTGTCAGTTACTGTGCTAGTAAATTGCTTCATCATAATAACTATAAGCGCTTTCCTGCCTAAGTACTATATTCAGGACAAGCATTATGTCCTTGTTGGACTGGCACAGTAGAAGTATACACTGTAGTGTGTGCTCATGAAGATCTTCAGTGCTAGGAGATGTATACAGGTTCTTTAATGGTGTGTCTTACATCGACTTTGAATTTGAGATTGGACTGCCTTTGAATTGCAAAGCCTGCCCTCCATTTTTGACTCCAACTACATAAACTCAGACAGATTACACCTTTTCGACAGACTGTTGGTTCTTGTCTCCAACAATGCACTTGGAAGTATTCTTGATTTCACTAGGTCTTCTATGTTCTACAATAAAAATGATCAGTACCTTTCTCCGGCATGAGTATGTAGTGGAAGGGAGAACACCTCTCTCAGGCATGAAGTATTCTTGATTTCACTAGGTCTTCTAAGTTCTACAATAAAAATGATCAGTACCTTTCTCAGGCATGAGTATACATATGTTTTTGCCATTTGTTTTGGGCCAGTCCTATTCCAACAGGAGAAGGCTTGCTAAGAACCCACTCACTATCCGTGTTTAGGAGGTGGGATAAATACCAGAAGCCATTATTTCAATTGGAGAGGGAGTAGTGTGGGACCCCAAATTTAGAACTTAATGTAAAGTTGCCTACATGTTAGTCAGTTCGAATCCACTATTTTTAGTCCTGTTGGAGATGCATTTCACAAGGGGATGAATATTAATGCCAATGTTTGTCAGTTGCAAGAATTATTCAGATTCACAGATCTTTATTTATGACCTGCTAAGGTTGTTTGTAATGACAAGCATATGGAGAGCCCTTGTTATACCCGATTTTGACAAACTTCTGGGGAATATGGCTGCCAAGAGTAGCATAAAAGGCAAAGTACCTGCACATATCTTTAGTGAATTGGCCATTCCGAGTTTCGAAAGTTTGGCCCCGTTTATTACATAATTGTTCATTTCCTATTTCGGTGCATCTGCACTTTTTTGAATGACTATTGTGGCTGCCAATGTCTTAAGCTACCGCGTGCCTGTTTTGTTTTACAGTTGTGAACTTAACCGTCATAGATCTTCCTGGGTTGACAAAAGTCGCAGTAGGTGAGCATCGCATGTCTTTGTCATACTAAAGCATGCTAAGAGCAAATCAGTGGATCTAATGTGTAATAGATATGCAATCACATTTTTGGACATTGCAGAGGGCCAGATAGAGACGATTGTTGAAGATATTGAAAACATGGTTCGTTCTTATGTTGAAAAGGTAAGAATCCAAAATATAGGTTTAGTCTTTCTATATTTAGTACTTACCTTGTGCTTGGAAATTCGTAAATACATATCCATCTGCACCTCCTCAGGAAGTGAAAGGTCGGGCATTGCAATTAATTCCTCATAGTTACTAAATCTTATATTGCAGGAAAGAAAGTCACCTTTGGAATTAGGAGTGTTGCTAGCCCATCTTGGCTACGCACATTTCTAAAGATGTCAGCAAA
This sequence comes from Escallonia herrerae, assembly GCA_033070095.1. NCBI lineage: Eukaryota > Viridiplantae > Streptophyta > Magnoliopsida > Escalloniales > Escalloniaceae > Escallonia > Escallonia herrerae. Next base: position 364,316 of record JAVXUP010000458.1, read on the forward strand.
TACTCAACGGTCAAACTAAAATGCTATTGTCTCGATGACCCGTGGCGTGCTACATGCTTGCGTGCTGCTAAATTTGCCAAAATACTTTCAATGGGATTTTTCTACTTAGGAACGAACTTTGAAATACAGTTTGGCGGCCCCCCTAGGGAGCTGCAAGCTCAATGACCCCCTTAGAGAACTGCCTGCAGGACACCTTCTTTAGGAGCTTACGGGGATGGGGTGCCTCACTCCCCCCTTTTCCTTCCTTTACTTCCCCCTTCCAACCTTTCAGCCTTCCAATGCTCCTCTGTCCGTTATGCTCTCTCCCTCCTAGCTGCCGGCCCCATGCACAGCAGTATGTGCCTTACCCATCACATGTCCCCCTTAGTGGCCGCCAGGTTGGGGTAATTTCTTCCTCTCAACCTATCCTCTGCCTTTTGAACTCACCTTAGGCACATGCCCCTTGGGTAGCTGCCGGATGGGGATACTCTTTGTTTTGCACTCCTCACACACGCATTTACCTCCTTACACCTTACGGAGCTCATTCAGGCACCTCCTTCTCCAAGCCACCTCCAGAGGTTCCACCGTGTCTAGGGTACGCCAGAATATTATAGTTGTGATTTAAAACTTTTGAGACTTCCTGTGGATTCCTTTGGGGCCAAGGGAGGATAAATATACATTTTCATGACTCAAGAGACAGGAAATAGTTACTAACTGTGACAAAAACAACAGAAAAGTAATTAATACGGCTTGGATGATACAAAGAGTACTCATTGCATCAGTAACATCTGACACACGTGATAATAGTAGGTGAAAAGACTGATCAGAATGTACATCCATCTAGTAAATAAAGAATCTTAGCACATAGTTTTGCACAGAATGATTAGAGTATAACAGCGAAGATGACTGTTATAGCCTATCATAAAAAGTTTTTGACAGGGTTGCATTTGGTTGAGATAAATGTGACGTAGGAGAATACCTAGGATTTATTAGGGTTGGTGGGGTGGTTCAGAGGTTGGGATATGGGATGTTGAGGATTTTGAACTTTTTAATCCATGAACACCGAATTCCTAAGGAAAAAAATTAGTTCAGGGTTACCTGGGTAGAACATTTGAAAGAGGAACTAGTGGGCTGGTAATAAAAGGTTGTTTGCTGTTTATATGAAATTAATCATATGTACAAGGAAGGAGCATGGGTATGGTCCAATGTGGTGATGTAGGTGTGTCTACTCAAGGCGGCCCAAGGTGGGTAGTCATGGGCACGTGAGGTGGTATGTAGGTGTAATACCCGTGGGTGATGTTAGAACCATTAGTGCGTGACATGGGTGTCAAGGGTGTGATTTAAGTTCATTAGGTGTGTCTACTAAAAAAAAAAAAAATGTTCACCAGGTGGGTAATAGGTGTGTACGAAACCCGAGAAGGTAGTGTTTGTAAGAGAGGTGGCTTGGATAAGGAGATATGGAGTGAGGTTGTAAGGTGTAAGGAGGTAGGTAGGTTTGTGAGGGAGTGCAAGGCATGGAGTATTCTGTATTCCCACCCCCATCCCAACCCCCCCCCCCCCCCCTCCCCCCGGGTGGATAGCCAAGGGAAATGTCTTTGGGGTTTAACCCAGAAAGGTTGCATCAAACATCATTGAAGCTTTGTTAGCTTCAAGATTATGACATGAACAGCAGTATAGCCAGACCTAGTATTTGATTATGGCTGCTAATATTGTCGACATGTTTAAAATCCAAGGATTGACCTGTTCTTTGAAGATTCTGTAACGTAAGCCTCCGTGTCCCAAAAATCTGGAAAGAGTCTCAAAGTCCTTCTTCCTAGGTCTATTAGAAGTATGAGCCAAACTGTACCAGAAGTTGTTATCTCAATTTCCCCATGTAGTATGATACTCATCCCTAAATTTTAACCCCCATGGAGGACTGATATACAACATCCAGGCTTTCATGCATCAAATCATTATGTTCGCTGAAGTTCCCTTATTTTTTACTCCTTGAGTCTCTATTTCTCTTCGTAAGAGCTTTTCTGCTCATACCAGTCTTTCCTTCGGCTACTTGGAAGAAATAGAATATGACATTTTAGAAACCCACCTTTTTTTTAGTTACATTAAAGTCAAAAGATAAGAGCTACCAGCCTACCACCCTTCTATTGTACTGTCCCACCTTTCCCCATGAAACAAGGAGGAAAAGGATGAAGGATGCCTGACATACCACCAAGGATATAGCAATTATTGCACGGTTTGTTGTCGAAATAGAATAACTTGATTAATAAGTGCATTTGCATGTCTCTGCATATGCTTTTATGAAAGTATGGTTGGACTTCTTCAATTGAACTCTGAACACGTTTGGGTTTATGAAATTTTCTGGTGTACTGCAGTACCTGGGGGGTAATCTAGAATGGAAAGCCATGTGATACAAATTACAGTCTTATTCCTTTGACAGGGACGAACTTTCATTTATATTGTGTGGATTGAGATAATTGTTCAGAAAGTTTCTATTAATTGTGTTCTACCTTTTTTCTTCCTCCCAGTCACGCTGAGCTCATGTCACGAACTGCTTAATTTTGTAGCCGAATTGCATCATATTGGCCATCTCTCCTGCTAATCAAGATATTGCAACCTCTGATGCTATAAAGCTTGCGAGAGAAGTTGATCCTACAGGTAATGTGAATATAGCTTTCTCTCTCAATGGTGGTTTGCTTAGATTTGTTTTCAGTGGCATCTAAAAGCCAGGTTATTTATCCCTACTACATGGTATTCTTAGGTGAAAGAACATTTGGGGTGGTAACCAAACTTGATTTGATGGACAAGGGAACCAATGCTCTGGATGTAAGGATCCAATTCCTTGTCAATTGCTCAACTGCACAATGTACCTACAAATATCTTAAGTTTAATGCTAGAATCTCATGACACCACATTACTTTCTATTAAACACTTCTGCTTTTGACATGAATTGCCTGTAAGCGGAACAAGTGCTCTTGCACTTTTTTCTGTTAACTAAAGTTGGTGGGGACAAGATGAATTGCTGCCTAAAATTGATCAATGTTCAGGTTCTTGAGGGAAGAGCATATCGGCTTCAACATCCGTGGGTTGGAATTGTTAATCGTTCACAAGCTGACATCAACAAGAACGTGGACATGCTATCTGCTCGCCGAAAGGAGCAGGAGTATTTTGAATCCAGCCCTGAGTATGGACACTTGGCACATAAAATGGGCTCAGAGTATCTTGCAAAGCTTTTATCTAAGGTTTTTTTTCTGTTCCTTCTTAGTTTTTTGCTCATTGACTAAGATATGTATTCGGAAACTATGATAGAACCACTCCTAATCTGACTTTTACCTTTTGTTCCTTGTATAAATCAGCATTTGGAGACTGTTATCAGGCAGCGGATACCAAGTATTATTGCTTTAATAAACAAGACAATGGACGAGCTTAATGCCGAGTTGGATCGTATTGGCAGACCCATTGGCGTGGATGGAGGGGTATATGACGAGAATTATATGAAAACAGTACTGGGTTTAAATTTGGTTTCCTGTAGGCCTTATCTAATATGAAGTGTTATCTTTACTTACAGGCACAGCTGTACACAATATTGGAACTGTGCCGTGCTTTTGACCGCATATTTAAGGAGCACCTAGATGGAGGGTAATGCCATAACTTTTGCTTTTATTTTTGAAAGTTTTAGCATCAAGAACTACGTTCTCGTCGTTGGTTACTTTTCTTTGATTTCTGACCGATGGCTTTTACTTTCTAGAGATTTTGTGAAATGCATTACGTGATTGATAAAATGTCCAAAGTGTGTGGCCTAGCTCCATAAGTTTAGAATTTATTTTTCATGTCACCAGTGATGCTGTATCCATAGTTCGAGAATGCCATTTATTTAAGAAGGAAGCTTTGAAATTTCAAATAAAGTGCACATACTATATTACTTAATGAGTTTTGAATTGCTGGATGTTGGTTTTAGGTCTCTATGTTTACAGAACTGTATTCTGAGATATTTGTTAGGTCATGGCAGATTGGGGATATAGGCAATGCAAAATTTCTGCTGGACCCGGTGATCTAAAGTTATAGTCCATTGGTCGAAATTTGGGTGCAGTGATGTTTTTTTGGCTTAGGCGAGTTCCTTACCATCAAAGTTCCCAATTTTGAGCCCCTAGTCCTATTTGAATCTGCAGTTTTTCCTGGAGCCTATAAAAAGCTTTATTACCTTTCTTCTCAGCCGAAGGAATTTATAACATGTTCTGATACATTTGGCGAGGTTAACTTTCTTCATCAACATACTTGCAATCAGATTTTTAAGCCACTTATTTAACCTACCTTTGGTCTCAAGCATTCCCTTCCGTGACAGCCCACAAATCAAATAAGTTACACTACAGAAACGTTGTTCAAAGCACAACTGTGCAAACAAACCTACAATTAGTTAAAAAACATTACCCAGCCAAAAAAACCTAACTCTGACTTTACATTTTGCCTTTCTAAGCTTATACCTATGAACCACAATGACATGGTGTACCAACCTTTATAAAAGAACGCTTTGAACAACCATGTGTTAGTGTGAGTGTACTCCAAAGGTTTCCTTCCATAAATCTTATGATTCTTTTACAATTCCATAACCTAAATTCAATGAAAACTGGTTTTTAGTTGCTTCTTTTCAAGTTTCTTAAGTTGTCCTACACTATTTTGTTATTAGAGCTTACAAGTGATATTTCCCCTCTACCATTTCTTTTCTCCTTAACTTTAGAATAGTTAGAACATCATCTACGGTTAGGTTAGGTTGCATAGGGAGAGAAGTGAGAGTAGAGAGGAGGACTAAAAGCGAGAAAACTGTGGAGAAGGGTTTTAGTGTTCAAGAAGACGAGAATAAAGAAAACTGCACTGATGTTTTCGATCATACAAGAGATCATAAAGGGAACTGTGTGGAAAGAATGGTACACTCCTGGGATAAAACTTGCAAGTTATCTGTCAAAGACATTCTGCTAAGGCCCCTAGTTATTACACCAGCTAATTGATCATTTGACTTTACAAGGGGGAAAGAGTTCACCTAATACTTAGCTAGTTAGCATATCTTTGTTGAAGTGCATATGCGTATTGGAGCTAGTTGTGGGCAATGGTGGTAGCAGCCTTTTATTCCAAAATCAGTTTTTAGGCACTGATAATACAACTTGCAAGTCTTTCGGTAAAACATGAAGCCACAAGCTCAATACTGCTGTATGCCATGGCTGTCAATTCTTCCTCTGGATTCAGCCACAAACTATCCCAATTGATCATTTCTGCCATTCTTCCTTTCTTGAAGAAAACAGGCTATTGGATGCAATGAGGCTGTACGAAGCAAATTGAAGATGAATACTGAAGAAAGCAAATTCCCTGCCAATGAACAAAACGAGGGTCAATCAGTGTGAGGGAGGGAATTAAAGACTTAAGCCTTCCCATTCAAATTTTCTATGCTTCGAATAAGTCCCCCATTCATAATGGAGAGAAGTAGGAGAATCCAATGCGGCTGTCTAATACTAGCTTCCCCTAGCTCAAAAGGGGAATTCCGTTACCTTTACAGTGTGTTTGATACCACGGAATGGATGGAATTTTGTTTCAAATATTTAAATTTAGTTGTTTGGAAGGGGGAAAAAAAAGAGTTGGGAATTGATTTAATGTGTTCAATTGGATTTGTTCCTATAGTGTGAAATCCGATTACTTGAACTAAAAATAATTATTTATCATGCTTCTTTAAATCTCTTCAACCCATCAACTCATGGGCACTGCCTTCGTTGCTGCTGCCGCCACACCATTGTTACATACCACCATCACCACCTCTACCACTACCCACTACTGGTCTGCTACACCCACCACAACCGCCACACTATTTTCATCACCGCATGACACGACAGGACACCACCAGCCCCACCACAGTCACTACCGCTGTCACTAGTGTGTTATATCACCACCATGACCACCATCGTCGTCACTAGATCACCATCATTGCCACTTCTGTCACCACCAGCACCACCTCATCAATGCTGCCTACACTGTCATTTTTACTTTCATTGTCGCTAGTACCACTTTATCAACACAGTTGCGATCAATATGACTGTCATCACCATAAAAAGCAGCAGCAGCAGCACCACCTCCGACGTCTCTGTTCCTGTTACCATCACCTCTATAGCCAACATTACCACTAGTGACCCCTTGATACCACTAGCACCACTACCACTGGTACCATCACTAAACCGTCCCGCCCCTACCACTGGCATCATCACTAGACCGTCCCATCACTACCACCATCTCCGATGCCACTTTCATCGCTACTTCCACCAACCCTACCATTAGTTACACCTCAATACTACCACCACCACTACCATTGCTACCCTCACCTGACCACTCCCCACTTCTCCTGTCAGTGTCGCTACACCACCACTTATGCTATGACTATTCGTGCACCAATACATATGCTGCCACCAGTACGCGTGATACCACTTATGGGTCTTTTTTTTTTGCTGTAGGCTATGTATATAATTGTCTAAAAATTTATTTACCTTTATTTTTCCCCTTTTCTTGAAACATAAAACATGAGTTTTGTGATTTGAATTCCTTTTGTTCCAAAAAAAGAAAAATGAATTGAATCCCAAATCTAATTCCAAGTTCGAAATTCAATTTTTGAAAGAATTGGTTCCTAACTGAGTGTAAGTTGTTAATAGTCGAGTAAGGCCTCCTCTTTCTACTTATTACATTGAGGAATTCACTCTTTCTTTTAGGCCGGGAGGATTCGTCATTCACGGATCTCCATACCGTTCGCTGTTTGCCTGGGTCAAGCCCCGGAACCCCCGACCATAAAGCAACATTTGTTTATCTGCGTTTAAGGGTTCTTGCTTATGCTCATTGAGGCACCAATCAGTGGGTCATTCGTACTTTCAATGTCTCAAGATTCCCATTCTAAATCTGACTTTGAGTACATGAGAATGCATCAGCTAAAACCAAGATAAGAACTATGAGAGTCATGCATGGAATAAGATCAATACATGACCTGAAAATGGGAAGCTTTTGCTAGATGAGCATGCTCCTATAAGTCCGTAAGACCTCTCATAATCGACTGAGTTTTGGACACCACCAATAAATAGAAGTTTAGAGAAGAACCTGCATGTTTATGCCTTAGCATGTATCATCAAAGAGATTAAGAAGGTACTTTCTTTGAGAGTGGAAAAGGTCAATATAATTGCATCCCTTTATCACCATGGAGATCAAGAAGGTACATCTTTCAAGAGATGCATCATCAAGGAGATTGAGTATTTGGTTGCTGCTTATTACTAGCAACTAGGGCTTTGTTTCAAACGCCGAAGGATTCATCAAGTCTTAATAAGGTAGCACCACTCGCTTGAAATTAGGCTGCAGGCTGGTGGACAGTATCAATGAACACTAACTTAAAGATGAACTATCTGAGAACATAGTCGCAGGATAGAGAATCAAGTACCTTGGTCTAAAGATCAAGCATTCTGATTAGTTGATAATAGTAGTATTAGTTGGGAATTTTGTGAAAGATTCCTTTGAAACATTTCATTATCAACCTGGGAGCATTAGCCGATCTGGTACATCAGTACATGTTCCTATGCCCATTCCAATCTTGTCTAACTTTACTAACTCCCCCGAGAAAAAGAGACTGCAAATATATCAGCTTAGCCTGAAATAGCTACAATCATGCTTCTTTTGTAGGGCTGAGTATGTGAGTAAGGACGCGATCGCACTATTGGGTGTATTCCACACTCTGATGCAGCTTAAATTTGTCACGATACCATCACTCACTCACCACAGAATCATAGGATAAGAATGTGATTTTGAGCTTCTTCTCGTGAAAATAGTAAATAAAAATAAAACATGTGCACATACATATTGGAGCGTCTAATAATTGATTCAGTCAGCCACTCCAGAGTCAGTGACCTTAGACTCAGAGTCCAGACTATATAGAGTCTTCTAGATGCATATGCCTTTCCACGACTGCAACTAAAGTGCTGATCAATAGTTGATCCAACAGATTGGGTCATTTTCCCAGCACTTGAGTTTTGATGAAGTACGTCAGTGGCAAAATACTGGCCAGCTTCATGACATTCTGTATCGCTGTTATTTCTGTAGCATAATAAGTTCTTGGTGCAACTTTTATTCCCAAAAGTTGACGCAAGAAAATGATGTCTCTTGCTTTAGATTACACTTTTTTCCCTCAACAATTATTTTCCCCTCCCAACTTGTAATGACCTAGTTTTCTTTTCCAGGCGGCCAGGAGGAGATCGAATATATGGTGTCTTTGATAATCAGCTACCAGCTGCTTTTAAAAAGCTCCCATTAGATCGTCATCTTTCCCTAAATAATGTCAGAAAAGTTGTTTCAGAGGCAGATGGCTATCAGCCTCATTTGATTGCTCCTGAACAAGGATACAGAAGACTAATTGATGGATCTCTTGGATTTTTTAAGGGCCCAGCCGAAGCCTCAGTTGATGCTGTAAATTTCCTTGCAATTCAGTTTCCTTTTGTAGCTTTTCAGCATCTACCAAATGTTGTTGATCTTTTGAAGGTTAACGTTTTCAAACAAACCATGTTAGACAAAACTGCTTTTGTGAAAAGAATGTCATAATAAAGTAATACTTGACTAGACTAGACTTATTCCAATACCTAGAATATTAGTGATGCACATGTAATTTTGTGCGTATATACATCTGTGTTTATGATAGCAATAGCTTCCTAAGTTTTTTTGCATTCCTCTGATCAATCAGATTTCTGTGGTCAGGTATCAGAGGGGTGAATTTTATATTTTAATATGTTATCTATGTTGAAATATATTCTAGATAATTGGACTTAATGGTACAGATCCATTGTTAGCTTTTGGGAGACTGTCTTATTCCCACACTTCTGGTGATCAGTGTAATACTGAGAACTTTGATTTTTCAGTTTGCTTCAATAAATGAACTCCTGTTAGAAAATATAAATATCCAAGATACTTTTGTTCTTGTTATTGATGAGGATATCGTCTTTCTTTCTCAGGTACACTTCGTTTTAAAAGAACTGGTGAGGAAGTCAATGGCAGAAACACAGGTAAATAATGCTTATATTGTTTATCATTTGCGATAGTATCTTGTTCACTAGCAGTTGACATGTGATTTTGTGGTAAATGAGAAACTTAGGAAAGGAAAGCATAGAGCTAATACAAGCAGAGGCTGAGGGGACTAACTTTCTGCTTCTCTAATCAAGGGCCCTTATGCCCACAAAGGAAGAAATAGTAGCCCTGAAATGATTTCAAATTTGTGCCAAACTGAATGTAAATATGGAAAATTAACTAAACGCGCCGCTGATACATTAAAAAGCTACCAAAATAAGTTTTCCAGAAATTTCTGAGTCCTAACATAATCGAAAACAAATATGAGACGAAGTAGATAATAAGGAAATTGCTAGAATGAGCTTTATCCCAAATCTCATATTCGTACCTGATAATAATTGTTTGTATGAAACAGGCTTGAAATGCCCTAGAAGAAACAATATTGATCCCACCGCTAAAACTCTACTTCATGGCTATTGCAGGAACTGAAGCGATTCCCATCACTTCAAGCTGATATAGCGGCAGCTGCTAATGAAGCATTGGAAAGATTTCGTGATGAAAGTCGGAAAACCGTATTACGGCTGGTTGAGATGGAGTCAACTTACCTGACAGTAGAATTCTTCCGGAAGCTTCAACTTGAACCAGAGAAGCATTCCAGTCCATCGGGCCCAAATTTGGACCGTTACTCAGAAGCTCATCTTAGGAGGATCGGTATACAGCTTTTCACTCATCTATGTGACTCTGCTGTAGTTGCATCCTATAGTAATTCTTTTCTAGCATGTGAAACACAATAGCAACTACTCTGCAGTCAACGTGCATTTTTAATTCATGTTCATGCTTCTAAATAATAGTATGTTGCTATTGAAGAAACAACTTGTCCCAACTTTTTGTCTGTATTAAATAAGATATTTTTAGGTATAACCCTCTGTTGATGTGAGCCTTGGACAAAGATAAGGTTGCACCCATTAATCTGGTTCACAGTTCGTCTCTACAGGAGGGGCACATGGTACGTCAATGTGTAGGTGCGCTGTACATAGGAGGTAGACTTCGTCGGTTCGGTATTAGAGGTTTCGTTCGCTGAGGATCGGTGCTTCTGTTCCCTTTAGCAGGATATACATATAGGTGCACAACTAAAGAGGGATATACAGTGTATGATTGGAAAATATATGAATACATCACTTTGCTCGCCAAGAAGGGTGAGGGGAAGAACTGAGAAATTTGAGACTAGTGTTTTATGGATTTTCTATGATAACTAAATAACGACCATCAATGAATGTTCACGATAATAGTATCTGATTCATTAAATGTAGAGAACCAGTATCTTGTTACCATGCTTATGGTTGCGGCTACCAATAAGCGGGACACTGAGGTGTTGGGGTGGGGGTGGCTGGACATTATGGATAACTCTAGTTGCTCCACTGTGACCAGGAGGCCACAGCTTTGAAATGTTTAAAAGCCTCTCTGCAGAAGTGTGGTGATTGAATACATCTAACCCTTCCTAGACCCTGCAATGGTGGAACCTTGCGTTTTTAAGGCTGCCCTTCCTGTTGAGAAGATTATTTTGTTGAAAATGTACATTTGTTCTGACATATATCCCTTTCCTTGGTTTCTATCAGGATCAAATGTCTCTTCTTATATTGGAATGGTTTGTGATACCCTGAAAAATTCTATTCCTAAGGCTGTTGTTCATTGTCAAGTCCGAGAGGCCAAGAGATCACTGCTCAATCACTTTTATGCTCAGATTGGCAGGAGAGAGGTAAATGATCTTAAGTCTAACTGTTTGACGTGCACATGTTTACATCCCTTTTCTTCTTCAGCGATAGAGATGTCCTTTCCATGATGATCATAAGAAGCAAAAAAACAGCTAGTTTGTACATATTTAGTTCGTTACTGTTTCAATAGTCTATAAAAAATGGGATCTGTATACTGAAATAGTCCTGGACTTGATTTGATTGATTTTCTTACAATCTCGGTACACGGCTTTAGAATGTTGGGGATCAGTTGTCAGACTTCTTGGTTCCCTTTTAACAGTTTTGTAGATTTTCCTTTTGAATTGTCCAGCTTTCTAGTAAGAACGATCTGAACCTAAAATCTTTTGCATTGGAAAAGCGAAGGTGAAACATATTTTAAAGGATAAATGAACATACATCAGAGGAGTGCCTTGAAAGTAAATAGATAGCAAGAAAAATGTCTTGCATTTTACTGCTTATTAATTTGGTACGGTGCATCGAACTGTACATAGATAGTTTGCTGTAACATAGCATTAGCTCTCAGTATTGCAACCTGTGGATTCATTTCATGTGTGACAGTCAGGAAGCACAGAGTAGATTTAACATCCTTGTCTTGGATATATCGAAGAAAGCATAGTCGCGAGACTTGTTTTGCAGACTTATAAAATTGAAATTAAACAAGAACTAGAACACTAGTCCCGTAAATAGGCACAGCTCCTAAGAGGGAGAGAGATATGATCTCAAATAATTGAATGCTGAGTATTAAAGACTCCATAGGCTTCAAGAAGTTTTGACAATTTTGGTTCACAGATGCAGTAGAAAGCTTGTTTCAGCAGAAGATGCTAGTAAGTTCCATAAATGTTACAGAAGAAGGTGGAAAATGAACAGATTGACAATCTTGCAAATGTGAGAGCCGGATACGATGACCTCGGGCTTTCTGCTTAACTTTTCCAGCTACTTTTGACTAGGTCCTTTTACAAAAACTCCTTATAATTTCTCTTGACCAGGTAGTCTTTCTGCTTTCTTTTTGTGCTTGGATATAGATTCTTTCGAGTTTAGAAATTAATCAGGAATTTAAGGTAGTGTGTCGCTGTAATCTTCTTGCGTTACATTTGCAGATAAAGTAGCCCTTCTTGAATAAATAATCAATGGCAGGGTTGAACATATAAGCCATATATGCTTTCTTCAGCGAATATGAAGAGGATTGATAATACTTATCCGGTAGGCCTGCTTGAGCGGATGACAATCCAAGGACCTTTGCCCTGTTTATTATCTTCAGACAACAAAGGAGTCATAAATGCGTGCATCCTATAGTCTTGGTGTGGTGAAAGGTTTTCTAACATGAATACTACAGTGAGAAGTTGTTTATGAGCTGATGTTTGGGATGCTTTTTCTTCGGCAATTTTAGTAGCTTAGGGATTGAACCAAAGTTCACTTGTTACCCATGCACTTACAGAGAAGTACTCTCTCTGGCTTGAAGTATTTTGTCAGATTGGGATGTCTTAGCTATCAGAGTAAAGCTAGCATTGAAAGAAATGTCTTTCATTATGTTTTGTGTGCAGTGCATATAATCTGTAGATACCGCATTACAAATCTTGAATGGAAGTTTGGAATGTATGATGCAGAAAGAGCAGCTTGGTAAAATGTTGGATGAGGACCCCTCTCTAATGGAAAAAAGAGAGACTATAGCCAAGAGGCTTGAGCTGTACAAATCAGCAAGGGGCGAGATCGACTCGGTTGCATGGAAATGAAGAGTTCTATTTCTAGACTTGGTTTTACTACAGCAGCAGAGAGTTACACTGCCCGTTTGCTCGGAACGATTCTTTCTTTCAACAAGGTATTTACTTATTATTTTTGGCCTCGAAATAAGGAGCCCCTAACCATACTGGGGGAGCTTGGTTTTGGCTGGAACACATCACTTTGCTTCTCTCATTCTTCAACATTTATTTGGCCCTCAATAGCTTGTATCTTTGGTTCTCTAGTAGCATGTGTTTCTTGTAATTTTGTAAAACCTCGAGACCCTTAAAACACATATCAGGTACTCTATGTATGGATCGAATTGGGATCGGGAAACTTTGTTGTGTCTGCATTTCTAATTAACAAATCCCCGAACGGCATATTATCGGTGCCTTAGTCTCATGCTAAGTTTTGAAGATACTGTACTATTTTTTTTTTTGGTAGAATAGGAGAATTGCATTGATAAAGTAAGGTTACACTGTCGCTCTGTACTAGAGTTTACAGAAATTATAGGTCACGATATTCCCGTGACTCAGAATACATGACCAAAGTAACCATACATCTAATAAACTTACAAATACAAAATTTTTTTGGTACATTTTAATTCTTTCTGTAAACAGTACTTTTGCCTAACTTAAAGTGTAAAACGTTGTTCCTGACTACTGGATAAGAGGGGCTGATGCGATAGGAAGGGGGGGCTAAGAGACACAAAGGTCATTATATTATATAGGGCTAATTACACCTATGTCCCTGAGGTTTGGGGGTAATTACACTCAAGGACACAAAGTTTCAAAATGTAACACTTATGTCTATCGACAAACGGAACCCTAAAAATCTTAACGGTTTTAATGAAAAGACTGTATTGCCCCTGAGTTAGAACCTTATTTTTTTTAATGCCATTACTTCATTAAAAAAAAGTCTTTTTATTTAATCTTTACTTTACTCTTAACCCCACCCCCCCCGCCCCTCATCTGCATCCCTCTTCCCCGTCACCCACCCACACATTCTTCCTCCCCTTCCCCGGCGCCGCACCCCACCTGCCTCCCCCTTCCCCGTCACCCACCAGCCCCTTCTTCCTCCCCTTCCCCGGCGCCGCACCCCATCTGCCTCCCCCTTCCTGGCCACCAAGACTTCCCTTCGCCCACCCATTCGGTAGCCACCTCTGTTAGACCACGCCCCCTCCCTTAACCAACCCCGTCGCAACGCCGCAGAGTCGGAGGTTGGTCTTAACCGTGGTGGTCAAACAGGATGAAACCCGAAGTCGAGGTGGTTGTAAAATTCCAGATCTGCTTGTGTCGTTCTAGAACCATTTTTTCCGATGTGGTCGGCGACGATGGTCGTCCTCCGGCAACCGGTGGATCTGGTCGACGGGTTAGATCTTAATCGTGGCCTCAACCAACCCCGCGCAACGCCACAGCGTCGGAGGTTGGTCTTAACCGTGGTGGTCAAACAGGATGAAACCCGATCTGCTTGTGTCGTTCTAGAACCATTTTTTCTGATGTGGTCGGCGACGATGGTCGTCCTCCGGCGACTGGTGGATCTGGTCGACGGGTTAGATCTTAATCGTGGCCTCAACCAACCCCGCGCAACGCCACAACGTCGGAGGTTGGTCTTAACCGTGGCCTGGTTTGCTGCGGGTTAGATCTGGTCGACGACGATGGTCGTCCTCCGGCCATCTTCTTCACTGGACCTGTTGTGCTGTAAACGAAATGGCCTGTGTTTCCGACGACCGATTCAGCAAAAATTTACTTTTGTAAATTGTTAGATTTTATAAATGTTACAATCAGTACCTCAGGAAGGTGAAAAATTGTTGAATTTTATGGACATGCAACTTAATGTAAGATCATAAATTAGGGATTAATTTGAGAATTAGTGTTTGTAAACTCTAATTTAAAAATCTTAATTTTCAAATTAGAGTTTCAAAATCTTAAAGAATTAAGATTTGTTATCCTAATTTAAAATTTATAAAAATTATTCAAGATATATTGTACAGGGGCAGTATTGGCATTTTTAAAATACAAAAATGATGAACAGTATATTTTTTGGATGGAACCCTAACGGATGGACACGGGTGATACATTTGAAACATTTTTGGTCACGGAATGTTACATTTTGAAACTTTGTGTCCTTGAGTGTAATTACCCCCTAACCTCAGGGACATAGGTGTAATTAGCCCTATTATATATCCAATTAGATGTTGGAACCATTCGCTTTAGAACACCCAATATTTTCTAATTGTTCATTTATGCTACCACCTTAATCTTTTTTGAAATTATGGCATTAGCATATCAATTCTTGGCAATTGGCATATTTCCTTCTTTTTCCTTTTTTCTATTTTAGAAGCACAGTGTGTTACAAGTAATTTTAACCCTGTTAAGTTTATTTACCATTAAGTTAAAATTAACCGTAGGTATAAGTAACTCAAAAATCATGTCTTTATTTTTTCTTTTTTTAATAATAAGAGAATGACATTGATAAAGTAAAAAATAAAGAGATTCGTCACATTAGCTTGGCTTTTACATTATGAACTAAAACTAAAACCGTCATGATAACACGATTAAATCGATTTACCATAAATTTAGGAGGAAAAAAAATCTAAACACATGCGAGGATAGAGATGTCAATGGGCTGGGCTTGGACCAGCCCAGCCTGGGCCCATCGGGCCTGTCGTGAAACCCGGCCGGGCCAGGCCAGATGAAGGGAAAATTTGGATCCAGTCCAAGCCTTGGCCCTAGACCCAATATCTAGGGCCGGGCCCGGGGCCTATTTTTTTTGTTGTATTTTCTTGTTATTCAAAGTAAAGGCTTGAATTACGGTAATTTTTTGTTATTATTTAAACAAATTGTAATGTAGTACTATCACTAGGATTCTTATTATTATGTAAGCAAATTGCTCTCACTCTCTCATTTACTTACATCTCTCAATTTTAAATTTCTTCTTTCATATACTCTAAGCATGTCCAATATTAACAATTTAACCAACCTAATCTTTATCCTTTTATTTCATTATAAGTCATATACATGTATGTATGTATGTATGTATGTATGTATGTATGTATGTATGTATGTATGTATATACATATTTATTTGTCTCTCATTTTATTTTTTATTATATGTTATACCTTTTTATACTCTTCTTGGTGAGCTTTATTAATAAAATCTTAACACATAACAATTATTACTGTTTGAAAGAGACTATTTCTACTATTTGATATTTTACTTCTTATTTCGTTGTTGAAAGAATAACAATTATTTTTTAAAGTGATTGAAAACTCAAAAAAGGGTGAAAATAATATTATTATTTTACTATCTATTTTGTTATTATTATTTAATAATATAAATACTAACTTTTTATATATATTTTAACAGTTATTTTTTACGCACGGTGCCAATACTAATTTATATGTAAGAGGGTGGAATTAGTCGGTTTGGTATATATTGACAAATAAGTTCGGCCCATCCAAGACCGCCAAGGCTTCTTCAAGGAGACTCATGATTTCTCACGGTTCGATTGTAATATTTGTAATCTAATTCTTGTTTTACGTCAAACATATATTTGATTATTACACAAGGAAGAACCATCACCATAATTCATGTTCAGATTCATTGCTCATTCGATCATCGTTGGACACGCACACTTATATATAATAATGTGTGTATATAATAATACTGGGTCAAAAGAGGCTTGTGTGTAGGGCTAAAAAAGTGCTAGAAATAGGGCCAAAAGAGGGCCTGTGTGTAAGGCGAAAAAAGGGCCAACCTTAGGACCAAAAGGGGGCCAGTTTTCTGGCCAAAAAAGGGCCGGGCCGGGCCAAACCCGAGCCATTTTAGGGCCTGGCCCTGGCCCAAGCCCTAAGGGTTAGGGCCAGTTCAAAGCCGGGCCGGGCCCAAAAATGGGTCGGGTCAGCCCGGGCTAAAAACGGGCCAGGCCGGGCCAACCCGGCCTTTTTGACATCTCTATACGAGGAGATAATCAGCTGCACAAATTGAGAACGAACTAAGAGTAATCCATTTCTATGGAATCAGAGCGTAGAATAGAATTGCCATCACTGTTAATTTTGCTACCTTTCACCGTAAAAGAAGCACAGTAAACCAACCTTGTCGCTACCTGGTGGGACTTAACCAACCACAACAGGAGTCCAAAACTAACGAAGGAGATCCTAAGTATCCAACACCACCATCTAATATATTTACCCATGAGATTGGAGACATCCCCTCCTCCAAGGCCTTGTCCCCCTCTTGTACCCCTACCTTATTTAAAAAAATCCACAGGCTAAAGCAAATTGGTGGAGAGGAACAACGGAAACCTAAGAACCCTTCGAAAAGCTAGATTGGACAGCCCACCCTTATACCCACTAACGAATAAAAACACCAACAAAAGGTAGAAGCGGCAAGGAGATAATTTGACGACTGCAGTGCGGACATGATTAAACCACTAATGTTGCATCTTTGATCAACCATTGCCGACGAATTTTCGGCTACTGCCGACGTGAGACACCAAACCCCAAATTTGAGTGGATAAAGATAAGCTCGTAGAAGGGTAAATTTAATGCCAATTATAAATTGACATGTGTCAATCATTTGTCATTACATTAAATGGTGAATAACGAAAAGGAAGCTAATACGTGTATCATTACGTGGTCGAATACAAATTTATCACTTGTAACATGGTATTTATCTTTTACAAAATTAAGAGATAATGATCAAAAGAAGTATATTTCAATAAGAAAACTTCCGTCCACCTCTATATATATGGGATGACCCCAAGGGTTGCAAAAAAAGAAAAGGGACTAGAAGTCTTCCAAGTCAGTCAGACAGAATTCTTCCCAAGTCCAAAAGCAAAAAGTCTTCCAAGTCAACCAAACAGAAGTCTTCCAAGTCAACCAAACAGAAGTCTTCCAAGTCGTCCATCGTGCCAGACATTCAAATCGTCCGCCGTGTTAAACATCCAAATTGTTCATCGTGCCACACATTAAAATTGTCTACGCAGCATACATCCAAATCGTTCGTTGTGCCAGACATTTAAATCGTCTGACGCGCCAGACATCTAAATGGCCCATCATGCCAGACATCCAAGTCGTCCGCCGCGTCAGACATCTAAGTCGTCCGCTGCGCCAGACATTCAAATAGTCTGTCACGTCAGACATCCAAGTCCTTTGTCACGTCAGACATTTAAGTCGTCCGTCGTGTCAGACATACAAGCCGTTCGCGAAAAATTCATCAAGTTTTTGAATGACTCAATCAAATTTGTTGTTTGATTTGGAAATAAGCTATCAAGCCTTCGGTCAAACATTGGTCAAGAGAAGAATCAAAGGACCTTTTCTTTGTACAAAGATTTATTCAGAGAGTTGTACTCGCTTTTCAAATCAATATAAATTTCATTTGTCGCTAATTTTTCTATCTTATCTTTAGACTCGAAATTACGCACAAATTTCTGGCACCCCGGTGGGACATTCTTTGCCTCTCATCTCTTCTCTTTATAAAAAAAAGAAAGATAATCTCAAGTTTGCTAATCTAATGGCTACGAAGATCGATCAATGATGACTCGCTCTAAGGTAGCCAACTTGAAAATTTCATCTGCCATCAGTTCTGGGGCTCCAAGTATGGGCGTGGAGACTCGTAGCCAAGCAGAAGCCAAAGCTCAAGCAAGTTCACAAGGGGCATCCTCACTCAAGGAGAATTGTTCTCTGACACCAATGCATCAAGAAAGACTCTTGGTTCAACTCTGTCGAGGGCAAAAGACGATGTTCTTAATGCTATTCAGGCTATTTTTTTGCACCCAGCCATGTCCGAGGAGTCTACCTCGAGCCCTATGATTCTGTGTATCCAAAGGATGATGAAGAAGACGCTTTAAGTGGTGAATCTATGCCAACTTCTCCTGTCAAATCCCCAAAGTTTAAGATTGCCTCGCCACAGCCTGTTAGCTCCAACGCTACTTTCTCTAGCGCCATGCCTGTCATGATGATGAATGCTCAAACTCTAGAGGAACAATTTGTGAGCCTAGCAAAAGCATTTGAGTTATTCACAAAAATTGTCCAAGATCGTGATGCTCAAATTGCCACGCTCCTTAGTAAGTTGGAAGGTAAGGAAGAAGCGGAGATAAGCAATGCCCATAAGGGTAAGCACAAAAAAGCCTCGGAAGGAGAGACAAGTAATGCCAATAAGGATAAGAACAAAAAAGCCTCAGAAGGAGATACAAGTAATGCCAATGAGGATGAGAACAAAGAAGTCCTGGAAGGAGAAGATTCCGATAAGAAGACAGAACCCAAAAATGCTTTTCAACTCACGTCTGAAGGTTCCATTCCTATTGACCAGCTGAGGGAGTTCATCATGGGTACCATCAAGGAAAAATTTGAAGGGCCTACAAAGTCTTCCCTCACGTATGCCAAACTGTATACCCAAAAGATGAATCTTCTAAGGATGCTTACCGGTTATCAGTCGCCAAAGTTCCAACAGTTTGACGGTAAAGGCAATCCCAAACAGCATATTGCTCACTTACTGGAAACATGTAACAACGCAGGGACTTACGAAGATTATCTTGTCAAGCAATTTGTCAGATCCCTAAAGGGTAATGCATTTGACTGATACACCGATCTTCAGCCTCACTCAATCAACAGTTGGGAATAGTTAGAGTAAGAATTTCTTAATCGTTTTTACTGCACTCGTCGCACAGTCAGCATGATTGAGCTTACAAATTCACGCCAATGGAAAGATGAGGTAGTTATCGACTATATTAACCGATGGATAAATCTTAGTACTAATTGCAAGGATCGCCTAAGTGAGTCTTCCGCTATCGAGATGTGCATTCAAGGGATGCAGTGGGGACTACAATATATCCTTTAGGGAATGCGACCGAAGACTTTTGAGGATCTCGCGACCAGTGCTCATGACATGGAGTTCAGTATTACTGCTCATAAAAACTAGGGTCTACTAATTCAAGACTTCTGCAAGAGCAAAGCAAACCAAGACACTAGGCAAACCCTTTTCAATTTATTCTAACAGCAAAGAGTCCATGGTCGTGGACAGTGGGCCATTTAAACTTTCTAACAAGAGTAAGAAGAAAGAAGTAGACAAAGGAAGTGTTCCTCGAGAGAAAGGAAGGAAGAGACTTTCTTTAAAAGAAATGCAAGACAAAGAGTACCCATTTCTCAATTCAGATGTGCCTGGCATGCTTGATGATCTACTTAGTATGGAGCTAATTAACTTGCCAGAAATGAAGAGACCAGACTAGGCCGGCCGGGTTAATGACCCTAGCTATTGGAAATTTCATCGATTAATTGGCCACCTCATCGAGAAGTGCTTTGTCCAAAAAGACAAGATCATGGAATTGGCACGTCAGGGAAAGGTTATCCTCGAGGAAGACAAGGCTTCTACAAATCAGACTTCCATCACCTTTAACTCTGCTCACTCCCCCATTTCAACTGGGCCTACTGTGCTGCAGAAAGAATGTAAGAATTCATCTGGCGTTTCTCCATATACCATCCAGCTTGGTTCACTTGAGCCAGTGGGAGTCAACATAGGGAATTCTCAATCAACTCAAATGCTCATTCTTCCTAGTCCATTTGTCATAACTTCCATGCATGGGGGTATTGACTTGACAACCTCAAAGTCTGCTATCAACATTTTACCTCTCAGAGTAATGAAAGAACTTGGAATTTTGATTGATGATCTTGGAAGTGCTAGCCTCATGATTCAAGGGTTCAACCACGGAGGCCAGAAAACTGTTGGCGTAACAAGGTTAGAACCTCTAATTGAAGATATGGGTTCGAGTGCTTTACTCCAAGTGATAGATGCGAGGACATCCTACAATATGCTTTTGGGACGACCATGGCTACACGATAAAGAGGATAAGGAACAAATATAAGCAACTGCGCAAAAAGAAGGTGTCAATGTAACTCTTAACAAACTTCCCATCTTGCAAAAATAATGGAGAAAGTCAGCCTTACAGATGCACTCCGAACAGACATCATTCAACACATATTTCAAAAACTTGGCAAAAAATCAATCGAAGACTATTTTGCTGCTAAGATGTGTTCTCGCAAAAATGGAAGAACTATCTAAAGACCCAGTTGTGATTCGCTCTCTGCCTTTGGACAAGGTCCCCTGGCACATTCGATACACCGAGAGTCTTGGCATAAGAAACTTTCTACAAGTCTGTGCTTATAAAGAATATGCACATGCACTCTTCCATGAAGGTTTTATGGCCTATTTCATTAATGGTTACCCTAAACATGGATGAGAGCTATTACAAAGAGTAATCCAGAAAAACCATTTGGGTGCCAAATATATATGTGCCGTCACCTGCACTTGTTTGCCTGAACCATCAACTTATAAATGGGGGTTCGACACTATGATGACTATTTTGCAATGTCCTGAAATGAAAAGAGGACTTGTGCATTAGAGGAAAAAAGCCAAAGAAATGTGTTGGTATCACATCATCACATTACTGTTCATTCCCCTCCATCCATGACGACTTGGTCATGAGAAAGGAAAAGCACATTGGGACACTATCAAGCTTATCCCAGACGCACATGAAATTGACTTTGCATGCGAAGAATGCACCTTATATTGTCATTTGGTGATGTTATACCTCTTGAAGTGAGTAAGAAATCTTGTTCAATAATTTTTCTTGCTTGGAAAAAAAATCTTTGAACTATGTTTGACTTGATCCTTTCAGGGTACGTAGGCAACTTAGACCTAAATTCTAAGTTCAGTCACAAACCAAAACGAAAAACTTTCCCATTGAACTACGTTTGACTTGATCCCTTTGGGATACGTAGGCAATGTAGACAAAAAATCTAAGTTCAGTCATAATCATGAAAAAAAAGTCCTTTTGGTGTTAAGGCTTCTCTTAGATGTCCTTGCTGGAGGTTCGCCGTATCGAATGGGACCTCTAAACCAAAATTGGACGCATTCGAGAAAAGTCGCCTATTGATCTCCCCCTTTTTGCAGTCAAGTTCGTGAAAGCCCATGAACAAGTATTTGCAATTGGAAGGCAAGAGAAGTTTCCCATCTTGGTTGAGACCAGTCAATTCTCTGGTCGATGGAACAATTTCATCGTAGAAAAGTTCGTGAACAGGAAGTCCCCCGATCATTCGTAAATCTCAAAGAGAAATGGAGATCCCTCCAAGAGAAGTATGAAGAAGAGCACTATGATTCACAGAATGCTGGAAGGATGTACTTGTCTTTGTCATAAGTGAATAATGAAGCGTGCAGTGCATTGTAGATCCCCGCTTTATCAAGTAAAGTCTTGTTTCTCGCAATTGCGTCTTCGAGCGTGTTCGCCAAAATTGGAAGAAGGAATTCCCCAAGTGGCTTGGGCAGATTCAAGATTGTATCGAAGTAGCAGAACGTCAAACAAAGGCATCTCCATGGCATGAGAAGCTGCTTCTGCTGAATCCTGAAGAGATGACTGCAGTAATAAAACATCCGAACTGGTGTTGTAGTTGGGGCCTTTCACGTGATTGACTACGGCTGTAGTAGATTCAACGCACCAGTTTGTTAAATGAGGCGGGTCAAAATGAAGAGGATGATCCTGAGCCAATTTCCCTATAGCTAGAGGATGAACGGCCAAAGTTGTGCTCTTAATCCGTTGGTCTCCGTTCTCTTTGATGATAGAGAGAGAAGGTTCGAGAAGCTCGAAATCCTTGAAGTAGCTCATTCTTAAATCAGTCAAAGAAGCTTATGGTAACCGTACAAAGAACACTGGATTCTGAGGGAAAGTAGAACTGAAGATGCCGATTTTCGTACTTTCCTAAACTCTTTCCGTGAATGATGCTATGGAAAAAAGGAGTAGGGTGTTACAAATTTCGAAAAAATTCAGACTGCAATAATTTGATAAATTGCTTGTGTCAAAAATAAAGCAGCAGAAAAGAACGTGCAATGAAAAAAAAAGAGGCAAAGAGAAAGAAAGAAAAAAAAAGAAAAAAAGGTGAGCAAAGCTGCTTCTGAAAAGGAATAAAGAAAAAAAAAAGGGGTGGGCCAAGAGGAACAAACAAATGAAGAAGAGAAGCTGCTTCTGAAAAGAAAAAGAGACGAAAGAAAGAAACGTGGGGCCCAAGAGAAACAAAAGAAAGAAGAAACAAAAGGAGAAGAGAAGAAAGTGGCGCGAAGAAAAGTCACAGACAAAAAAAAAAGGAAAAAAAATTGGCTGTTATCTCTTCTTCCTACTTTCGTGTAGTGATAATTGATGATTTTTAAATATTTTAATAATTTTTATTTAGTGACGTTAAAAAAATACTGTTAATAGTTGTCGCTGAAAATGTTTACGAAAAAGTCATTAAAGATATTTAGCGATTATTAATTGTCACTATATATGGAGTCGGAAGAAAATTCCTATAGCTAGCGACCAAAGTTTGTTAAAAAAAAGAGAGTACATTGTTCTTTTCATAGGCAGAAGAGAAAAGAAGACACAGGCGTATGTACGGCGACGGCGAAGCTGCGGATCAGCCAAGGATGATGCCATGTCGCCGGAGCAGATCTTCCACTACCAGATCAGCCGCCGGGGTAGACACCAAGCTAACGACCACCTGCCGCTGCCGTTCTTTCTCAACAGGCTCGCATCGCCGCTGATCTTTCAGTCCAATCGTCGCACGGCCAATCCTTCACTCTACCGCTGTTACCATAGCCACCGCGATAAGCCAGAACAGCCCAACTCTCCAGCATCTTCAGCCCGACGTTACCGAGATTCGCCGAGAAGAAGAAGAAGAAGAAGAAAAAATTACTAGACTTCTTTTGACTACAGCAAGCTGCAATCTGTCACAATCTGTAAAGAAAAATTGTACGGTCCTCTGTTATTTTATAGGCAATGCATGGCAGTTGGTTGACGTTCAGTGGGATCGTACTTGAACTGGTTGTTGAATTCATTATTCAAGTAGAACTTGGTTCCAATTTTAATTTCAGAACATGGTTCCAATTTCAATTTCAAGTTCCACTCCAATTGGGATTTGCATCATTTCTCAACTCTAAGTGCAGTCATATTCAAGTTTAAGAACTTTTTTTTAAGCCACCAAATTCAAGTCCAAGTTCATGTGGATATTAAATTTCTTCGTACAAGTTCATCCAAATTCAAGTGGCTATCAGGCTTTCTTCGTTCAAGTCCAAAATGAAATAGAAGGAAACTGTCGCTAAATTTAAGTTCCAAAATGTCTGGAACTACAAATTCTTTATTACATAGACAAAACCTGTACGATACAGAAAAAAAAGTGTCGAGACTCGTTCACTTTTCAAAGCGCCTTTTTCAATGCGTCAGAGACCAAGTCTCGAGGGGGCATTTGTAGAAGGGTATATTTTATGCCAATTATAAATTGACACATGTCAGTCATTTATTTTTCATTAAATTAAATGTTGAATGACGAATAGGAAATTGACACATGTATCATTACGTGGCCGAATAAAAATTTACCACGTGTAAAATGATATTTATCTCTTTACAAAATTAAGTGATAATCATCAAAAGAAGTACAGCTCAACAAGAAAACTTCCGTCCACCTCTCTCTATATATGGGATGACCCCAAGGGTTACAAAAAAAGAAAAGGGACCAGAATTCTTCCGAAGTCTAGAAGCAAAAAGTCTTCCAAGTCAACCAAACATAAGTCGTCCAAGTCGTCCGTCGCGCCAGACATTCAAGTCGTTTGTCGCGTTAGACATCCAAATCGTCCGTCGCGCCAGACATTCAAATCGTTTGCCGGGTCAGACATCCAAATCGCCCATCGTGTCAGACATTCAAATCGTCCGCCTCGCTAGGCATCCAAGTCGTCCGCCGTGCCAGACATCCAAGTCGTCCATCGCTCTAGACATCCAAGTCCTCTGTAACGTCAGACATTCAAGTCGTCCGTCGTGTCAGATATACAAGCTGTTCGTTACAGAATTCATCAAGTTTTTGAACTAACTCAATCAAATTTGTTGTTTGATCCATAAATAAGCTATCAAGCCTTCGATCAAACATTAGTCAAGAGAAGAATCAAATGACCTTTTCTTTGTACAAAGATTTATTCAGAGAATTGTACTCGCTTTTCAAAACAATATAAATTTCATTTGTGGCTAATTTTTCTGTCTTATCTTTAGACTCAAAATTCGTGCGTACAAAGCTAGTCAAGATTCCATGGTCAGATAGTTTGGATCGCAAAAAATCTCTTAAATCGACCGATCGCATAGAGCTTGAAGATTTGATGAGATTCGACGAGATCCAAGCTTAACACAACATGTAGCCACCACAAATCTCGCAGACCAGAGGGTGCAAGACTTGAACCCGAATTGCTGTTATTGATCTACCACGGTGTCGTCAGTCGCCACATTTCGGTTCAAGAATTTGAACCCGATTCCTTTTTAAAGTTCGTGCGGAACACGCTATTTGACGGGCTTCGCCCGTCTCTTATGATCGACTAACTATCTGTAAGTGTCGTTCACATGGAACATTTCCCCTCTTCGGCCAACAAAGTTCTTATTTGAATATTTGTTACTACTATCAAGATCCGCATTTCCTTTGTGGACTCCTTAAAAGTATCACAACACAAAGTAAAGGAAAGGAGCAAAGAAAGAAAGAAAGAAAAGGGTGAGAGAGCTTGAAGTCATCCACTGCCCCTCGGCAGCTTCTCTTCGAGTGTGGTTTAGAGAGAAGCGAGAGAAGAGATTTGTTTCAACAACATCGTCCATCAAGTTTCAATGGTTTGACATTCTCTTGCATCCAAATTGTCCCGCAAATGTACCACCAGCTCATAATCCTCACTACCTTTACTTACATTTATATAGACGTGGTTAAAATTAATCTCCAAATATGTAAATAAAAACTTTGTAACTATAATGCTTTGTAAAAAAAGATTTAATTTGAATTTTGTAATAAAACAACTAATTACATCCCCAAATCACAGCTTGTGCATTATTCGAAGTAAGTAAGCTTCAGTATTAAAACCCGATTCGGAGGCAATGGTGGTTATTGAAATGCTCAAGATGTTATGCTCCACATTAGAAGGAAGAGATACCTAAAACGAGTATCTTTCCAATACTCTAAGATAGCCAAATGAGCATGTTGTGCGCAACTATGCAACGGCACATTCAGGTGAAGGCTTGAATTTGACTTTTTCTTGGCCTTAAGTCGTCCTTTTAAGGTTCTACATTTCTTAAACAAGAAATGTAAAAATGAAAAGAAATCACTTACTTCACCGTCATCTTCAAATTCAAAAGTGTCTATCATACTAACAGAAGCTTTATCTTTTTTAGCAATAGATTTTGAACAATATATTCTTAGTAGAGCTCCTTTCCATTTTTTTTCCCAATTTAGCACAACAGTCTTTCATAGAGATAATGTATAAACCCCAACTTGTAGGAAGGATCGAGCACTGTAGCCATAGCTAGTATGACATTTTAAGACTCCCAATATTTTAGGAACATAAGATATATTTCAATGGTCGTGCTCTTGATCCTCACTCACTTCCCATCTTTTCCATTTTACGAAGAAAGCAAGAGGGAGAAACCCTAACCCCTCTAAGTGAAATCTAAACTATTTTTTGTTTTTATAGTGTAGATCTTAGAATAAACCGTTCGAGACATATTACTGAAATGGACTTATGGGTAGATTCAGGTTTGGGTCAAATTTTAATGGGTCTATGTTTTATATTCCCGTATCCAATTGTTGACAGCGAGTAAATTCGGCCGGAGGTTACGGCCATTTTCTTGCTAGGTCTACAGAAAAAGAACTATGAAATTTTTGGAGGATAATTACATGAAGAACTGTGGTTAAGACCCACTCGTATGGTATTCGTGTGACCCAAAAATAAAAGCATTTGTAGTACTAATCATATTTCTATGAAGAAGAAACTCTTATTCCGCAGTTTGCCAAATATAGTTTGTAGCAAAAAGGCTAAATGGCATTCAACCTCTTATGATTTACTCATTTTGGCAAATGGAACCCGAAGATTTCAAATCGAGCAAACTACCATACCGTTTTCAATAGGAGCAATTAGACCCGATATCAACTTGGACCGTCAAAATTATATAGAAGGAGGTCACAACTCTGTCGTCCATGTGACCTTCAAAAGGGGTAATGTTGCTGCAACACTTCAAAGGGAAATAATATTTTTTTTTTGAGCCAATGACAAATCTGTACATTAAATTATCACCAAAATCGAACTTTGATACCCCATATTTAAAATGTCCCAAACCTGTACCTAAACATTTGTTTTTGAATCAATATAAGTTCAACGCCTAACCGGAGCTCGCGGTTGTTTTATATTCAAAGGCTAAGATTGTCAATACCCAAAAAATATCCCCGATGACTTCTTCTTCCACCCACTCTCACTGTTAACCACCTTCACTCACTGTCCCCTTTCTTCTCCACCATAGCCTCCGTTACCACCACTGCCACAACTACCAAACTTTCTTAACGGCCTTCTCCATTTCTTGGACAACCCATAATCATATTCTCCTCAATTTGAGATATTTAATGGAACATTATCTGGGACTTTTCGAAAATGAGGAATTCAAAATACTTAACTTGACAGGAAGCCCATGATTCTAGCCATTCTTTGATTGCAAATACTTACCTTGACATAAAGCCCATGATTTTAGCCATTGCAAATATTTAGCTTGTGTTGAGAAGTTTCACTCTCACATCCCCTGTATAAAAGAAGGATACAATATCGGTACACAAGATAAGCTTCTCAAGGAATGCTAAACTCTTTTGTGGTGTCAGAGCTTCTACAAACACTTTAGCAAGTTCACACACGATCTACAAGCTCAACCTGCTCAATTTTTTTTTGTCCTACCTTCCGGTCACCTTTTTCCCAACATCACACAACATGACTGATGAACAAAGTTCTAAGATAGGAGAAAATACCATTCCAACAATGGTGAACCTAACCTTATTAACCACCCAAATTATTCCGTTTGACCTAGCCTCACAGCTTCCCATTAAACTTTTTGACAGCACCAACTTTGCCACATGGAAGGCTCAAGTCTCGAGTCTCATGTGTGGCTATGATCTCTTCTCGTTCCTTGATGGCTCTTTAGCTGTCCACCCAAAACCATCACTGTATCATATCAGGAAGTTGTCAATCCCTCTTACAAAGTGTGATATCGTCAAGACAATTTCATTCGGAATGCCTTGATGGCTTCCACTGATCCCCCTCTTGCACCATCCATTGCCGCTGCAGCAACGTCTAAACAAGTCTGGGATCAACTCCATACAACCTTTGCAAACAATCCTCAGACGAGTATTTACAGTCTTCGTGACTTTCTTAAAAAAGTTTCTTGCCATTTCAAGACGATCTCCGAGTATCTTCTTGAGATTCGCTCTCTTGCAGACGAACTTCAATTGTCGGCTCACCATTAGCAATGAAGAACTCGTTGTTAAATCCTATATGGCTTGGGTCCTAATTTCGTGCAATCAGTGCGGCCATTCGTGCCCGCAACACCCCGATATCCTATGAAGAGCTCTTAGATAAATAGCTTGATCATGAGCTTTTCCTTGAGTCCAAAGAACTCAAGAAGCAGCCAGCCCCTATCACGACGCAAGTGGCACAATGGATTGGTTCAAACAACTCCAACAATCGCTCAAACCAATGATAGCATCCGCAAAATAGCAAAAGGCCTTCACAATTCTTTACTGGCAATTCCCAACCCACTTGGCATCCACACTTTTTTAATAATCAGCAACCACGAGTTTTAATGTCGACTCTGTGAGGAGTATGGTCATACTGCTCATGTCTGCCACTCACGCTCCCACAACCATGTTGAAGCAAAGGCCCTTTTTTCCCGCAGAGCAACTCTACATACGGCTAAGCCATGGACACTAGACACTGGTGCTTCTCACCATATCATTGCTGATCCTCAAACTCTGCAAATTCCACAGGATTATGATGGCACAGCTGAAATCACCATGGGTGATGGTAATATGACACTAATTTCTTTCATTGACTTCTCCAATTTAATTACACCATCATGCACATTGCATCTCCATAATATTTTATGCCTCTTGCCATTAAAGAAAATCTCATTTTTGTCTCTAAATTCTGCAAACAAAATCAAACGTCTATTGAATTTTTCCCTCTATATTTCTTGTGAAAACACTGAGCACGGGGGCATCTCTAGTATGCGGCCTGAATACAGATGATTTGTATGAGTGGCCAAGCAGATTCCGTACTCTATAAATTTATTCTCCACCACGACTCTTTCCCCATGGCATCGATGACTGGGACATCCAACCAGTCGAATTCTAAAAGATATCCTTAATGTTTCATCTCTACCATATTCTACAACAGACACTTTCAATTTTTGTAATTCCTATTGTTGCAATAAAAGTCACAAGCTTCCTTTTTTCAGCAATTCTCTATCAAGTGATAAACCACTGCAAACAATTTACAAACAATTTACAGTGATCTTTAGGGTCCGTCTCATGTCCCTTCTTTAGGCAAAAAGCTATATTACATCATTTTTGTCGACCACTTCACCAAATACATGTGGCCCTATATGCTAATAAATAAAAGCGAGGTTAATTTTTTTTTCTACTTTACACCCACTGGTTGAAAATTTTTTAACACCAAAATTCTCACCCTTTACTCAGATGGCCGTGGTGAATTAGAAGGTTTTAAACCTTATCTTCATTCCCGTGGCATTCAACATCTAGTTTCACCACCATATACCCCTCAACGAGTTGCCATTGCTTAACGATACCATCATCACAATCATTGAAACCGCACGCACTTTACTTCATCAAGCCTCCCTACCTGCATCATTTTGGACTTTTGCCTATGAACAAGCGGTCTTCCTCATTAATCATCTCCCCATGCCAATCCTTGATAATAGATCTCCCTTCCCTCTCATGTCTGTCGGCTAAAAAAAGCAAACTACGGACTCAAATAAGCACCTCGTGCTTGGTCGAATGAGCTGAAACAATTTCTCGTCACCTATGGCTTTCAAAAGTCACGCTTGGACATTTCTCTATTTATTCTCCATCATTCTGACGTGGTTCTCTATCTCCTGGTCTGTGTGGATGACATTATTCTTATCGGCAGCAACAAGACTGCTCTATCTAATATCATTGCCGCTCTCTTCCATCGCTTTTCTCTCAAGGATCTTGGACATTTAAACTACTTCATTAGCATTGACCAGTTCGTCGTAATGATGGTGTTCTTCTATCTCAATTTGAGTACATTGCTGGTTTTCTTAAGAAATACAATATGCATGAGAGTAAAGGAGTCACCACTTCAATCTGTCGTACAACTCCTTTAAATCTCCATGATGGTTCATCCCTTACACGTAAAAAACTATCACATGGCCATAGGCAAGCTTTAATATCTCACTATCGCTTGGCCTGATATCAGGTTTGCCGTCAATAAATTATCTCAATTTATGAATTCACCATCTTCAATCCATTGGAAAACCTTCAAGTGTCTCCTTTGCTATCTGAAGCACACCATATCTTATAGCCTTTTGCTTCAAAAAATATCATCACCAGATCTTCATGTATACCCAAACGCTGACTGGGTTGGTGAACATGACCAAACTTTAACATCGGCTTATGTCATTTATCTCGACAACAATCTTATTAGTTTGTCCTCTAAAAAGCAACGCACTATTGCTCGGTCATCCACAGAGGCAGAATATCGTGCTGTGGAAAGTGGCATCAAACAAAAGAACCTAAGCCAATAATCAATTGGCATCAAATATCAAAAATCAGATTTATAACTGAAAGAAGCATCAAACATAAAAATCCATTCGATATTCATGTACATGTAAAAATAATAAGTGAATTAAAAGTACCTTCAATTGCGCTTGAATGTTTTGAAGCCCCACTTTCAACGAATTCCAAACACACTAATGTATTTTCCCCTATCAAGCCAAGCTCTGCAACAAAAGAACCTAAGCCTTATGCAAGCATCATAACAAGCATGCACCCTGAATTAAGTGTTCTTAGCAAAGGAGGAAAAGTGAAGAGAAGAAAACCAAAAGCATCTGCAAATTATAAGCGTAAATAAAACACAAGCATCCCATTAGATGAAACATCATAATAAATAAAAAATTAGAGAAAACATTCGAACTTTTTCAAACTCCAATCTAAAGATGCACAATCTCTATCTATGAAGAAAAAAAGTTTGATATTTTGCGAGGCATGCTTCTTACAAACTAACATTTCTTAGAGAAAGGCAAAAAGAAAATTGACTACCACATAGGATAGAAAATTTTTCGCCAGACGATAACCATATGTACTACAACAAATCATTTCAAAAGCCTATTTACAAACTCAAAAACTTCATATGGTATCAATGTCACTCAAGATATGTGGAGATCGATCAACACAGCCACCAACCAATCATACATACATATCGAGAGACAGAAAGATAGCTCAAACCATCAATCTACCCCAAGCTTCAGCCGATTTTAGCAAATTAAGCTGTGTACGTGTGTGTTTGAGTGTGTGATTTCAACAAATTGAGCTGTGTAAGTGCAGATTCAACCAATAGCAGAGTATGTGCCTGTGATTTCAGCATTTTTGTGGGTAAGATTTTAGCAAATTGAACTCTCTCCAAGTGTGTGAGAATTCAGCAAATTGAGCAGTGTGTGAGATTCCAGCAAACTTAAAGCACACCACAATGTGTAACTAAACAAATCATAGTACAGTGAGAGTGAATGTGTGTGTTTGTGCGCGCGTGTGTGTGTGAAGGTGTAAGCATCAACCTTTCAGAGCCGTTAAGCTAATCTATCTATATATATAATAGGATTTGATTGAGCACCTAGATGGACAGCAAACTCTCAATCCTATTTTTTAAGAATTCTGAATTTTAGTAAATAAAGAAAACAATGTGTCATATTTTAATTGGATCTCCGTGTCTACAAACTTCCATCACCCCCACTACTCCTAAAACTTCTCTCGCCTCATGCCAGTTACAGTTTTTTTAAGTCTGTTTTTCCCTTTTCCTCTTTGACGGTTCTAATTCACAATTTACAACCCTGCGAAACACCAAATATAGATGCACATTTATTCTGCTCTGCCTTCTTCAACACCATTCTTGAATTTGGATTGACGGCCAACTGTACTATCACTCGAGTCATTTGACTAATTTGCAGGGGTGTGTGTGTGTAATATTTCTTTCCAATTTTATATTTGTTCTCTTCATGTGTGAGAATTTAATCTATCAAGCTTCAATTGGAACTCTGCCTGACTTGGTCTCAGCAGCACAGAGGGAGAGAAGGGCAGCCTTCAAGCCGGCAAGGCAAGATCGGGCTATTGGAGGGGAAGGAGTAGGCTTCGGAGCCGAAAGAGAGGGCAGAGTAGGCGACGGGGAAGGAGAGGAGGAACTAGAAGGATCGGTCGGAGTTGGCAAAGGAGAGAGTAAGACGGCTGTTGGGGAAGGAGGGAGGTCAATGTAGCAGTAGGCTTTGGAGATGGACTCCCACCAGAACTGCATCAGGTCCTCTATTCACGCACGCACTGCTTAATTTTAATCTCCAAAACAAAACCAAAAAGCTCTGCTACCCAACCCTAATAAGTCTAAAGCTTTGTTTTGCAGGCACGCTGAGATAATCGCATGGACCAAAACTCTCTTGAATGCCATGTAAGACTAATGGAGCTAACGGATCTTCTCTCTCTCTCTCTCATAAGTCTGAAGCTTTATTTTGCAGGCATTCTTATTTTTTGGCTGTCAGCCAAAGATGCACAAAACACAACATAGTGGTCTTTGTTTTTTCTTTCGCTTCAGTTTTTTACAGCAGTACGAGAGGCACTCTTCCACAGTTGAGTTCTACGTCTATGACAGTGCCAATGAGAAGTAAAATTTCTGAACTTGAACCCGCTGTTTTTAGTTGTTTTCCCACTTTCTTTTACGGCCACAAACCAAAGAGTTTTAAACAATTTGCTTGACTAACCAGTAAAAATTAGCTATTTTTATTTTTGCTGCAGGTTGGACAAATAAGAAAAAGGCAAAGCATTACCCTCTTTCACTACATTATGCACATAAAAACTTCTTAGTGTTCTTTTTAATGAAATTTTTTGTAGCCATAGAATCAGAGCTATCAATGAATCATGGAATTCTTTCCTCAAGCCAGTCAAGTGAAAGTTTCAATTTCTTCACTCTATCATGACTGTTGTGTGTGTGTGTGTATTGAGTTTTTTTTTGGTTCTCTGATAATACATTGCCAAATTGGGCAAACAAAGTCCACGGGTTCAATTTCAGGAGTATACCTGAAATGTAAAAAGAAAAAGTGCACAATTTGAGGGTGTTTTCTTTCTCAGAGTTCCCACTAATAGTTTCAACAGGGTGTAAAAAATTGGAAGTGGTGGTTTTTGGAGTGTGTATAAAGATATAATTAGGCCTCTGTATGTAATAGGATTCGAGTGAACCTATTGTGGTTGCCATAAAAAAGCTGAACAAGTAGGGATCGCATGTAGCTTCTCAATTTTTAATCACAACCATTGTAATTTATTTATTATTGGCATCTTAATCTATGCTAGAGTTATTGTTTTATCCTTTGGTGATGTTTCTTTATCTAGAATTTTTTTATGTCGATAGTTTTACTTGCTGATATACTCCATGTTTCAAGGGCTTGAAGGGATATGAATTATAGCGTATACCTCGGATGAAAAAATTATGCTCTTGCAACTTATGATGATCTCCGGCTAATGTTAAGTTTGTAATTTCCGATAAGGGGAGGCAAGTGTTACCACACGGGGAGAAAGTGGTCAGTATAATGCTTGGGCAGAAAAGTTTAGGGAGACAAAATTAAGCATTTGATGCTACTTAATAAGGAAGACAAAAAGACTAACATTGGGCATCTTTTTTAAATTACGAGGATAATCGAGATTTGCTGGGTAGATAACAGTAAAAAATGATAAACAAAAACAGTTTTTCATACTGAAGATCAAAATGTTGTCGTACATAATTTTTTTTTTATTTTTTGAAAAAGTTTAGATGTCTATTTCAATTTTAATTCAAGCAGTTTAGAGGTTAGCATAACAAAGTCGTGATGGCATACATTCTCAAACACAAAATGCAATACAAAGACGATATACATAAACAAGGAGTTCTTAGATGCATGAATGTGCAAATGTACTTTTTAGTAATTGCAGAAAAGTTGCGACTGGATACTCTTTATCTTCCTTTGCATTTGTAATTCCTTTTTTTTTTTTTAAATTTGGCAATTTTTCTACGATTCATGTTCCCACTTTTTGTATAATAATGTAACTTATAATCCTTATTTCTTAAAGACTACAATAATTGGTTTGAACATGATAAAGTTCATGCACAATCAAGCAGAGATCAGGGCTAGAGGAAAGGAAAGAGTACGCCTCGGAGTCGGAGGAGAGGACAGACTAGGCGTAAATCTATACTATATATGTATTTGGACTCATTGGCAGCTTTTTTGCCTGCCAAATTCCAATTCTTTTTTATATATTTTTTAACTTTTTAAAGCAAATCTTAAGTATGTTTCAACGCTTATATTGGTTGACAATTAGCTTTATGTTATTGCAAAAAAAGGTCATTTCTTAAAGCCACTAATCGAGATGTTCTCTTGATCAATTATCAAGTGTACCATTCTGAACAAATTATAAGTAATAAACAACAACGATATATGTGTAAATTCATCATAGTAAATAAATGCATCAGTTCCTAAATTTTGGTTAATTGCCTTAGCCATCAACACACGTTCCTCATCTGTTTCCTTTCCAAATCTATTGCAGTGATTTCTGAATTTTCATATTCCGTGGTTAGCCAATCTGCTTCAACTCATGTATTTTTTAGATACAACATTAACGAAGGTGTTGCCGAGGAGATGAGATACAAACTTATTGAACTTTGATCAGATTGCTAAAAATTTGTTGTAGCCTATCTTCTTCTTAACTTTTATCTTTTTTTCATCATTATCTAGAGTTAAACACGTTGACACAGCGTAAACAATAATAGGATGATGGCAGGAAAGTAGCTTCACTACAATATGGTGATGATTGATTACTGCTGGGTTTTTTTTAATAGATATCTCATTTGAGAATTTGTGGCGAGTTGCTTTTCAAACAAATATCTTACAGGAAATAGTGACGGAGAAAATGTTGTTGAGATTTGTTTTCAGTGTATTGACTTTTGTCATATATTCTATTACTACAAGATCAACTAATCACCATTTTTTTTTAAAGTGACATTCTTTTCATATTTGTGGGTTAGACTTTTTTAGTAGATCCTAATGGAAATTTAGAGTGAACTTCTTCACTGGTCTTCTGGTGGAAAAATGATCAGTAATTTTCCAATACACGCGTTTCATGATTTCTAGCAAGTATGAAATTCCTTAAGCGATAAAATTTACCTCTAAAGTTTTTCAAACATAGCAATTATATCTCAAATCAAGTGGTAGTTTTTAATTATTTTGAGATTTTCACTAATACTTCTATGTCATCGTCCAGTATGATAGACGTTGTTATTGCTACCATTAACGTAGATCGAAGAAAGAAGCATTGACCGAAATCTAAAAAGTCTATATTTTAACATGATCTTTTGAAATTTTTCTTCGATTTCAACTTTTGGCCACTTTCATTTCTTTAGAGTGGCATTTTCCTTTTTGGGTTTCCATTGCAATTGAAGCTAAGATGAATTTTCTTTACTTTATGGCCTCTTCAAAAAACAATCTTATTCATTTATTTTTGGAGTAAGTAGCATGAGGTCTTTGCCCTTCAATGATTATCAAAAATATTTTGTAACATTTCTTGAATGGAATTTGGAAACTAATGTAGTCTCGATTACGTGCATAATTATTTTTTGTTTTCTAGGGAAATCTTCAAAAAATTTATGGCTACTAGCGCACAAGGTTTTGTGTAACTTTGTTAGGAAATGTTTACTTTATGCAACGTGGGATTGGAAAAAGAATCTTTACATCGTAAAAGTCATGTTACAGAAAAACTTATTTTGAAAGCTTAGAAACTTCATGACAAAGTTGTGAAGAACTTTTAAAATAAAATTTGACAATCAACGTGTCTTTTTAGTGGCCTAGGACATACTAAATTCTTTATTTAATAGTCCACCCCAACTTTTCATCTCTGAATTCGCCCGTGCATAGCACGAGGTTTTAGCTAGTAAGCTAGAAAGCTGATTAAAATTTTCAAAGCCTAAGCAAAACCTAAGCTGTTGCAAGAGTTGCAACGTAACACCAATCAAAATGGCCAACATTGAACCAGAGTGTTGATCTAATTTCAGCTAAGAAGACTTTTCTGGAAAAACCTAGAGTCGAATAATACTTTTCTGAAAATCCTACTGGACTCTATGAGATACGAGGTCTCTTGGATCTTTTAAGGTTATAACTGATTGCAGTTGTATGCAATTGGTTACTCCTTAGAGAGCCCTCTTCCTCCTTAGAGAGCCCTCTTCTCAAATCATAGCGAAACCATTCATGCAATGCTGCCAATACTGAAAGACACTGAATGTGTTGTGATCATGTCATACAATTGGAACATGGCATGGACAAATATAGGGATATACAATCATGGTTTGTTTTTCCTGCATATTATGTGTCCTTGAAAGAAACTATACAAAAGAACTGGTGTTCTTGATGGAAAACTGAGGAGGGATGCAGTTGTATGCAACTGGTTACTCCTTAGAGAGCCCTCTTCTCAAATCATAGCGAAACCATTCATGCAATGTTGCCAATACTGAAAGAAACTGAATGTGCTGTGATCATGCCATAAAATTGGAACATGGCATGGACAAATATAGGGATATACAATCATGGTTTGTTTTTCCTGCATATTATGTGTCCTTGAAAGAAACTATACCGAAGAATTGGTGTTCTTGATTCATAAGCATAACATATCTCATGATATCTAAAACTCAAGCTTCAATATTTGTTAACAGTGGCGTATGCCTACAATTACGCATTTCAAAACACTGGCTAACACTGGCAATATGAACATTACACTAACTAAATTTGTATGTCAAGAAAACCTAAATACAACAATATAATAGCTCATAAAACACTACAAGAAAAAGGGTCTTTAGCGACCGCGCCTTGCGGTCGCTAAAGACCCTTACACAGTCGCTAAAGGGTTTTAGCGACCGCGTAAGGGCGGTCGCTAACGCGGTTGCTATAGCCCAGGTCGCTAAATTTTAGCGACCGCATTTTAAGTTCGGTCGCTAACTTTAGCGACCGCGTTGACTATATTTAGCAACCGCTCTTAGCGGTTGCTAAATAATTATTAATTTAACAATTATGTTTTTTTAATTATTTTTTATTAAATTATATTTATATTTAGCAACCGAATTAGCGACCGCGACCGGCGGTCGCTAAATAATTTAATTTTTTTAATTGTTTATTATTATTTTTTTAAAAATAATAAAAACTTTAGCGACCGCGTTGTTTAATTTAGCGACTGTATATTGCGGTCGCAAAACCTAGATTTGCAAAAAAAAAAAATTCAGGTCAGATAACCTGTCCAAAACCTGTCGCAAAACTAATATCAATTCGCATCCAATCGATCCAAAAACCGATTTAACTTCTGTTGAAACGCTTTTGAATGAATGCGTTGAAAGCTTTCAACGCATTCATTCAAAACCGTTTTACCCCCTGTCCCGCATTCATTCAAACAGCTGCTCATATTCATCAAAGTATAGATAAACATTAACATATGCATTAAAATAATAGAATTCATACAGTTAAGTACCGATGATCAATTCAAAACAAGAAAATAACATTCATGGCAGATGACCCTAACCAAACCCCTATCTAAATCACTCGTCGGTAGAACAACCAGCCCCGTCATCATCTTCTTCATTCCTCGATGATGAAGGCACGTTTGATCCAACAACATCTTCATCGCCCCGGGGGTCACCGGCACTAAGATCATCGGTATTGCCCTGCACAAAGCCATACAAATGATTCAACATCATATATCTAATCAAGATCACATATAGAGCACAAAATACAGCAAGATATTGAGAAAATTTGTATTACATGTAGTTTGGGGTCCTTTATAATTACATAACTGTCACCGAGCATCATCCGCATGCGCGCATCAAACATTGTATTGAAGCACTCTGCCAACATCGCAGCCATAGCCATCGCGTCTGCCGGAGGACCGGTACAACTCGTCTCGCCTGACGATGCTGGTCTGTCTGCTAACAACGCTTGAGCGGACTGACGAGGGTGGCCGAGTATACGGTCCTTCCTAGGACCCCCAGTCGCGTTTGACCAAAACGAGATATCGTCCACCGTCTAGCCACCGTCTGGCTGGGAGTTGGCCTGAACTCTCTCTCTAAATAAACTCTGTATAAGAAAACAACAAAAATGTTAGAGAAATTCTATTGGCCACAATCGCAAAAAATGCAATAGGAATACAAAAGTATTGCTTAGTTACGTGCTCACCGCAAACTGCTCGGCGCTCTCAGACACCCACTTCCCATCACTATTCTGGTGTGTGCGCTCAAAATGGCGGAGTCTCGTAGGGGGCCTCCTATCAGGGTCCTCCTCTGTCAACCTCAGCTCGTGCACGGAAAATGGACGGGAACCAGCACTGTGCTTCATCTTCTTCTCGTTTTGAGTCATCTCCGTGCCTCGCTCACTCAGCTTCGCCCAGTCTAGAGTACTCCAATGCGACACCAGGTGCCCCCACATGGTTCTGGAAAAGTACTCGGGATTGTGGTCTCTGGTCATAGATATATCTGTCGTACCCGCCCGAGCTAGCGCCCACCTCTTCGCATTCAGCATCCATTTCTTGTAGTTCTCGGCACAATGCCACTCCCACGCCTGCCTCTCGAGTTCTCGCTCTCCGTCCGACTCAAATTTGAAATAGTCCTGAACATAATTCAACATAATTGAAAAACACAATTAGCAAGAAAAATTCAGCGATAATGTACTTCTAAAACCGCAAAAGTAAAGCACATAAAAAATACTACGCTCCTTACCAAAAACTTCCCCCGAACAAGCTCTTTGTCTGATTCCGTCCACGACCCCCACATCGCATAAGGCTGTGGGAGGTGAGCCTTGATAATAGGACCAATCTTGGTCCTAACACAATCCTCAACAAAACTAATTACAAGAAATCACAAAGATACATCAATCCCAATATAAGTGCATATTACAATAGAATTGAGCTTTGCAAATTAAAAACATACTAATTGTTTCGGACATGAGCAGTAACCCTCTGCTCCCGGGTGGCTGGAAGAGGTATTCCGAGTGTGATACCTCGCGGTACAGATGAACTAGACGCTGCAGATGATGAAAAAGGAAATTATTATATTTATATATATTGCAAGTAATTGCTTTCAATCCGACCCAAAACTAATATCGTCTCACCATGTTCTGAAGCAACTGATGACGATGACGGCTGCTCAGTAGTAGTCGCATCACCAATCCTAGGGAGGGGGGTTGACTGTGCCGAAGCAGCTCC
The DNA here is from genome assembly GCA_033070095.1 of Escallonia herrerae. Taxonomy (NCBI): domain Eukaryota; kingdom Viridiplantae; phylum Streptophyta; class Magnoliopsida; order Escalloniales; family Escalloniaceae; genus Escallonia; species Escallonia herrerae. Next base: position 403,178 of record JAVXUP010000458.1, read on the forward strand.
GCGACGGCCACCTCCACGACCTTGGGGTGCACTGGATCTCGGCATATCTACAATGTAGTTTGCCCGAATAATAAACAACTTAAGTGTAGAACTAAGTATGCTAACAATGTGGCACTGCCGACTATAAAAGACAACCCAAATTAAATAGTCAACCGCCATCAATTAATAACTAATTCAATTTAAATAATAAACAGGCATGTCTAAAAGTACATTGACAAGAATTTTTTTACTCCAAACAGTCAATCACTATCACTAATAGACAACGGAACGTCTTCCTCCTCGTCGTCATCGTCGTCCCCTTCATCTTCATCGTCTTCTTCTTCGTCGTCAATGTCTTCCTCAGTATCGTCGTCATCGTCATCGTCATCACCATCATCATCACGGAGGGGTTCGGCATCGACCTCTTCTTCAGCTTGGCCTAAATCGCAACAACATCGTTATTCTCTTGAAGCGGTATCACTGTGGGAGCATCATCCTCTTGGTACATCTCAACGAACACATCATCATCAACAAAGCCTCTTTTGGTCTTGATAACAGTATGCCAATTTGGATCCTTCCTTGTCACACCCTTTGCATAGAAGACCTGCGTTGCCTGAGCTGCAAATACAAATGGTTCGTAGGATCCGAGCCTTGACGTCATATTAACGTCTACAATCCCATGTCGACTAACTCGAATACCAGCTGTAATGTCAAACCATTTGCACCTGAACATTACCAGTCGATTACCATTGCCATAATAGTCTAGTTCAACAACCTCCTCCAACTGCCCATAAAAATCACGTTCGCTATCATTATAACAGTCACCTTTGATCAAAACTCCACTATTTTGGGTTTGTTTAGTAAGGTCAACTTCCATCGTGTTAAACCTAAACCCGTTGACAATGTACCCTTTATGACACGATACTAGTCTACTTGGGCCAGCAGCAAGCAACTTGAGACATACATCAACTCCATCATAGACGGTCTACAACAACAAACAATTTGCACAGAGTATTAGCTTATCACATGCGGTCTATATTAGAAATGAACTGTAGGTTTTAAAACTTACGCGCTGTTGGAACCACTCAGGGAACGCGTTGTTTCGCATTTTTTCAAGTTGTCCATCTGATATCACAGGGTTTGCTAATAACACTTCCTCATCGTATTCACTGCATGTTATATGGCATTGTCATTATATTATGTGAGTAAATACTATGAGAATGAAGGTATGTACGCAACTACTTACACTATGAATGGTACAACTTCAGTGCAATTCATGAGAGCGTACAATGTTGCGGCAATATACTCCTCATCAGATAGATATCGACTGCTACTTGCTCCAAGTGCACGACCAAGATGCTTGAATATGGAAAGACGCTCATCGAATTCTGTGTCGACACTATTGTCATTGCGACCAAGTCGATTCATCTTTGTATCAGCATCAGTCTCAAAGTAAAGGGAACAGAAGTTGGTAAGCTCCTCAAGGATGTAAGCCTCTGCAATTGAACCTTCAACCCGGGCTTTGTTTCGCACCTTTTCTTAAGGTCAAACATATACCTATGCAAGAAATAAGGATTGATTTCAGTAATCAATGCATGTGTGCAAGTATGAAATACAATTTAAAGATGGATGGGCGACATCACCTCTCAAATGGATACATCCATCGATACTGCACAGGTCTGCCCACTCTAGCCTCATATGCTAAGTGAATGGTCAAATGCTCCATCGAGTCAAAGAAGGACGGGGGAAAATTTTCTCTAACTTGCACACTGTCTCAACAATGTTTTTCTCAAGAATCTTAATATCACTCTCTCGGAGCACCTTTGAGCACAAATCCCTGAAGAAATGACTAAGTTCAGTCAATGCTTCATTTACTGGTTTTGGCAAGAGGTCACGAAAGATGATTAGTATAAATCTTTCCATGGATACATGACAATCATGACTCTTTAGACCATAAAACCGACAATCTGCAAGGTTGCAACAGCGTGATATATTAGATGCATAGCCATCTGGTAGCTTCAACAGTTTAACCCACTCGCACACCTGTTGTATCTGCTTTTTATCCAATGTATATACTGCTTTGGGCAAAACCAGCTTACCATTAACCATTCGTGGATGCAATTCACGCCGTATACCCATCACTTGCATATCTCTGCGTGCTTTTAAGTGATCCTTTGATTTGCCCTTGACATTCATGACTGTATTAAACACATTTTCGAAAACATTTTTCTCAATGTGCATAACATCGAGATTGTTACGTAGAAGGAGGGTCGGCCAATAAGGTAGCGCCCAAAAGATGCACATTTTCTTCCAGTTGTGTTTTTTTCCAAAGCCAGGAAGTTTTAGACTAGCACCACACTTTCCAAATGGTACCGCATCCATGTCAAGGTCCTTTACGCACATGTACACTTCCTCGCCAGACAATCTGTCACGTGTTTCAAGGCGACGCTCCACAATTTTATCAAACTTATCTTTTTGCCTTCAAAATGGGTGATTAGGTGGTAAGAATTGTCTGTGACACCCCCAAAAGGAAGCCTTCCCCCCGTGCTTTAAGGTGAAAGCCTTACTCATTTCCATACAATAAGGACATGCCAACCTACCGTGTGTACTCCACCCACACAACATACCGTATGCAAGGAAGTCATTGATAGTCCACATGACTGCTGCCCTCAAGTTGAAGTTCTGTTTAAGAGATGCATCAAATGCTGGGGCTCCAACTTCCCACATATTTTTTAATTCATTGATCAACGGCTGCAAGTACACGTCTATATTTCTACCCGGGCTCGTAGGTCCAGGAATGAGGAATGATAAAAACATGAATTGTTTCTTCATACACATGTCCGGAGGAAGGTTATACGGGACAATGATCACAGGCCACGTAGAGTAGGGTGTGCTAGAGTGCCCAAAAGGATAAAGCCTATCGGTAGCGAGCCCAAGTCGCACATTTCAAACTTCTTCAGCAAAATATGGGTGTCGATAATCAAATTCCTTCCATGCCTCTCCATCGGCAGGGTGTCTTAATAAATCGAGAACTTTGCTGCGGACGTGGCTATGCCATCTCATGTGCTCTGCCGTTTTAGAAGAGTAGTACAACCTTTGAAGCCTTGGTGTCAGTGGGAAGTACCGCATTATCTTCCATGCTATCTTTCTTTTATTCCCACTGGTTTGTTTATATCTTGCGTGGCCACAAACCGGACACTCGCTCAAGTCATTGTTCTCCTTCCAAAATAAGACAATCATTATTGCAAGCATCTATCTTCTGGTACCCCAAACCAAGTTTCATCATCATTTTCTTAGCACTATAGTACGTGTTAGGCAACTTCTCATCCTCTGACAACATTTCTTTATTAAGCTTAAAAAAAGCATCAAAACCCCTCTCACTTAGACCATGCTCAGACTTTAAGTGTAGCATCCTTGTCACAGCAGATAACTTGGTGTGCTTTGTACTTCCATTCCATATTGGCTCCTCAGAGTCTTGTAACAATTTATAAAATTTCTGTGCGCTCGGGTTTGGCTCTTCTTCCACATTAGGGTTACCATGGTTAAAATAGTTATCCCACTAGGCCCCGCTTCCATTACCATATGTTGATACTGGGAAAATCCCGGATCTCTAGAACTATACTGTCTGAACTCAGCGGTGACCTCAGTGGGCACCCTCAGAATTGGTTCCCCGTGCTGAGTCCAATTCGTATAGTTACTCATAAAACCTCTACGAAACAGATCAAAACTTACATCGTCGGGGGATTTCCAACTTAACAATTGACAATCATTGCACGGACATTTAATCGTGCCGTCATCCACAAACTCCCGTTGATTCAAAGCAAATAGAATAAACCCGTTCACTCCCTGTCTAAACTCTTCTGATACCCCAATCCCACTGGAGCAATCCTCCTTCGCATCCAACTTCTATCCACTGACATGATATATATCTCTCACTGCCTGGTAAACCTATACAAGTCGAGTTCAAAATTAACCTTCAATTTGAAAAATATATATTGAGTAGTCACTTACAAGTGAGTGTTAATCAGGGTTAAGTAGGGATGATTAGGGCTAAGTAGGGCATATTAGAGCTAAGTAGTGTTGATTAGTGCTAATCTAGGTAGCACAGACACGGACACTGTGTCCGACACCGACATCGACCGGGACATCGCGGAGAGGTGTCGGACACGTGTCCGAAGGTGCTGGTGAGGTGTCGGGGTGTCGGTAGTTGTCGGACACCATACCTAGACTCATATAAAGTGTCGGTACTGCGTAGGTGCTAATTAGGGCTAATCAGTGTCAATCACTGTTAATTAGGGATAATCAACGCTGATTAGTGCTATTTAGGCCTATTTAGGGCTGATTAGTGCTAATTATACCTAATTAGGGCTTTTTAGTGTTCATCAGTGTTAATTATGGCTAATTAGGGGTGATTAGTGCTAATTAGGGCTATTTAGTGTCCGTCAGTATTACTTAGGGCTAATCAGAGTTGATTAGCGCTAATTAGGGCTAGACTCATGTGTCGGGATGTCGGTAGTTGTCAGACACCATACATAGACTCATGTGAAGTGTCGGTGCTTCCCAAGGGCTATTTAGGGCTAATCAGTGTAGATTAACACTAATCAGAATTATTTAGTGTTAATTAGGGCTAATCAGTGGCGGAACCAAAATTTCACCCAATGGAAGATGAACCTTATTAACTTAATTAACCTATGGTAGATGAACCTAATTAACCTAATTTCAACCCACCATGTCATGTTTCATTTTTTAATTAACCTAATTTCAACCCACCATTTAACTAAATCACATATCCGATATCTCAATCCAATTGGGTCCCATCCTCCATCAACAATCTCAATTCTCAAATGCTCAATGCACATTTAACAACCTAAAATCATCAACAGTCTTAATTCTCAAATGTACAACCAACAACCTAAAATTTTAATAAAATAATCAATGCTCAAATGGGCAAATAATTGTTCAAAATGCACATATACAATATCTCAATCCAATTGGGTCCCATTCTCCATCAATCATCTCAATTCTCAAAAGTTTAATCCATAATTAACAAGTCAGACCAAGGACAATTACACAAATCAAACATCCCAATTGATCATTTGCGACATCACAAACTCAGATTACACAAATCTGGCCATCACAAATCAAAAATCTCAATTCTAGGGAAGACAATGGCAGAAAACATATGACAATTAATCATAGGCTTCAGAAGAATTAAATGAAACACAAACCTTTTCGGGTTCTAGACTTACTTCTTAAAAGGCAACAAAGTTGATCCGCTGCTAAAACTGCATGTAAACATGGCACGCTTATCAAACCTTTGTGGAAGAATTTGAGGAAATTCTAACGTATTTAATGAGAATTCAAGCTTGAACAATTGAAACAGAAAACCCAAATGGGCCAGAAAGAAGAAGAGAGAAGAATACTATTTTGATAAAATTATTGCAAACTTATACTAACAAATTCTCAAATCCACTAACTCCACATGAAATTTTCACTTATGATTCCAAAATCGATAATTTCAAATCAGTTCATAGATCTGAGATTTCACTACGAGATTTCTTTTAAATTAATAATTTTTTTACAAAAAATCAGAAAACCCTAAATCAAGAAAATTGGAACATAAACACTAATACGGTCGCTAAATTATGCTTTAGCGACCGCATTTTGTGGCGGTCGCTAAAACGGTCGCTAAATTATGATTTAGCGACTGCATTTTGTGGCGGTCGCTAAAGACCCTTTTTCTTGTAGTGACCACCGTTAATTTTTCTCTGGTTAAAACTCTAACACTCATATTGTTTAACATCAAGCCTCAACAACACTTCTATCTCTAGTGAAAACCAATACAGCAGTTGACCTCACGAACAAAAGAAAAAACGAATCAAAATCAAGCAAGCAGTACTCTCCAAGCTACCCACTTGCTTTTGCAGTCAGCACATTCCCTGTTCTCTGGTAATTTCAGCAGTCCTTCAAGTATCTGCCAACAAAACACCCAAGATGTACTTATCACAGTGTAAACCAAACTATGTAACAAGGAAATAATGGACCGGGTAGTGCTTTAAAAAAATCCAACAAAAATTAGTTCCTTTTTAATTAAGGAAGAAAATAGTTTTTGAATTCAACTAAACTACGGCTTTGTTTCAAATTATTGAGTCAAAGCCATGTCACACAATCTTTTGGGATAGTCTTTCAGCTTAGTCATTTTTTTACAAATTTTGAGATCTATCAGAAGCAGACAAGTTTATTCTACTTTGAGCTAAATTCGACATTATAACCTGTCCAATTCTATCTGTACTTACGATACCTATTTGTGCTCACTGAGCTGCTCATTTTTTACCAACCTTTTCCATTGAAATACAACCAAGAAAAGGAATAAAATCATCTGGATGTGCTCTAAAAGCCTAAAATCATACAGATTTTACTTGAAAATCTATAACAAAGTGATAACTAAGTTAAAACTCGCAGGTGACAAATCCTATTCAAATTATATTTCGTTTGCTAATTCTATGAAAATAGTATTGTCCTAAATATTTTTGTGATGATATCCCTTGAATATCTAATCACTATCACATTGCATGTAAACTCAACTCAATGCTCATTCATTCCTTCGAAGGATCACAAGCACATAGATTCTTTTTATAGGTGATAGTAATTGTGAACCAAGTGAATTGACTATCTCACTTCTTTTGCCAATGAACAAGTTTGAAATATCATGCAATGATGATCTCAACAGGAGAAAAAGAGGCAAGTTGTACATTCTAGTTCCCTTCATAGGAGTAAGAAAGGCAATATAAGAAGCCAGCGAACTGTACTTAAGTCATAGGCACAAATCATACGCCATGAAACTTCATGCCAACTATTGGAGTGGATGGAGCTAATTTTGCAGCTGTCCAACAATTAGTTGTCCTCATACCTTTCGCAACTGCTACCATTTTATTCTAGAGGAGTTACCACTCACAAAGTGGACCTCATGTAGACATCCTGGCATCACCAAACACTTATGACAGCTAGGATATGAATAACCTGCAAATAATAAGCACTTGGTTTTCTTCCTAACATCAGACTCTTTGACGTGATAAGTTCAGAAACTAATTGGCCCAAAAAGCTTTTCTGAGTGTAGTCTTGTGTCAAAATTCAGAGAACTACTAGCTACCCATACAAGGAAAAAAATCAGAAAAGACAATTTGTTACTTTTTCCTCTTAGAAATTTATGAGAACCCAATCACGACAGATCGAAAAACATATTACCCGCCAATTAAGCGCTCTAACCACTTGCTTGCCGAAAACAACACAGAATTACGGGGAAAAAAAACACGAATAAAAAGGTAATTGCAAATCATATATCACAAAGTCAGCAGAAAGCCAGAAACCCATGCTTGTTCAGGATTCTACAGTTACGCATTAAATCATAACCCATGCTTGTTCAAAATTCTACTTGTAATTAGACGAAAGGGACATGGGTTCAAGCTTTGCCTTATTTCCACGGTTCAAGAAAGAACAGCAATAAGGATGCCTAACCAATGATATAATGTTAATGAGTACCCTAGTTATGCATGACAAATTCTGAAGTATCAAACTCAAAACATGAAAGTAAGACTAAAATTATGACAAAAATGAAAGAATTGATCATCAAAAGAATTAAACATAAACCCAAGACAAACCCACATCAAATTTTACGTGATCAAAATTTCTAAGCAAAATCTAACAAGTGCACGAGTTCATAAACAGCAGAGGCAACTGCTGTATTAGTTTTCACTAGATCTTGAAAACAACAAGACCAGAATCTAATTCAGTTAGAGAAAAAGTTGCATCAGGAGTACTACCACTTTTCAGTTTATCATAGCTCAGTACTTTTGCCGAAGCTATACCTTTTTTTTAAGTCTTTTGGGTGAGTTAGTGCATTCGGGAATTTCGCAAGGTCTTGCTCCTTTAATCGGTTATTCTGTTTAGTTTTCAGCAAAATCTCAACTTCACGTTGTCATTTAACCAAGACTTTTTAAGCATAATAGGACCAGGAATTTGGTCTAGTCAATATTATCTCTAGTTGCTTATGAAAATGGTTGGTGGTGTATGGAGGATGAATTGCAAGTTTAGCATTCGGTGTCGGTCTCTATTCACTTCAGTAATTCTGGATGATTCGTGGCCTCTCAAATTTCTATTGCAGCATCAGGCTTACTACCTTCGACACTGTCAAGTGTCTGATTGCAGCCAGTGAGAAAGAGGTTCAACAAATTGTGGAGGAAAATCGCCAGAAACAAAAGCAGACTGCTAGTGACTGCACAGTGGTTGCTAACCAAGTCTATTACCAAAAAGTAATTTTAGCACCAGGATTCTGTCTGTGCACGTCTATGCTTCTTTCATGAAATCATTGAAAGCCTTTGATTTCTACGGTACGGTATGCTTCATGAGATTGTTCTCTACTAGCATTTTCATTTTAGCATCGTACTATACAATCCCAATTCGTCAAATTAAGATGTTCGCAGCATCCCTCTACAAGAAGTAAAGTAGAATTAACATACCAATGAATCAGAGACCTCCACATGTTGCTTGAGTTTTTTACATCGGGTAGAGAAGGTCAGCAGCAGCTTGGGGCGGCATGTTCGAGGCAAGGCCGGCAGCAGCGAAGGCGTGGGCTTCTTGGATAGGTGGCCTTGGTCGACGGTGGTTGGTCGTCGCGATGGCAGCGGCAAGATGTGTACGGTGGTTGGTGGCCGCTAGAAAGGGGGAGAGAAGGGATAAGGGAATTTCAGGGAAGTGAGGGGAAAAATTAGGGCAAAGTCAAAAAGAAAGCCATTAGCGACCGCATAAGGCGGTCGCAAATGTCGGTCGCTAAAATAAGTTTTTGTTGACTTTTAGAATGTGTAGATATTTAGCGACCGCAAAAAATGCAGTCGCTAAAACGGTCGCTAAACTATAAGTTAGATACCGCGTATTGCTGCGGTCGCAAAATGCGGTCGCTAAAGCCTCTGATTCTTGTAGTGAAAGTCCTATCACCATATCTTCTTGGGTTCAAGTCTAAAAATGGAATTTTGGTGTTGAGTATTAGTTACTATGGCCTAGCTCAAACCAGATGAACTACAAGATATGTATTAACCCAAAGCTCCAACTACGACGACTATTCTAAAATTGCCGATTACAATTGTCTTTGTGTGTTAATCAAATCTTCTACTTATATTCAAAGTGTTAAGTACAACAATTAGATTAGGCCCTCAGGTCGATAAAGCCGCACACTGCATCCGCTAGTTTGCTGCACTGGAAGCCACGTAACTACGGTATCACTAATAAATCACCCTTCTCTTGGCTTACATGTCTCCTTATGACCAAGGGTATTCAGGATTCAGTAACAATTGACTAAAATGGAAAATAGCATGGTACTTACTCAGGTAACTAGCCAAAATTTCAGTTTAAAAATGACAAGCCAAAACAAACCCAAATCAAAATGGGCAAACAAATTGCCAATCCGAGCGATTTCACCTAAAAAATTTGCAAACTAATATCAAACCACCTATTTCTGGTTCATGCAAAAAATGCATAGAAAAGTTTGTGTAATCAACATATGTTGTGATTGTTTCAAACCACAACCTATTTCTGGTTCATGCTAAAAAACTTTGTATAATCAGCAAACTAATATCAAACCCAAATAAAAAGGAAAGGTATAATTATTTCACCATATCTTGTGATCGATAGAAGAAGAGAGAAGAAGATCGGCATGGTGTGAGTGATCGACAAAAAGAAACAAGAAGAACGTCATACCTAGAAGTCGATCTTCACTGAAATTCTTGTTGCCCCCCAAAATCTCATTCGAGATAGGTTTTATGCAATTCAATTGCCAAAATTATGCCCTCGAATTTCTCCTGCCTAATCGTCAATTCCTATCCCCACGGTAATCAGCCGTGGGGTTTGCGTTTGAGAGATTCAATCGCCAAAGCTCCCCAATGTAACCTGATTTTTGACCAAATTCCCATGGTAAGCACCGTTGCAATTGGGTTCCAATTTTGAGTAGAACCAATGGCCACGGTTCAATCTTAACCGTCGGTCTAAGGGGGACTTGTATCTACGGTTCCGTTTATACCGTAGGCTGTTTTGTCACTATAAATTTGTTTTGTTGTAGTGTGTGGTGGTGCGGTGTAGCGTCTAAGAGCGGTGGTTGTTAGTGTTTTCCTTACAAATTTTCATTCTACGTCATCCTATTAAGTCCAATAACTAGAGAAATTCCTAGCCACGTGGATCAGATTTTGTAGCTGCCCTTTTATCCTCTCTCTTGAATTTTTAATGTTTTTCGGCTTCCATTAGCCGTCAACTCTTTCGGTCAAAAAGATAAGTGTTAAAAGTACTGATTTAATACGTTTTAAATACGGAGTAATAAGGTTTTGTTGATATTTAGGTACGAAGATTTACTTTCGGCTCCTATCATTTATTAAAATGTATAAGTTTCACTTACCACTTAAAACTCAATATTTTTCTGCTATTCAGTTTCTATTCCTTTCTCCTTCCTTCAGAGTTCTGCGTAGTTAGTCATGGCTGATCTTCATGGTCAGTACTCAAATCAATCCTAAAACCGCATTGGATCTATGATTCATTAGTCTGTAAATGGTTTGCTCTAGGTACTTTCCAGAACTGGCGGGTTGAGGCTGAAAATTCACATAATTGTTTTTTGATCTTGATTTTGATGAGATTGTAGCTTTATGTAGTTTTTACTGTGATATCTTGAATGCGTAGATCAGGTGGGACTTGGTGGTGGGTTTATGATAGTTGTGGTGGACACGACAAAAGTGGTGGTGGTGGTGGGGTGAAGGTTGTAGGTCGGGTTTGGTGAAAGTGACCTTGAATGGTGTTGCGTTGTGACCTTCAATGGTGCTTGAATTCGTGATTGTATTCTTGTGACCTTCAATTGGCGATGGGCACCGGAATATGAGAATGGGTGTTGGTCCACGGCACTGGTGTAGCGGCGGTTCGAGGCGGTGGTGAATGGACATGTTCGACTATAGAAGTTTTGACACCTAAATATTTTTTATGCTCCGACACATTGCCTCGTGGGAAGGTCACGCGGATGACACGGTATAGATTTCCCTACATAGAAGGAGAATTTTAGACCGCTACTCGAGCGTATGAAGATAACTATAATCTTATATATCCACGGAATACTTGTCGTTAATATTTTTAGCGACTTTAATTGGTTACTTAAAAAAGTACCGTTTCTAGTGGCAGTTAATTATCTAGTAACCGTTAATTATTGTTATAGGAGGGGTAGCACCTATCTTCGAGCAACCAAAGGTTTTTTTTTTTCTTTCATAAAAACTTTAGCTGATTTTGAGTGCAGTTGCTGCATTGCGAAAGCAAGAAAGTTCGCAGCTGGGTTCAGCTCGGATACTCAAGGGGTTTTATTTGGCAAAACGGCCGATAAGAGCAAAGCATAGAGGCTGAATGGCATTGCAAAAAATTGACTTTTCTGACAAATTTTTAATTTCCTAGTTTGTTCATGATTTCAAGCATCCTAGAATTGCTTCCTTTAATGAATTATTTCTCTACAAGGATTCCTATATATCGACGTACCAAATTTCGACCGGGATTCGTATTGAATCTTCTCTATATATACACCTACAGTTATTGCTCTCAGATCGCTGGGAGCGTATTTTGGGTCTCTCGCCTTCTCTCCTATATAGATACATAGACGTGTGGTTATCATTCTCAGATCACAAATTCTAGAGTTTCGCCCCTTTTCGTTCTAGGGTTTTTGCTCATGGCGGCCAATGTTGAGAATTTGGTGTTCAAGGGATCTAACGATACACAGAGGCTAGAAGGCCTGCAGAAGAAGATGAGAGTTCCGGAGGAAGCAGAGAAAGAAGGAGCAGAGCTCGAGAGGGGTTCGTTGGAGAAAGGGAAGGAAACTGCGGAAGTGGAGATGCGTTGGTGGGCAATGCTGGGAGAATCCGCGGCAGGTGTAGATGACGGACAAGTGTTGGTTGAGTTGGAGGATTTACTGCCTCCGCTTGATCGGACGAAGACGGCCACGGAGGAGGAGAGGATAGAGTTGCTCCACGTAACTGAAGAGGCTGAGGAGAGAGAGAGGAAGACGCTGTGGCTTTTCAGAACATGAGACGCTAACCAAGCACGCCATGTTCTTTGTCCTTTTTCTTTTTTTAGGTTTGTTAATGTGGAATAATAGCAAAGATCCTTTTATCTTTTGTCTGGGATCTTAGCTTGAAATTAGGCAAAGCAAAGCATGAATAAAAGTTCAACTTAACTAGCGAGTTTCTTTCCTGCTCATTCCTTTGCCTTTTTCTATATTTTGAGGTTGTAAGTATTTTCGTGTCTACTGCTTTGCTTGTTTAGCTTGTAGATCAGGTTGCCATTCCCGTTCGCGTGGCTTCTCCTTTACAGGCCTCGTCATTGTCTATTTTCCATCAATGTGATCTCCAGAGCAATGATAGTCCAATGGTACTTTAGACTATCTTCCTTTGGATTGTTTGGGTAGTGATCATGTCTTAATTAGATCGTTTAGTTTCAAATCCTAGTTGTAACCCTTCTTGAACGGAAAGCTCGGAGCTACTCACAACATTTAATGCTCCCCATTTCATTCTTCCTGGTGCTAAATGGATAATGTCTCCCTATCCATTAGGCTCTTTTTATTGCTTTATTGGTGCTTCTAGATCAAAACAATGAAGATAGTCTCTTTCGAGTTTGGTCATGATTGGCGCTGCGCACAGCTTCTATTTGTTGCCTCTTGCCAAAATTTCGTTCTGAAACCTAATTTTTTGTAGCGTACAATATTGCGCTAGCTTTTGACATCACACACTATTGAACATTGTCCGTAAATCATCAATGAGTAACTGTAAAATGATACCTATTAAATTCCAATGAGAAATGTAAACATAAGAAGGAATGACTTAATTTAGTGTTCATCTTCAAGTTCAAAAGTGTCTGTCGTACCAGCAAAAGCTTCATCACTGCAGGCAGCGGCATTTCGATCAGCATATTCTTAGCAGAGCTTTTGGTTCTTTACTTTGAAGCCCTTTTCACTTTTTTCCCTTTCCATTTACCATTTCAATCTTTTCATAGCAGTAGTTGATAACAATTTGTAGGGAGGATCAAGAACTGTTGCCACAGCTAGTTTAACATTGTAAGACTCCTAATATTTTAGCAACTTAGGATGGCCGTGCTTGTTGACACTTGATTCTCACTTTCCATCTATTCCATGTGATCGGTACAAGGCCCGTCTCGTTGCCAAAGTATCAGGCAATGCCCATGTATCAACTTTTCTTCTACTTTCAGTCCAGTTGTAAAACCAACCGTTGTATGTATTGTGCTGTCCCTAGTAAACCACCACGGCAGGGCACTATGTCAACTAGACATCAACAACGCCTTTCTTCAAGATCACTTAGAGGAAGAAGTGTACATGCACAAATCGAAGGTTTTTGAACATCCTGAGCTTCCATTTCGTGTCTGTCGGCTAAAAAGAGCAATTTGCAGACTCAAACAGGCACCTCATGCTTGGTAGAATGAGCTGAAACAATTTCTCGTCACCTATGGGTTTCAATAGTCACACTCGGACAGCTCTCTTTTTATTCTCCATCACTCTAGCGTGGTTCTATATATCTTGGTCTATGTGGACAACATCATTCTTTGTGGCAACAATAAGACTGCTCTATCTAATGTCATTGTCGATCTTTCCTATCGTTTCTCTCTCAAGGATCTTGGACATTTAAATTGCATCCTTGGGATTGAAGTGGTTCGTCGTAAGGATGGCATTCTCCTTTCTCAATCCAAGTACATTGGTGATCTGCCCCACAACTTCTTCAAATCTCCATGGTGGTTCATCCCCTACAGATGCAAAAATGTATTGCACACGGCCATAGGCAAGCTTCAATATCTCACTTTCGCTCCCCCTGATATTAGCTTTGTCATCAACAAATTATCTCAGTTCATCAACAAATTGTCTCAGTTCATGCATTCACCATCTTCAATCCATTGGCAAACCGTCACGCATCTCCTTCGCTACCTCAAGCACACCAAACTTACAGCCTTCTTCTTCAAAAAATATCACCACCAAATCTTCATGTGTACTCAGACACTGACTGGACTGGCGACCAACATGACTGAACCTCAACATCGGCTTATGTCATGTATCTCAGCTACAATCTTACTAGTGGGTCCTTTAAAAAGCAGCGCTGTAAAACCCCAAAATCTTAGGCTAGTTTTACAATAAAATAGAAAAACCTAATTATTTATTAAAAACTTTAGCGACAAAACCGTGAGCAGTATTTTTATAAAATTTAGCAACACTTTTTAAATGAAATATTGTAGATTAGTGGAGCCGAGCGTTATAGTTTATGACCCTTAGCGACAAGTGTATCTTAGATACCAAAAGTTATAATTTCACGATAGCAGTTATAAATTATATTGATTGAACTATTTAGTGACAACTAGCGTGATCGAATTTTATCGGCAACATTTAGCGACAATTTTTTATTTTTAATAAAAAAATTAAAAGGGGTTTACTTGGAAATTCAACTCTTTATTTTTTGGAAAACTAAATTAAAGAGGGAGCAAGGGATAGAAGTCGGAGCTTAAAAAATGCATTTGAGATATTAATCCTATTTCAGTTACAGATAGTTAGAGGGAGTCAGAGAAAGAGATAAACACAACAAGAGAAAGAAAGAGAGAAAAAGAAGAAATATGCATGTGTGTGTGCTCGAGACTAAGACAAAAGAAAATACGCACAGAGAAGGGGAGAAAGAAAGCTAACGGTTTCGAATTCCGGTGAGGCAATTTGATATTTGGTAAGCCCTCTTGCTGTGATTCAAATTGTATTGATGGTTGTAGGCATTTTTGTGTGTGTAATGGATTTGGTCGGAGTGTCGCGTGTGCGTAATTGGACAACAATAGGCTGCCATCACAGTGTGTGCACCATAATAGTGATTGTGTGTATGTATTGTAAGTTTTGAGTGCCCCGTGAAGGAGTGTTTGTGAAAGTTTGTGTGTATGTGGTTTCAGCGAGTGTGAATCAGTGTGTGTATTGTGTGTGATTTTAGTGTAAGTATGTGAATAATGCAGTGTGTATTTTTGCTGGTGGGTGTGCAGTGTGTGTCCTCTGTGTGTTAATGTGGAATAATAGCAAATATCCTTTTATCTTTTGTCTGGGATCTTAGCTTGAAATTAGGCAAAGCAAAGCATGAATAAAAGTTCAACTTAACTAGCGAGTTTCTTTCCTGCTCATTCCTTTGCCTTTTTCTATATTTTGAGGTTGTAAGTATTTTCGTGACTATTGCTTTGCTTGTTTAGCTTGTAGATCAGGTTGCCATTCCCGTTCGCGTGGCTTCTCCTTTACAGGCCTCGTCATTGTCTATTTTCCATCAATGTGATCTCCAGAGCAATGATAGTCCAATGGTACTTTAGACTATCTTCCTTTGGATTGTTTGGGTAGTGATCATGTCTTAATTAGATCGTTTAGTTTCAAATCCTAGTTGTAACCCTTCTTGAACGGAAAGCTCGGAGCTACTCACAACATTTAATGCTCCCCATTTCATTCTTCCTGGTGCTAAATGGATAATGTCTCCCTATCCATTAGGCTCTTTTTATTGCTTTATTGGTGCTTCTAGATCAAAACAATGAAGATAGTCTCTTTCGAGTTTGGTCATGATTGGCGCTGCGCACAGCTTCTATTTGTTGCCTCTTGCCAAAATTTCGTCCTGAAACCTAATTTTTTGTAGCGTACAATATTGCGCTAGCTTTTGACATCACACACTATTAAACATTGTCCGTAAATCATCAATGAGTAACAGTAAAATGATACCTATTAAATTCTGATGAGAAATGTAAACATAAGAAGGAATGACTTAATTTAGTGTTCATCTTCAAGTTCAAAAGTGTCTTTCGTACCAACAAAAGCTTCATCACTGCAGGCAGCGGCATTTCGATCAGCATATTCTTAGCAGAGCTTTTGGTTCTTTACTTTGAAGCCCTTTTCAGTTTTTTCCCTTTCCATTTACCATTTCAATCTTTTCATAGCAGTAATTGATAACAATTTGTAGGGAGGATCAAGAACTGTTGCCACAGCTAGTTTAACATTGTAAGACTCCTAATATTTTAGCAACTTAGGATGGCCGTGCTTGTTGACACTTGATTCTCACTTTCCATCTATTCCATGTGATCGGTACAAGGCCCGTCTCGTTGCCAAAGGATCAGGCAACGCCCATGTATCAACTTTTCTTCTACTTTCAGTCCAGTTGTAAAACCAACCATTGTATGTATTGTGCTGTCCCTAGTAAACCACCACGGCAGGGCACTATGTCAACTTGACATCAACAACGCCTTTCTTCAAGATCACTTAGAGGAAGAAGTGTACATGCACAAATCGAAGGTTTTTGAACATCCTGAGCTTCCATTTCATGTCTGTCGGCTAAAAAAAGCAATTTGCAGACTCAAACAGGCGCCTCATGCTTGGTAGAATGAGCTGAAACAATTTCTCGTCACCTATGGGTTTCAATAGTCACACTCGGACAGCTCTCTTTTTATTCTCCATCACTCTAGCGTGGTTCTATATATCTTGGTCTATGTGGACAACATCATTCTTTGTGGCAACAATAAGACTGCTCTATCTAATGTCATTGTCGATCTTTCCTATCGTTTCTCTCTCAAGGATCTTTGACATTTAAATTGCATCCTTGGATTTGAAGTGGTTCGTCGTAAGGATGGTATTCTCCTTTCTCAATCCAAGTACATTGGTGATCTGCCCCACAACTTCTTCAAATCTCCGTGGTGGTTCATCCCCTACAGATGCAAAAATGTATTGCACACGGCCATAGGCAAGCTTCAATATCTCACTTTCGCTCCCCCTGATATTAGCTTTGTCATCAACAAATTATCTCAGTTCATCAACAAATTATCTCAGTTCATGCATTCACCATCTTCAATCCATTGGCAAACCGTCAAGCATCTCCTTCGCTATCTCAAGCACACCATACTTACAGCCTTCTTCTTCGAAAAATATCATCACCAAATCTTCTTGCATACTCAGACACTGATTGGGCTGGTGACCAACATGACCGAACCTCAACATCAGCTTATGTCATTTATCTCGGCAACAATCTTACTAGTTGGTCCTCTAAAAAGGCAAAACCCCAAACTCTTAGGCTAGCTTTGCAATAAAATAGAAAAACCTAATTATTTATTAAAACCTTTTGCGACAAACCAGGGAGCAATATTTTTATAAACTTTAGTGACACTTTTTAAATGAAATACTTTAGATTAGTGGAGCTGAGTGTTATAGTTTATGACCCTTAGCGACAAGTTTATCTTAGATATCATAAGTTATAATTTAACGATAACAGTTATAAATTATATTGATTGAACTCTTTAGTGACGACTAGCGTGACCGAATTTTATGGACAACCTTTAGCGATAATTTTTGAAGCTTAATGAAAAATTAAAAGGGGGTTACTTGGAAATTCAACTCTTTATTTTTTGGAAAACTAAATTAAAGAGGGAGCAAGGGATAGAAGTCAGAGCTTAACAAAATGCATTTGAGATATTAATCCCATTTCCGTTACAGATAGAGAGAGATACAGAATGAAGAGAGTGAGAGAGAGAGGGAGTCAGAGAAAGAGATAAACACAACAACAGAAAGAAAGAGAGAAAAAGAAGAAATTTGTATGTGTGTGCTCGTGACTAAGACAAAAGGAAATATGCACAGAGAAGGGGAGAAAGAAGGCTAACGGTGTCGGATTCCGGTGAGGCGATTTGGTATTTGGTAAGGCCTCTTGCTGTGATTCAATGTATTTGTGGGCATTGTAGCAATTATGTAGAATATGTGAGTGCATAGGTGATATAGCTAAAAATATCCCTCCAATCTACGGACGACACGTGGCAGTTATGACACGTAACCCACACTGGCTCATTACTGATATGGCAGTTACCGTATCAATCACCGGGCAGAATCCTAAAGAGGCTCTGACTCTATCAGTTCAGATTGACATAAGATCCTATAGGATCCTAATTATATTCTGATTAGAGTTGGTCAAAGCCCAGTCCTACTAGGACTCCTCCTTCTACCGCTATATAAAGGGGTCTGACCCCTCAGGTACAGACAAGTTCACACACAATCACACATTGTGTCTTACTGCTTCTTCAGAGTTCTACACTGTTAGCCATCTCTGACTTGAGCATCGGAGCGTTCCCCCGCCGGAACCTCACCCGGCGGTCACTCCGTGTTCTCTTTTGCAGGCCTGATTTCTGGTGTGGTTCCCGATCCAGTTTTTAGCTGCAACAGATTGGTGCCATCCGTGGGACCACTACAGGGAACATGGCCAACCATTCTTCTTTTAGCGACTCTTCACATAGTCGTTCTCCACACCGTCACGCCCGAACGAGCAGCTCTCGTCGACTCAGTCGTGACCACCGTTCGACACCTTCACGTCGTCATTCTGCAGAAGATGCACACGTTAACGTTACATCTGCAACTCCCAAATCAGAAAGTAGACCTCGAAGAAATCACTCTCCGACGTCTACTTTGAAAAACGGGGACCTTCGTCATCGCCTGAACCGTAAGTTATTCAAAACACCCCATGCCGAACTTACAACAGAGATCCACGAGCTAAAAGATGTCGTGAACACTCTCCAACAAAAGCTCGACATGGCAGTGGCTCCTCCACCCACTTACCATTCTCATCTTGACCCCGATGATCTCCGTCTTCGTCTCACATCCAGATCAAGTTACGGCCGCAAATACCAATCAACGGCCGATCCAACTTACAATCACAAAGACAAAAGCAGGGATCACATAACCAGGAGTGGATCATGCTACCGTCGCGATTCTTCAGTTGAAGACAGTACCAACTCCTCTCCCGTACAGGCCGCCAGAGTTAAGACCCCTCGAAGATCTATCCACAGGAAGAGGACGCCTGAGTCTCATTTCCAAGAACGGGACTCCTGGAAGGTGGTCCCTAGATATCATTCTCCAGAACGATCTCGCCCAAGGAATGAATCCGGATATCCGTTGTCGAAGGCCATCGAGAAGGCAAAGCTACCTCCCAATTTTCGAATGCCTCAATGTGACCTCTACGACGGGACTGGGGATCTAGGAGAACATGTTTACCAGTTTCAAACAAACATACTACTGCTCCACGTTTCAGACGCTGTCATGTGCAGAGCATTTCCTACCACTCTAAGGAAAGCAGCACATGCATGGTTCAAATCTCTACAACCAAGGTCCATCTACTCCTTCGGCCAATTATCGGATCTCTTTCAAAAACACTTTGTAAGCAGTCGCTCCCGAAGAAAGAACCCAGCGAGTCTACTGAACATTGTGCAAGAGAAAAACGAGTCTTTGGCATGTTTTCTTGGACGATTCAACGCAGCCACCTTGGAAATTGATAACTTGGACGAGTCTGTGAAGTATACTGCATTCCTCCGAGGCCTTCGACCCACATCCAAGTTCGCATTCTCTGTGAACAAAAGTCCTCCAGGTAATATGAAAGCCCTTCTCGAGAAGGCTAACAAATATATTCAAGTGGAAGAATACCTGGAGACACACAGAGGACGGCGTGGAGAAGGGAAGGAAGAACAGAAGAAACGGTCTCAGGAATTAACTCCTCCCCAAGGAGGAAAGCCGACAAAACGTTCCAAGTATGATGAACGGCGTCCGAAAGAACCGTTCGCTTGGAAAAATCTGACACCCCTCAATGCAAAACCATCACAGATTCTTCACAAGATCAAGGAGAATAAGGCTCTCCAGTGGCCGGACAAGCTGAAATCTCGACCAAATAAACGGAACAAAGATTTATGGTGTCACTTTCATAACGATCATGGCCACACAACTGACAATTGCGAGTCGCTTAAACGAGTAATTGAGGCCCTTATCAAGCGTGGCCAGTTGATAAAGTTTGTAGCTCCTAAAGAAGATAGACAACAGACACCTCCAGCCATGGAAGAAAGAGAAGATCGAGAAGAGAATGCGGGTATTATCAACACTATATCTGGGGGATTAGCCGCAGGAGGTTCATCAGGACGGGCTCCAAAAGCATATGCCAGAGAAGTATACATAACGAGTCAGCCCCCGGATAAGAAATCGAAGACGGTACCCGTAGCAGCCATCACCTTCTCCGATGAAGATTCGAAGGACATACAAACTCCTCATGATGACCCATTAGTCATTACAGTTAGCTGGGAACTTTGATATAAAGCGTGTCTTGATTGATAACGGAAGTTCTACAGAAATCTTATTTTTCGATGCATTCAAGAAGATGAACATTCCAACGGACCGTCTCCGAAAGATGGATACTCCGTTGTATGGATTCTCCAATCATCCAGTTGCAGCCGAAGGTATTATCGCACTCCCAGTTGCGATTGGCACACCTTCAGCACAAGCCAACTTCATACTTGATTTTGTGGTGGTCAAGGTCCCCTCAGCATAGAACGCCATATTAGGACGACTAGCACTCAATCAATTACAAGCTGTAGTGTCAACTTATCACCTCAAGATGAAATTCCCCACGGAACACGAGATTGGAGAGGTGAAAGGGGACCAGACTATAGCTCGTCAATGCTACGTAACTTCGTGCCGACCAAAGAAGGCAAAGAAATTGGACTCAGAGGAAATCTTGATTTGATAGAAGAAGTTCGGACTCAAGCCCATGAACGATCCGTTGTTATAAAACAACGCGTCGCACAGTAGCATCTTGCCTCAAGGCAAGACACTTCTTTTTCAGGGGGATAAGGGCCCAGACCTTATCAAAATCCCAATCTTTTAAAAATTTTCTTTAGAAAGATAATTTTAAATAAATGGGTTGTTAAGCAATCCAATGTAAACTTTATCTTTTGCTCGAGCAATAAGGTTATTTTTGCTCTCAGTATTATTATGGGCTTAGCCAAAACACTCTGCTCGATCAGAGTGATCAATTTAGCCAAAAACATTCTGTCCGAACAGAGTGATGGCCGAACACTCTGCCCGATCAGAGTGATCAATGTAGCCAAAAACATTCTGTCTGAACAGAGTGATGGCCGAACACTCTGCCCGATCAGAGTGATCAATTTAGCCAAAAATATTATGTCCGAACAGAGTGATGGCCGAACACTCTGCCCCATCAGAGTGATCAATGTAGCCAAAAACATTCTGTCCGAATAGAGTGATGGCCGAACACTCTGCCCCATCAGAGTGATCAAAATAGCCAAAAACATTCTGTCCAAACAGAGTGATGGCCGAACACTCTGCCCGAACAGAGTGATCAATGTAGCCAAAAACATTCTGTCCGAACAAGAATGTATAACTCTTGGGTTTTATAAAAATACAAGAGAAGGCCAAACGGATTAGCTACAGATCTAAGTCCGTGAAGAAACAAAAGTTAATGGGGGCATCATCACTCCACTAAAGCTTTTACTTCTTTGAATTATAGGCCGAGCGGGGGTGCTCGACTTCTTTGCCAACTCCTTAAGTGACGAATAAAGGGTTTGAGCCAAAGTAAAAATCAATAATACTGTGTGAATGGTAAAGATAAACCATGAGAAACACATAGTAAAACATAAATAAAAGATAAAGAATTTTACAATAAGCCCTTGAATGGGCATCAAAATTCTCTATCTGTATAAAGCAACAAGCCTAGATACAAAGACTAAAATCTAAGGCTCGGGGGCATCACCAGAAGGACCTTCCCCTGGAGGATGAGAAGCTGCAGCATCACCTGCCTCTGATGGCAGAACAGTCTCTCCAGACGGAGATATCACCGCAGGGAGAACGAAGTCATCCAAGAGAATATCAGGAAAGCGCTCAGCAAACATCTCCTTGGCCTTCGTAAAACCAAGCTCGTAAATCTCAAGGCCGTCATCCGCACGTTTCTTGAGCCATTCGTCCCTAGCATTTCCATCCAAGAAGTCGCGGATGCCTTGGTCACGAGCCTTGGTTACCTCTTCTGCTGCCTTCCTCTTGACTCGCTCCAACCTCTTCTCCAGAGTCGTAATCTGAGCAAGACGGTCTACCTCTTGCTTGCTCATCTCTTCAGCATGATGAGAAGCTTTTTGTGCCTCCTTAACAGCTTCCCTCTTCTGTTGAGCCTCATCTGCTGCCACCTGCCTCGCCATCTCAAAGCGAGAAAACATCTCAGATCCGCTAGTGTACATCTGGAATGAAGATTGAAGCCATCAGCTAAAGGAAAGTAGAAAACAAAAATAGAAACTTAGTTGAGACAAAGGACGTTACCGTATAGACGGCTTGGGCAAAGGAGCAGGCAAAGGTCTCGTGTGTCTGAGTCTGGAAGACCTCCTTGTCTCGAGGTAGAATTCCATGAAGAAGATGCTGCTCCGAGACATGGCTATCCGGCATCCCAAGGTCATCGCACCTAAGTGTCCACCTCGGTCGAAAGATAGGATCGTCATCAATGGACACTTGCTCCAAGATACGTGGAGAACGTTCTGGAGGAGTAACTCTAGTCCTCTTAGGAACAGGGGGCAACTCAGCACTGGGCTGTTTCTCCTTGCGCTTCCCCTTAGCTTTCTGAAGAACGCCAAGAAAACCTCCTTGGGGTGATTTTCCACTTTCGCTAGCCATCTCTGCAATCAAGGTAGAAATCAATACGGGAATTAATACTGAAACCGAATTGAAATCAAAGTCTTCCATAAAACACACCTACGGGAACGGTTTCGGCAGATGACATGCTAGGAATAGCGAGAGGAGGAGAAGGAATCTGAAGACCAGCTAGAATGGGCTTTGGAGGAATGATCTTCGCCCACTCCAGTTGCTCCTCCGAAAGAGGCTCATCTATGCAAAGACCACCTCGAAGCTTAATATGACTAAGTATGTGTTTAGTCAGATTGTTGGGAGTAGGCTTGCCAGGATTTTCGAAATCCTTACAGAATGGATTCCAGTCTCTATCAAACGGAAGCTCCCCCTTATCCAGACAGCCAACAAAGAAGTACCTAGAATGCCAGCCTTTATTTGACTTCGGGCCTCCCTTCAGGAGTCGTTGCCTACTATGAATGTAATACCATCCTGGGCAGTTGGCGACCCCTTGACGAAACAGATTTCGAAGAACACTCTCATAAAATCTGTTGCATCTGGTTTGTAGCCTGAAGTCTGGACCAAGTATATAAGGCCGGCAAGCTTCCTCCAACCATTTGGAACAAGCTGCCCGGGAGCCATGCGGTAATGCTCGAAGAAACGAAGAGCAAAAGGGTGAAGAGGAAGCTTGTACCTAGACTTCACCTACTCTTCATATATCCCAGTTTTAAACTTGGTTCCATAATTTGCTGGTTCTTGCAAACCAGGAAGACGAGCATACCAACCTTCGGGAAGAGGATATTCCCGAATTAAATCCTGCAAATCTTCGGTAGACATCTTGCCTGACTTCTCGTCAGCAGTATACCAAGGTTTAGGATTAGCCTTATCGTCAGCTTGATCCTTTACATCTCCTAAGGCATTTTTTCTAGACAAAGAGTGCGAAGGTTGAGAAGATGAAGGTGGTAATGGTTGAGAAGTTGAAGGTTAGAATGGATGGGAAGTTGAAGCTAGTGGTAGTTGTGGATTGGAAGTTCCAACTTCACTTCCTGAAGTTGGAACTCGTTCCGAACTCGAAGATGAACTACTCTCTTCTGACGAAGAAACAGACGCTGAAGTTTCGGACATGTTTTCTACTCAAACTAAGAAACTATGAAAAACTTGAAGTGCTGAACATAAAGAAGAAAGCAAAAGGACTTACTTGAAGAGTAGTGTGCTTCCAAAAATTTCGAGTGAAGAAAAAATGAACTGAAAGTTCTCTTTTTATAAAGAAACCCCATGTAACCGTTTCTGGGGAAACGCAACGGTTCATCCACCACACACGTGTCACAAGCAAAGTAGAGAAACTTGAAAATTCTCAATTCCCGCTCAAAGACATTAATGAAGGAGACACGTGGAGGGAACCAAGGTAGTGACCGAACAGAATCCTTCCCGAGCAGAATCGTGTCCGAACACTCTACCGGAGCAGAGTGACCGTGGCCGAACAGAAATCTGAACAGAATTGTGTCCGAACACTCTACCCGATGAGAGTGACAACGGCCGAGCAGAATTCTTCCCGAACAGAATCGTGTCCGAACACTCTGCCCAAGCAGAGTGACAACGGCCGAACATAATTCTATCCAAACAGAATTGTGTCCGAACACTTTGCCCACGCAGAGTGACCGTGGCCGAACAGAATCGTGACCGAACACTCTGCCCACGCAGAGTGACCGTGGCCGAACAGAATCCTGTCCGAACAGAATAATGCCCGAGCAGAACTCTGTCCGAACAGAACCATGTCCGAGCAGAACTCTGTCCGAACAGAATAATGCCCGAGCAGAACTCTGTCCGAACAGAACCATGTCCAAGCAGAACTCTATCCGAACATAATCGTGCCCGAGCAGAATTTTATCTGAGTAGAACTCTATCCGAACAGAACCGTATCCGAGCAGAGAACTCTTCGAATATTTGCAATGGGGGCAGACAGATCCGATCCTGCTTTTGGCATATTTCGCTATCACCAGTGGGAAAAGTGTGCTTTCACCCGCTTTAGTAAACGCTGGTGAAAGCAGGGGGCATATGATATAGCTAAAAATATCCCTCCAATCTACGGACGACACGTGGCAGTTATGACACGTAACCCACACTGGCTCATTACTGATATGGCAGTTACCGTATCAATCACCGGATAGAATCCTAAAGAGGCTCTGACTCTATCAGTACAGATTGACATAAGATCCTCTAGGATCCTAATTATATTCTGATTAGAGTTGGTCAAAGCCCAGTCCTACTAGGACTCCTCCTTCTACCGCTATATAAAGGGGTCTGACCCCTCAGGTACAGACAAATTCACACACAATCACACATTGTGTCTTACTGCTTCTTCAGAGTTCTACACTGTTAGCCATCTCTGACTTAAGTATCGGAGCGTTCCCCGCCGGAACCCCACCCGGCGGTCACTCCGTGTTCTCTTTTGCAGGCCTGATTTTTGGTGTGGTTCCCGATCCAGTTTTTAGCTGCAACTATAAGTTATATGAAATTGAGAAAAAAATGAATGAAGGAGATTAAGGGCAGCCATGGTTGCCATGGTGATACCAACGAGGAATATATGTTGTGATTGTGTGGGTTTGTGTGAGTGTTCATGCGAGAGAAGAAGCAGCCATGGGTTTAGAGACAGAAAAATGGTAGTGAGTAGCTGTGGGTTGGGGAGAGAGAGAGAGAGAGAGAGAGAGAGCCGCTGCAAAGGTGTTGTGCGTGGGTTGGATGGGAAGATGAGTGTAGTGTGTCTATGCTGTGATATGTGTTTTGATTGAGTGTGTATAACGTGAAGATAGGGGTTGCAGTCGTGAAAGAAATGGGTATGAGAGTGCATGTGTTGGTGTGAGTGTTTGGTAAGAATTGTACATGCCACTCAGCCAAAGAAAGATGATAGAGAGTTGGCCGAGAAATATATCGACCATTCCAACTGTGGAAATCCTAGCTATCCTTAGGGAAAAATTTTAGCGTGCAGCGCCGCTACAGTTGATAGTGAACTTGGTAGACACACGAGACATAAAATCTCGTGCCAACGAGCGTGGAGGTTCGAGTCTTCTTCAAGGTTTAATATTGAGAATGCTCATTGAATGAGCAATTCTCTCGGATCAAATTGTATTGATGGTTGTATGCATTTTTGTGTGTGTAGTGGGTTTGGTGGGAGTGTCGTGTGTGTGTAATTGGACAACAATAAGCTGCCGTCACTGTGTGTGCACCATAAGAGTGATTGTGTGTATGTATTGTAAGTTTTGAGTGCGTCGTGAGGGAGTGTTTGTGAGAGTTTGTGTGTATGTGATTTTAGCGAGTGTGAATTAGTGGGTTTATGCAGCACAGTGCTACACTGTACTTGCATAGTTGTATCACGTCACTGTTGTGTATCGTACGATTATTGGAAAATACTAAAACTTTACAAAAAGTTTCTTAGGGTAATATTAGAATTATTATTAAAATTTCATGATTTGATGACATTGTTTGGCATTTTTAATATTTTCTACAAGTTTAGTTTTTCTAAAATTTGTTTGGAGTCCGTAAAAGTGTTTTTAATTCTGGAAAAAATATTGTAATATTTTTATGATATAAAGAAGTTTTCAACTTTTGTTTTATAAATTGAGTTGGTTTAGTACTGAATCGCTATTGTATTTGATTCAGCAAAACGAATGATTTTAAAATAGTTTTGACACTTTTTAAATCCTTATTTCAGTTTTGGATACTAATTGCGATTTTAGGCTTTTCTGGTATTTAAGAAAATTAATTTTATTTAAAATGATTGAAAATTCATAGTATAACTTGTTATGCTGTTTTAAGCTATAAAATTATTTTATAAGGATTTTTAATGAAGTTTGGGGTGTCTTAGTACCTTATAGATAGTAAGGAGTTATTAGTTAAGTTGGCCGTCCATATCGTTTTGTTTCGGTTTAGGTTAGGAGTATGGAGTGAGTAATTAGCATAGGATTTATAGTGGTATGATGTGGAATTTGTTCTAATAAGTAAATTCTCAATTTAGGTTAAATCGAGGAATTTGAACAAGTTCAATAGCAGCTCATAGCTTGGACTGAGGTAACAGATTTCTATCCGAAACCCGATTAATCAAATTGATCTCGTATGTATTTTATTTTGATTTGTCATCGAAATTCTTTGGACTCCGTTACATTGATAAAAAAATGTTTATTGCCTTGAAAACCTTTTGTTGAGCCTTAAAATGTTCATTGAAATACTTATCCATGCCCATTATTAATTACTCGTTGGGTATCGATTTATTCGTTGTCTTAGCGGTTATTGCACTCTGTATATTAACATAAGTTAGTGTATTGAGGCGTTCTAAGGATGGTGTGTATTGGGGGGTGTGATAAGGATGGTCTGTTATAGCGAAAAAATGCTAGCAATTTAATGGTCTAGCCAGTATACATATGCATATGTAGTTGTCAGTGTTAGTGGGCACTGCTTTTCTGGCTTTTCTAAGTGATTACGTTGCACTGTCTGTGTGATTTGGCAATTATTCATGTTCAACATCATCTATAATTGTTTGCATTGTATCTGAAAGTGTCCTTATTGATATCTGGTTTAAGGCATTGAGTTGAATCTTTCCCAATATTGCAGTCATATTAAATCTGTAAATCGTTTTTTTTATTTTTTTTGAACAACCTATTGAGCTCTCAATTACTCCCCCTCTTTTTTTTTTTTCCGTTCTACTGGCAATAATCACCACTAGATTAGTTGGAAGACTTAGAGCCTTGATTTGGAACGAATGTAGTTTCTATCGTTTTGTCAGTTAAGCCTGCAAGGAAAAACATTTTTTGCAGTTCTTTGTTCCGTATACTTTGTTCCGTATGCTTTAATTGTTAGATTGTTAATTTGGAAATTGTAGAAGCTCGGGTAGACGTTGAATCTATTTTAAGGGATTCAGATTATCTGTACCACTAAGGTGATCAATCGATTGATTGACTAACACTTCAGAAATTTCGGGGTGTAAAAAATGCACTATTGCTCAGTCGTCCATAAAGGCCGAATATCGTGTTGTGGGCGGTGCAGTTGCTTAAAAAAAATTGGATAACCAATCTCTTACATGAAATTCGGGCTCGTCTCTCAAGTTTTCCTACAATGCACTGTGACGATATTAGACAGCCTATTTGGGTCACAAACCGGTCTTTCATAGTCGCATGAAGCATATCACTATTGACTTCACTTCGTTCAGGATCAAGTTCAACAGAAAAAAAAAAAGATCAACGCCATTCATGTCTACACCGATGATCAACACGCTGACACACTCGCCAAAGCTTTCTGCAAAAAGCAATTTGAACGGCATATTGTCAAACTAGGACTTGTTGATACCACTCTTAACTTGAAGGGGCAACAATGGAGCAATATTAGGGGCTTTTCGAAAATGAGGAATTAAAAATACTTACCTTCTACAAAAAGCACATGATTCTAGCCATTCTTTGATTGCAAGTACTTCTCGGGGAAAGCCCATAATTCTAGCCAATGTAAATACCTTCCTTGTATTAACAAGTTTGATAACTCACATCTCTTGTATAAAAGGATATAATATCAATCCAAAAGATAACCTTTTGAAAGAATGCTAAACTCCTTTAATATTAAGTTTAGGTCTCGAATAGCTCTGACATATGTAGAGAGATACCAATCACAAACCCCACCCCACGGGCACAGACACACCAAACTATCGTCGCACCATTGGAAACAAAATCCAAACAGAACACAGGAAGGAAAAAAAACATAAAGAATGTCAATACAGACAACCTCCATTGAAATCAATGGGTGGGTGGGCAATAGAGAATCTAGACGGAATCTAAAATCAATACAGACAACCTCAGTACGGAATCTCCATAGTTGTTAGTGGTGGTGGTCGACTTTTGTTGCTGTTGGTGAAGGCTAATGGTTGGGTGGGCGGTATATGGCGGTGGGGGTGTAGTGGTTAGGTCGGTACTGGTGTTGGTGAAGGAGGTATGGCGACGGTGGAATGGTGGTTGGATCTGTAATAGTGGTAGTGCTAGGTATGGTGATCAAGATGGTGGTGCTGGTTCAAATATTTGACGGTGGTGGTGCTGGGTATGGTGAGGGTAAAGGTTGCAGGAACGGAGGGGGCGGTCTAAGTGTCAAATGGTTGAAGGAGGTAGTGGTGGTGGTGGTGGGGTGTAGCAGGTTGGAGTGATGGCGGGTGCTGTGCATCGTGGTGGTGGTGTATGTTGTCTCCCGTAGTGGTGGGATGTGGCACTTGGGTGGTGTTGTTTAGCATGGTGGCGGTTGTTGCCTATAGCATGGCGGTGGGGGTGTAGCGGCTAGGAGGGGTGGGTATTGTGGGGCGTGGTTGTAGGTGTTGTCAAGTGTGGTGGTGCGGTGTAGCGTCTGAGAGCGGTGGGTGTTAGTGTTTTCCTCAGTTTTTCATTCTACGTCATCCTATTAAGACAAATAACTAGAGAAATTCCTAGCCACGTGGATCAGCTTTTGTAGCTGTCCTTTTATCCTCTCTCTTGAATTTTTAATGTTTTTCGGCTTCATTTAGCCGTCAAACTCTTTCAGTCAAAAAGATAAGTGTTAAAAGTACTGATTTGATACGTTGTAAATACGGAGTTATAAGGTTTTGTTGATATTTAGGTACAAAGATTTGCTATCGGCCCCTATCATTTATTAAAATGTATAAGTTTCACTTACCACTTAAATCACAATATTTTTCTGCTTTTCAGTTTCTATTCCTTTCTTCTTGCTTCAGAGTTCTGCGTAGTTAGTCATACCTGATCTTCATGGTCAGTAATGAAATCAATCCTAAAACCCCATTGGATCTATGATTCATTCGTTTGTAAATGGTTTGCTCCAGGTACTTTCCAGAACTGGCGGGTTGAGGCTGAAAATTCACATAATTGTTTTTTGATCTTGATTTTGATGAGATTGTAGCTTTATATAGTTTTACTGTGATATCTTGAATGCGTAGATCAGGTGCGACTTGGTGGTGGGTTTAAGGTAGTTGTGGTGGACACGACAAAAGTGGTGGTGGTGGGGTGAAGGTTGTAGGTCGGGTTTGGTGAAAGTGACCTTGAATGGTGTTGCATTGTGACCTTCAATGGTGCTTGAATTCGTGATTTTATTCTTGTGACCTTCAATTGGCGATGGCCACCGGAGTATGAGAATGGTCGTATGGTGTTGGCCACGGCACTGGTGTAGCGGCGGTTCGAGGCGGTGGTGAATGGACATGTTCGACTATAGAAGTTTTGACACCTAAATATTTTTTATGCTCCGACACATTACCTCGTGGGAAGGTCACGCGGATGACACGGTATAGATTTCCCTACATAGAAGGAGAGTTTTAGACCGCTACTCGAGCGTATGAAGATAACTATAATCTTATATATCAACGGAATACTTGTCGTTAATATTTTTAGCGACTTTAATTGGTTACTTAAAAAAGTACCGTTAAAAATTATCGTGTAATATCTAGTGGCAGTTAATTATCTTGTAACAGTTAATTATTGTTGTTGGAGGGGTAGCATCTATCTTCGAGCAACCAAAGGTTTTTTTTTTTCTTTCATAAAAACTTTAGCTGATTTTGAGTGCAGTTGCTGCATTGCGAAAGCAAGAAAGTTCGCAGCTGGGGTCAGCTAGCAAAGCATAGAGGCTGAATGGCATTGCAAAAAATTGACTTTTCTGACAAATTTTTAATTTCCTAGTTTGTTCATGATTTCAAGCATCCTAGAATTGCTTCCTTTAATGAATTATTACTCTACAAGGATTCCTAAGGAAGCTTTTCCTATATATCGACGTACCAAATTTCGACCGGGATTCGTATTGAATCTTCTCTATATATACACCTGCAGTTATTGCTCTCAGATCGCAGGGAGCGTATTTTGGGTCTCACGCCTTCTCTCCTACATAGATACATAGACGTGTGGTTATCATTCTCAGATCACAAATTCTAGAGTTTCGCTCCTTTTCGTTCTAGGGTTTTTGCTCATGGCGGCCAATGTTGAGAATTTGGTGTTCAAGGGATCTAACCATACACAGAGGCTAGAAGGCCTGGAGAAGAAGATGAGAGTTCCGGAGGAAGCAGAGAAAGAAGGAGCAGAGCTCGAGAGGGGTTCGTTGGAGAAAGGGAAGGAAACTGCGGAAGTGGAGATGCGTTGGTGGGCAATGCTGGGAGAATCCGCGGCAGGTGTAGATGACGGACAAGTGTTGGTTGAGTTGGAGGATTTACTGCCTCCGCTTGATCGGACGAAGACGGCCACGGAGGAGGAGAGGATAGAGTTGCTCCACGTAACTGAAGAGGCTGAGGAGAGAGAGAGGAAGACGCTGTGGCTTTTCAGAACATGAGACGCTAACCAAGCACGCCATGTTCTTTGTCCTTTTTCTTTTTTTAGGTTTGTTAATGTGGAATAATAGCAAAGATCCTTTTATCTTTTGTCCGGGATCTTAGCTTGAAATTAGGCAAAGCAAAGCATGAATAAAAGTTCAACTTAACTAGCGAGTTTCTTTCCTGCTCATTCCTTTGCCTTTTTCTATATTTTGAGGTTGTAAGTATTTTCGTGACTATTGCTTTGCTTGTTTAGCTGGTAGATCAGGTTGCCATTCCCCTTCGCGTGGCTTCTCCTTTATAGGCCTCGTCATTGTCTATTTTCCATCAGGTGATCTCCAGAGCAATGATAGTCCAATGGTACTTTAGACTATCTTCCTTTGGATTGTTTGGGTAGTGATCATGTCTTAATTAGATCGTTTAGTTTCAAATCCTAGTTGTAACCCTTCGTGAACGGAAAGCTCGGAGCTACTCACAACATTTAATGCTCCCCATTTCATTCTTCCTGGTGCTAAATGGATAATGTCTCCCTATCCATTAGGCTCTTTTTATTGCTTTATTGGTGCTTCTAGATCAAAACGATGAAGATAGTCTCTTTCGAGTTTGGTCATGATTGGCGCTGCGCACAGCTTCTATTTGTTGCCTCTTGCCAAAATTTCGTTCTGAAACCTAATTTTTTGTAGCGTACAATATTGCGCTAGCTTTTGACATCACACACTATTGAACATTGTCCGTAAACCATCAATGAGTAACACTAAAATGATGCCTATTAAATTCAAATGAGAAATGTAAACATAAGAAGGAATGACTTAATTTAGTGTTCATCTTCATGTTCAAAAGTGTCTGTCGTACCAACAAAAGCTTCATCATTGCAGGCAGCGGCATTTCGAACAGCATATTCTTAGCAGAGCTTTTGGTTCATTACTTTGAAGCCCTTTTCATTTTTTTCCGTTTCCATTTACCATTTCAATCTTGATAACAATTTGTAGGGAGGATCAAGAACTGTTGCCACAGCTAGTTTAACATTGTAAGACTCCTAATATTTTAGCAACTTAGGATGGCCGTGCTTGTTGACACTTGATTCTCACTTTCCATCTATTCCATGTGATCGGTACAAGGCCCGTCTCGTTGCCAAAGGATCAGGCAACGCCCATTATCAACTTTCTTCTACTTTCAGTCCAGTTGTAAAACCAACCATTGTATGTATTGTGCTGTCCCTAGTAAACCACAACGGCAGGGCACTATGTCAACTGGACATCAACAACGCCTTTCTTCAAGATCACTTAGACGAAGAAGTGTACATGCACAAATCGAAGGTTTTTGAACATCCTGAGCTTCCATTTCATGTCTGTCGGCTAAAAAAAGCAATGTGCAGACTCAAACAGGCGCCTCATGCTTGGTAGAATGAGCTGAAACAATTTCTTGTCACCTATGGGTTTCAATAGTCACACTCGGACATCTCTCTTTTTATTCTCCATCACTCTAGCGTGGTTCTATATCTCTTGGTCTATGTGGACAACATCATTCTTTGTGGCAACAACAAGACTGCTTTATCTAATGTCATTGTCGATCTTTCCTATCGTTTCTCTCTCAAGGATCTTGGACATTTAAATTGCATCCTGGGGATTGAAGTGGTTCGTCGTAAAGATGGTGTTCTTCTTTCTCAATCCAAGTACATTGGTGATCTGCCCCACAACTTCTTCAAATCTCCGTGGTGGTTCATCCCCTACAGATGCAAAAATGTATTGCACACGGCCATAGGCAAGCTTCAATATCTCACTTTCGCTCCCCCTGATATTAGCTTTGTCATCAACAAATTATCTCAGTTCATCAACAAATTATCTCAGTTCATGCATTCACCATCTTCAATCCATTGGCAAACCGTCAAGCATCTCCTTCGCTATCTCAAGCACACCATACTTACTGCCTTCTTCTTCGAAAAATATCACCACCAAATCTTCATGCATACTCAGACACTGATTGGGCTGGTGACCAACATGACCGAACCTCAACATCAGCTTATGTCATTTATCTCGGCAACAATCTTACTAGTTGGTCCTCTAAAAAGGCAAAACCCCAAAATCTTAGGCTAATAAAATAGAAAAACCTAATTATTTATTAAAACCTTTTGCGACAAACCAGGGAGCAATATTTTTATAAACTTTAGCGACACTTTTTAAATGAAATACTGTAGATTAGTGGAGCTGATTATTATAGTTTATGACCCTTAGCGACAAGTTTATCTTAGATATCATAAGTTATAATTTAACGATAACAGTTATAAATTATATTGATTGAACTCTTTAGTGACGACTAGCGTGACCGAATTTTATCGACAACCTTTAGCGATAATTTTTGAAGCTTAATGAAAAATTAAAAGGGGGTTACTTGGAAATTCAACTCTTTATTTTTTGGAAAACTAAATTAAAGAGGGAGCAAGGGATAGAAGTCAAAGCTTAAAAAATGCATTTGAGATATTAATCCCATTTCTGTTACAGATAGAGAGAGATACAGAATGAAGAGAGTGAGAGAGAGAGAGTCAGAGAAAGAGATAAACACAACAACAGAAAGAAAGAGAGAAAAAGAAGAAATTTGTATGTGTGTGCTCGTGACTAAGACAAAAGGAAATATGCACAGAGAAGGGGAGAAAGAAGGCTAACGGTGTCGGATTCCGATGAGGCGATTTGGTATTTGGTAAGGCCTCTTGCTGTGATTCAATGTATTTGTGGGCATTGTAGCAATTATGTAGATATGTGAGTGCATAAGTTATATGAAATTGAGAAAAAAATGAATGAAGGAGATTAAGGGCAGCCATGGTTGCCATGGTGATACCAACGAGGAATATATGTTGTGATTGTGTGGGTTTGTGTGAGTGTTCATGCGAGAGAAGAAGCAGCCGTGGGTTTAGAGACAGAAAAATGGTAGTGAGTAGCTGTGGGTTGGGGAGAGAGAGAGAGAGAGAGAGAGAGAGAAGCCGCTGCAAAGGTGTTGTGCGTGGGTTGGATGGGAAGATGAGTGTAGTGTGTCTATGGTGTGATATGTGTTTTGATTGAGTGTGTATAACGTGAAGATAGGGGTTGCAGCCGTGAAAGAAATGGGTATGAGAGTGCATGTGTTGGTGTGAGTGTTTGGTAAGAATTGTACATGCCACTCAGCCAAAGAAAGATGATAGAGAGTTGGCCGAGAAATATATCGACCAATTCCAACTGTGGAAATCCTAGCTATCCTTAGGGAAAAATTTTAGCGTGCAGCGCCGCTACAGTTGATAGTGAACTTGGTAGACACACGAGACATAAAATCTCGTGCCAACGAGCGTGGAGGTTCGAGTCCTCTTCAAGGTTTAATATTGAGAATGCTCATTGAATGAGCAATTCTCTCGGATCAAATTGTATTGATGGTTGTATGCATTTTTGTGTGTGTAGTGGGTTTGGTGGGAGTGTCGTGTGTGTGTAATTGGACAACAATAAGCTGCCGTCACTGTGTGTGCACCATAAGAGTGATTGTGTGTATGTATTGTAAGTTTTGAGTGCGTCGTGAGGGAGTGTTTGTGAGAGTTTGTGTGTATGTGATTTTAGCGAGTGTGAATTAGTGGGTTTATGCAGCACAGTGCTACACTGTACTTGCATAGTTGTATCACGTCACTGTTGTGTATCGTACGATTATTGGAAAATACTAAAACTTTACAAAAAGTTTCTTAGGGTAATATTAGAATTATTATTAAAATTTCATGATTTGATGACATTGTTTGGCATTTTTAATATTTTCTACAAGTTTAGTTTTTCTAAAATTTGTTTGGAGTCCGTAAAAGTGTTTTTAATTCTGGAAAAAATATTGTAATATTTTTATGATATAAAGAAGTTTTCAACTTTTGTTTTATAAATTGAGTTGGTTTAGTACTGAATCGCTATTGTATTTGATTCAGCAAAACGAATGATTTTAAAATAGTTTTGACACTTTTTAAATCCTTATTTCAGTTTTGGATACTAATTGCGATTTTAGGCTTTTCTGGTATTTAAGAAAATTAATTTTATTTAAAATGATTGAAAATTCATAGTATAACTTGTTATGCTGTTTTAAGCTATAAAATTATTTTATAAGGATTTTTAATGAAGTTTGGGGTGTCTTAGTACCTTATAGATAGTAAGGAGTTATTAGTTAAGTTGGCCGTCCATATCGTTTTGTTTCGGTTTAGGTTAGGAGTATGGAGTGAGTAATTAGCATAGGATTTATAGTGGTATGATGTGGAATTTGTTCTAATAAGTAAATTCTCAATTTAGGTTAAATCGAGGAATTTGAACAAGTTCAATAGCAGCTCATAGCTTGGACTGAGGTAACAGATTTCTATCCGAAACCCGATTAATCAAATTGATCTCGTATGTATTTTATTTTGATTTGTCATCGAAATTCTTTGGACTCCGTTACATTGATAAAAAAATGTTTATTGCCTTGAAAACCTTTTGTTGAGCCTTAAAATGTTCATTGAAATACTTATCCATGCCCATTATTAATTACTCGTTGGGTATCGATTTATTCGTTGTCTTAGCGGTTATTGCACTCTGTATATTAACATAAGTTAGTGTATTGAGGCGTTCTAAGGATGGTGTGTATTGGGGGGTGTGATAAGGATGGTCTGTTATAGCGAAAAATGCTAGCAATTTAATGGTCTAGCCAGTATACATATGCATATGTAGTTGTCAGTGTTAGTGGGCACTGCTTTTCTGGCTTTTCTAAGTGATTACGTTGCACTGTCTGTGTGATTTGGCAATTATTCATGTTCAACATCATCTATAATTGTTTGCATTGTATCTGAAAGTGTCCTTATTGATATCTGGTTTAAGGCATTGAGTTGAATCTTTCCCAATATTGCAGTCATATTAAATCTGTAAATCGTTTTTTTTATTTTTTTTGAACAACCTATTGAGCTCTCAATTACTCCCCCTCTTTTTTTTTTTTCCGTTCTACTGGCAATAATCACCACTAGATTAGTTGGAAGACTTAGAGCCTTGATTTGGAACGAATGTAGTTTCTATCGTTTTGTCAGTTAAGCCTGCAAGGAAAAACATTTTTTGCAGTTCTTTGTTCCGTATACTTTGTTCCGTATGCTTTAATTGTTAGATTGTTAATTTGGAAATTGTAGAAGCTCGGGTAGACGTTGAATCTATTTTAAGGGATTCAGATTATCTGTACCACTAAGGTGATCAATCGATTGATTGACTAACACTTCAGAAATTTCGGGGTGTAAAAAATGCACTATTGCTCAGTCGTCCATAAAGGCCGAATATCGTGTTGTGGGCGGTGCAGTTGCTTAAAAAAAATTGGATAACCAATCTCTTACATGAAATTCGGGCTCGTCTCTCAAGTTTTCCTACAATGCACTGTGACGATATTAGACAGCCTATTTGGGTCACAAACCGGTCTTTCATAGTCGCATGAAGCATATCACTATTGACTTCACTTCGTTCAGGATCAAGTTCAACAGAAAAAAAAAAGATCAACGCCATTCATGTCTACACCGCTGATCAACACGCTGACACACTCGCCAAAGCTTTCTGCAAAAAGCAATTTGAACGGCATATTGTCAAACTAGGACTTGTTGATACCACTCTTAACTTGAAGGGGCAACAATGGAGCAATATTAGGGGCTTTTCGAAAATGAGGAATTAAAAATACTTACCTTCTACAAAAAGCACATGATTCTAGCCATTCTTTGATTGCAAGTACTTCTCGGGGAAAGCCCATAATTCTAGCCATTGTAAATACCTACCTTGTATTAACAAGTTTGATAACTCACATCTCTTGTATAAAAGGATATAATATCAATCCAAAAGATAACCTTTTGAAAGAATGCTAAACTCCTTTAATATTAAGTTTAGGTCTCGAATAGCTCTGACATATGTAGAGAGATACCAATCACAAACCCCACCCCACGGGCACAGACACACCAAACTATCGTCGCACCATTGGAAACAAAATCCAAACAGAACACAGGAAGGAAAAAAAACATAAAGAATGTCAATACAGACAACCTCCATTGAAATCAATGGGTGGGTGGGCAATAGAGAATCTAGACGGAATCTAAAATCAATACAGACAACCTCAGTACGGAATCTCCATAGTTGTTAGTGGTGGTGGTCGACTTTTGTTGCTGTTGGTGAAGGCTAATGGTTGGGTGGGCGGTATATGGCGGTGGGGGTGTAGTGGTTAGGTCGGTACTGGTGTTGGTGAAGGAGGTATGGCGACGGTGGAATGGTGGTTGGATCTGTAATAGTGGTAGTGCTAGGTATGGTGATCAAGATGGTGGTGCTGGTTCAAATATTTGACGGTGGTGGTGCTGGGTATGGTGAGGGTGGAGGTTGCAGGAACGGAGGGGGCGGTCTAAGTGTCAAATGGTTGAAGGAGGTAGTGGTGGTGGTGGTGGGGTGTAGCAGGTTGGAGTGATGGCGGGTGCTGTGCATCGTGGTGGTGGTGTATGTTGTCTCCCGTAGTGGTGGGATGTGGCACTTGGGTGGTGTTGTTTAGCATGGTGGCGGTTGTTGCCTATAGCATGGCGGTGGGGGTGTAGCGGCTAGGAGGGGTGGGTATTGTGGGGCGTGGTTGTAGGTGTTGTCAAGTGTGGTGGTGCGGTGTAGCGTCTGAGAGCGGTGGGTGTTAGTGTTTTCCTCAGTTTTTCATTCTACGTCATCCTATTAAGACAAATAACTAGAGAAATTCCTAGCCACGTGGATCAGCTTTTGTAGCTGTCCTTTTATCCTCTCTCTTGAATTTTTAATGTTTTTCGGCTTCATTTAGCCGTCAAACTCTTTCAGTCAAAAAGATAAGTGTTAAAAGTACTGATTTGATACGTTGTAAATACGGAGTTATAAGGTTTTGTTGATATTTAGGTACAAAGATTTGCTATCGGCCCCTATCATTTATTAAAATGTATAAGTTTCACTTACCACTTAAATCACAATATTTTTCTGCTTTTCAGTTTCTGTTCCTTTCTTCTTGCTTCAGAGTTCTGCGTAGTTAGTCATACCTGATCTTCATGGTCAGTAAT
Source organism: Escallonia herrerae (assembly GCA_033070095.1). Lineage (NCBI taxonomy): Eukaryota > Viridiplantae > Streptophyta > Magnoliopsida > Escalloniales > Escalloniaceae > Escallonia > Escallonia herrerae. The sequence continues at coordinate 440,984 of JAVXUP010000458.1, forward strand.
GAAATCAATCCTAAAACCCCATTGGATCTATGATTCATTCGTTTGTAAATGGTTTGCTCCAGGTACTTTCCAGAACTGGCGGGTTGAGGCTGAAAATTCACATAATTGTTTTTTGATCTTGATTTTGATGAGATTGTAGCTTTATATAGTTTTACTGTGATATCTTGAATGCGTAGATCAGGTGCGACTTGGTGGTGGGTTTAAGGTAGTTGTGGTGGACACGACAAAAGTGGTGGTGGTGGGGTGAAGGTTGTAGGTCGGGTTTGGTGAAAGTGACCTTGAATGGTGTTGCATTGTGACCTTCAATGGTGCTTGAATTCGTGATTTTATTCTTGTGACCTTCAATTGGCGATGGCCACCGGAGTATGAGAATGGTCGTATGGTGTTGGCCACGGCACTGGTGTAGCGGCGGTTCGAGGCGGTGGTGAATGGACATGTTCGACTATAGAAGTTTTGACACCTAAATATTTTTTATGCTCCGACACATTACCTCGTGGGAAGGTCACGCGGATGACACGGTATAGATTTCCCTACATAGAAGGAGAGTTTTAGACCGCTACTCGAGCGTATGAAGATAACTATAATCTTATATATCAACGGAATACTTGTCGTTAATATTTTTAGCGACTTTAATTGGTTACTTAAAAAAGTACCGTTAAAAATTATCGTGTAATATCTAGTGGCAGTTAATTATCTTGTAACAGTTAATTATTGTTGTTGGAGGGGTAGCATCTATCTTCGAGCAACCAAAGGTTTTTTTTTTTCTTTCATAAAAACTTTAGCTGATTTTGAGTGCAGTTGCTGCATTGCGAAAGCAAGAAAGTTCGCAGCTGGGGTCAGCTAGCAAAGCATAGAGGCTGAATGGCATTGCAAAAAATTGACTTTTCTGACAAATTTTTAATTTCCTAGTTTGTTCATGATTTCAAGCATCCTAGAATTGCTTCCTTTAATGAATTATTACTCTACAAGGATTCCTAAGGAAGCTTTTCCTATATATCGACGTACCAAATTTCGACCGGGATTCGTATTGAATCTTCTCTATATATACACCTGCAGTTATTGCTCTCAGATCGCAGGGAGCGTATTTTGGGTCTCACGCCTTCTCTCCTACATAGATACATAGACGTGTGGTTATCATTCTCAGATCACAAATTCTAGAGTTTCGCTCCTTTTCGTTCTAGGGTTTTTGCTCATGGCGGCCAATGTTGAGAATTTGGTGTTCAAGGGATCTAACCATACACAGAGGCTAGAAGGCCTGGAGAAGAAGATGAGAGTTCCGGAGGAAGCAGAGAAAGAAGGAGCAGAGCTCGAGAGGGGTTCGTTGGAGAAAGGGAAGGAAACTGCGGAAGTGGAGATGCGTTGGTGGGCAATGCTGGGAGAATCCGCGGCAGGTGTAGATGACGGACAAGTGTTGGTTGAGTTGGAGGATTTACTGCCTCCGCTTGATCGGACGAAGACGGCCACGGAGGAGGAGAGGATAGAGTTGCTCCACGTAACTGAAGAGGCTGAGGAGAGAGAGAGGAAGACGCTGTGGCTTTTCAGAACATGAGACGCTAACCAAGCACGCCATGTTCTTTGTCCTTTTTCTTTTTTTAGGTTTGTTAATGTGGAATAATAGCAAAGATCCTTTTATCTTTTGTCCGGGATCTTAGCTTGAAATTAGGCAAAGCAAAGCATGAATAAAAGTTCAACTTAACTAGCGAGTTTCTTTCCTGCTCATTCCTTTGCCTTTTTCTATATTTTGAGGTTGTAAGTATTTTCGTGACTATTGCTTTGCTTGTTTAGCTGGTAGATCAGGTTGCCATTCCCCTTCGCGTGGCTTCTCCTTTATAGGCCTCGTCATTGTCTATTTTCCATCAGGTGATCTCCAGAGCAATGATAGTCCAATGGTACTTTAGACTATCTTCCTTTGGATTGTTTGGGTAGTGATCATGTCTTAATTAGATCGTTTAGTTTCAAATCCTAGTTGTAACCCTTCGTGAACGGAAAGCTCGGAGCTACTCACAACATTTAATGCTCCCCATTTCATTCTTCCTGGTGCTAAATGGATAATGTCTCCCTATCCATTAGGCTCTTTTTATTGCTTTATTGGTGCTTCTAGATCAAAACGATGAAGATAGTCTCTTTCGAGTTTGGTCATGATTGGCGCTGCGCACAGCTTCTATTTGTTGCCTCTTGCCAAAATTTCGTTCTGAAACCTAATTTTTTGTTGCGTACAATATTGCGCTAGCTTTTGACATCACACACTATTGAACATTGTCCGTAAACCATCAATGAGTAACACTAAAATGATGCCTATTAAATTCAAATGAGAAATGTAAACATAAGAAGGAATGACTTAATTTAGTGTTCATCTTCAAGTTCAAAAGTGTCTGTCGTACCAACAAAAGCTTCATCATTGCAGGCAGCGGCATTTCGAACAGCATATTCTTAGCAGAGCTTTTGGTTCATTACTTTGAAGCCCTTTTCATTTTTTTCCGTTTCCATTTACCATTTCAATCTTGATAACAATTTGTAGGGAGGATCAAGAACTGTTGCCACAGCTAGTTTAACATTGTAAGACTCCTAATATTTTAGCAACTTAGGATGGTCGTGCTTGTTGACACTTGATTCTCACTTTCCATCTATTCCATGTGATCGGTACAAGGCCCGTCTCGTTGCCAAAGGATCAGGCAACGCCCATTATCAACTTTCTTCTACTTTCAGTCCAGTTGTAAAACCAACCATTGTATGTATTGTGCTGTCCCTAGTAAACCACAACGGCAGGGCACTATGTCAACTGGACATCAACAACGCCTTTCTTCAAGATCACTTAGACGAAGAAGTGTACATGCACAAATCGAAGGTTTTTGAACATCCTGAGCTTCCATTTCATGTCTGTCGGCTAAAAAAAGCAATGTGCAGACTCAAACAGGCGCCTCATGCTTGGTAGAATGAGCTGAAACAATTTCTTGTCACCTATGGGTTTCAATAGTCACACTCGGACATCTCTCTTTTTATTCTCCATCACTCTAGCGTGGTTCTATATCTCTTGGTCTATGTGGACAACATCATTCTTTGTGGCAACAACAAGACTGCTTTATCTAATGTCATTGTCGATCTTTCCTATCGTTTCTCTCTCAAGGATCTTGGACATTTAAATTGCATCCTGGGGATTGAAGTGGTTCGTCGTAAAGATGGTGTTCTTCTTTCTCAATCCAAGTACATTGGTGATCTGCCCCACAACTTCTTCAAATCTCCGTGGTGGTTCATCCCCTACAGATGCAAAAATGTATTGCACACGGCCATAGGCAAGCTTCAATATCTCACTCTCACTTTCGCTCCCCCTGATATTAGCTTTGTCATCAACAAATTATCTCAGTTCATCAACAAATTATCTCAGTTCATGCATTCACCATCTTCAATCCATTGGCAAACCGTCAAGCATCTCCTTCGCTATCTCAAGCACACCATACTTACTGCCTTCTTCTTCGAAAAATATCACCACCAAATCTTCATGCATACTCAGACACTGATTGGGCTGGTGACCAACATGACCGAACCTCAACATCAGCTTATGTCATTTATCTCGGCAACAATCTTACTAGTTGGTCCTCTAAAAAGGCAAAACCCCAAAATCTTAGGCTAGCTTTGCAATAAAATAGAAAAACCTAATTATTTATTAAAACCTTTTGCGACAAACCAGGGAGCAATATTTTTATAAACTTTAGCGACACTTTTTAAATGAAATACTGTAGATTAGTGGAGCTGATTATTATAGTTTATGACCCTTAGCGACAAGTTTATCTTAGATATCATAAGTTATAATTTAACGATAACAGTTATAAATTATATTGATTGAACTCTTTAGTGACGACTAGCGTGGCCGAATTTTATCGACAACCTTTAGCGATAATTTTTGAAGCTTAATGAAAAATTAAAAAGGGGTTACTTGGAAATTCAACTCTTTATTTTTTGGAAAACTAAATTAAAGAGGGAGCAAGGGATAGAAGTTAGAGCTTCAAAAATGCATTTGAGATATTAATCCCATTTCTGTTACAGATAGAGAGACATACAGAATGAAGAGAGAGAGAGAGTGAGAGGGAGTCAGAGAAAGAGATAAACACAACAACAGAAAGAAAGAGAGAAAAAGAAGAAATTTGTATGTGTGTGCTCGTGACTAAGACAAAAGGAAATATGCACAGAGAAGGGGAGAAAGAAGGCTAACGGTGTCGGATTCCGATGAGGCGATTTGGTATTTGGTAAGGCCTCTTGCTGTGATTCAATGTATTTGTGGCATTGTAGCAATTATGTAGATTATGTGAGTGCATAAGTTATATGAAATTGAGAAAAAAATGAATGAAGGAGATTAAGGGCAGCCATGGTTGCCATGGTGATACCAACGAGGAATATATGTTGTGATTGTGTGGGTTTGTGTGAGTGTTCATGCGAGAGAAGAAGCAGCCGTGGGTTTAGAGACAGAAAAATGGTAGTGAGTAGCTGTGGGTTGGAGAGAGAGAGAGAGAGAGAGAGAGAGAGAGAGAAAGCCGCTGCAAAGGTGTTGTGCGTGGGTTGGATGGGAAGATGAGTGTAGTGTGTCTATGGTGTGCTATGTGTTTTGATTGAGTGTGTATAACGTGAAGATAGGGGTTGCAGCCGTGAAAGAAATGGGTATGAGAGTGCATGTGTTGGTGTGAGTGTTTGGTAAGAATTGTACATGCCACTCAGCCAAAGAAAGATAATAGAGAGTTGGCAAGAAATATATCGACCAATTCCAACTGTAGAAATCCTAGCTATCCTTAGGGAAAAATTTTAGCGTGCAGCGCCGCTACAGTTGATAGTGAACTTGGTAGACACACGAGACAGAAAATCTCATGCTAACGAGCGTGGAGGTTCGAGTCCTCTTCAAGGTTTAATATTGAGAATGCTCATTGAATGAGCAATTCTCTCGGATCAAATTGTATTGATGGTTGTATGCATTTTTGTGTGTGTAGTGGGTTTGGTGGGAGTGTCGTGTGTGTGTAATTGGACAACAATAAGCTGCCGTCACTGTGTGTGCACCATAAGAGTGATTGTGTGTATGTATTGTAAGTTTTGAGTGCACCATAAGAGCGAGGGCCGGCGACATTAGGCGACGATCGGCAGGTTTGTACTCTGATTTGTCTTCCTCCTGCTCATTTGCTGTATTTTCTCGTTTTATTTCAGACGAGTTTTAGCTTCTCTCATTCTTCTTACCTTAGTAATCTATTTGTGGTCTATTCGTGGGTTGTTGATTGAACAATTTGGGGATCTGCGTTTAGGGCTAGATCATCTTCACTTCTCTACCCTCGTCACTGAGCACAGTTTCCATGGACTTGGATTTGCAGTTGCTGATCCACTTGTTCCACCAACTTCACCAATGGTAATAATTGCAGCCTTGTCCAAGTAACTGTCATTCAGTGTAGCACATTAGCTTTGCATAATTTGTGCCATCAAACTTACGAATGTTATGATGATCTTCTTTCTGACTATTTTCCTTGGAAGAGACCCTTCTCTGAAAACAGAAACTAGAATCCTATCAATTTCAAAATCCTAAATCTTTGTATAATTGAGAGCTTCAATATGGCTAATTTGAAAACAGGTGGTTTGTCACTAAGCTTGTTAACTGTAATGGGGTAGCTGGTGTAGCAAGCAGCCAAAAGGATCCATGTCACAGTATAATGGACCTAGGCTGTTGAAATACAAATTGGAAAAAATTGAAGACAGGTTTCATTGCTCATCACATACCAAAATTGTTCAGTGCGACAAATTCTTGACTCTTGAGGAGAATTTTCATATAGCAAGTGAACACTTGATGGAACTTTGAGCTTCCTTTTGCTTGTAGCTGCCACTAAAACTTGCAAAACATGTACTATGGGGCTTCCAACACATTTTTTGTACCTATATCGTCTTGTTCCTGATAAAAATCCCATGATTGCAAGAAACATTAATAGTACTATAGAGTCGTTAATAACTTTGGGAAAATGAAAGATGGTACAATCGCTGACAAGGCATCACAACAATTACACATGGGGTCTCACACATACTAAGGCATTTTTCAGAGTTCATACTTCACATACTAATTCTCTTTTCTTCTTCAGTTTGGAGTATTGATAGCTTAAAGTCTGTTCTTTTGGACCTAACTGGGAAGAGAATCCAAGGGGTATGCATTTATTTCTACTACTTACTTTTGATTTTAATAGTTTTAATGTGGCGGGCAGAGAACGTCGTTTTAATTCATTAGGTAAGCATGCAGTATGTGTAAAGCATGGAGTCTATATCTTATGTTTTGCGCCATAGTTTCTTTGTTCTTATGGATATGTTGGATGCATGCTATGTTTTGCTTTACATGCCTTATTAGTTGTCTTTAGAATGTCTCGTAATTTCAAGACAACACAATATTTCAGATGGTTGTTACTAGTGCATGTTGGATTAGCTGTCTTAGGATTTTAAAAATCATACTTGTTCGTTTGACAGTTTTTAAAAGCATACTTGTTCATTTGAGAATTGTGATTGTTGAAGGAGGATGGGGCCCAACTGGATTGAAATATCGGATACGTGCATTTTGAACAGCTTTTTTTCCCATTTGAGCATTGATTATTTGATTTTTAATTTTAGGTTATTAATTATGCATTGAGCATTTGAGAATTGAGTTCGTTGATGGAGGATGGGACCCAATTAGATTGAGGTGATCAGATATGTGATTTAGTTGAATGGTGGGTTGAAATTAGGTTAACGCGCTTATGAAACATGACATGGTGGGTTGAAATTAGGTTAATTAGGTTCATCTTCCATAGGATAATTAGGTTAATAAGAATCATCTTCCATGGGGTGAAATTCTGGTTCCGCCACCGATTAGCCCTAATCAACACTGATAAATCCTGATTAGTGCTAATTAACAATAATTAGCATTTATTAGCACTATTATGCTCTAATTAGCCGTAATTAATAGTAAATAGCCCTAATTAGCGCTAATCAACTCTGATTAGCCCTAAGTAACACTGACGGACACTAAATAGCCCTAATTAGCACTATGAGTCTAGGTATGGGGTCCAACAACTACCGACACTTCACCAGTACCTTCAGACACGTGTTCGACATCTCTCTGCGATGTCCCGATCGATGTCGGGGTCGGACACAGTGTTCGTGTCTGTGCTACCTAAACTAGCACTAATCAACACTGATTATGCTAATCTGCCCTAATTAGCCCTAATTATCCCTGATTAGGGCTAATTGACAATAATTATGCTAATCAGCGCTGCTTAACACTGAGTACCCCTGAGTACCCCTAATTACCCCTATTTAGCACTAGTCAATACTAATTAGGCTAATCAGCCCTAATTATCTCTAATTGACTCTGATTAAAAATGATTAGCAATTATTAGCAATATTCAGCCATAATTAGCCCTAACTAACACTCACGGACACTAAATAGCCCTAATTAGTAGTAATCAGCTCTAATTAACACTAATAGCCCTAATTACGACTAATTTTCGATGATTAGCCCTAGATGGCACTAATTAGCACTAATCACCTCTAATTGGTCCTAATTAGCACTGATGGACACTAAAAAGACCTAATTATGCATAATTAACACTAATTAGCCATAATTAGCACAAAATAGCCCTAATTTTTACTAATTAGCGCTAATTATCCCTAATAAACAATGATTGACACTGATTAGCCCTAATTCGCACCTACGCAGCATCGACACTTTATACGAGTCTAGGTATGGTGTCCGATAACTACCGACGCCCGACACCTCACCAGCACCTTTGGACACGTGTCCGACATCTCTCTGTGATGTCCCGATCGATGTCGGTGCCAGACACAGTGTCCGTGTCTGTACTACCTAGACTAGCACTAATCAACACTGATTATACTAATCTGCCCTAATTAGCCCTAATTATCCCTAATTAGGGCTAATTGACCATAATTACGCTAATCAGCCCTGCTTAACACTGAGCACCCCTAATTACCCCTATTTACCAGTAGTCAACACAAATTAGGCTAATCAGCTCTAATTGACCCGGATTAAAAATGATTAGCAATACTCAAGCCCTAATTAGTACTAATTAGCCCTGATTATCCCTAATTAATCCTGATTACCCCTGATTAGGGCTAATTAACACTGATTAGCACCGACAGTCTATGTGAGTCGAGGTATGGTGTCCGACACCCCGACACCTCACAGGCACCTCCGGACACGTGTCTGACACGGAGCTTTGATAGCGCTAATTAGCACTAATCATCCCTACTTAATCCTAATTAACACTCACTTGTAAGTGACTGGTCAATATATTTTTTTTCAAATTGAAGGTTAATTTTGAACTCGACTTGTATAGGTTTAACAGGCAGTGAGAGATATATATCATGTCAGTGGATAGAAGTTGGATGCGAAGGAGGATTGCTCCAAGTGGGATTGGGGTATCAGAAGAGTTTAGACAGGGAGTAAATGGGTTTATTCTATTTGCTTTGAATCAACGGGAGTTTGTGGATGACGGCACGATTAAATGTCCGTGCAATGATTGTCAGCTGTTAAGTTGGAAAACCCCCGACGATGTAAGTTTTGATCTGTTCCGTAGAGGTTTTATGAGTAACTATACGAATTGGACTCAGCACGGGGAACCAATTTTGAGGGTGCTCGCTGAGTTCAGACAGTACAGTCCTAGAGATCCGGGATTTTCCCAGTATCAACATATGGTAATGGAAGCTGGGCCTAGTGGGATTAATTGGGATAACTATTTTAACGATGGTAACCCTAATGTGGAAGAAGAGCCAAACCCGAGCGCACAGAAATTTTATAAATTGTTACAAGACTCTGAGGAGCCAATATGGAATGGAAGTACAAAGCACACCAAGTTATATGTTGTGACAAGGATGCTACACTTAAAGTCTGAGCATGGTCTAAGTGATAGGGGTTTTGATGCTTTTTTGAAGCTTAATAAAGAAATGTTGCCAGAGGATGAGAAGTTGCCTGACACGTACTATAGTGCTAAGAAAATGATGATGAAACTTGGTTTGGGGTACCAGAAGATAGATGCTTGCAATAATGATTGTGTCTTATTTTGGAAGGAGAACAGTGACTTGAGCGAGTGTCCGGTTTGTGGACACGCAAGATATAAACCGACCAGTGGGAATAAAAGAAAGATAGCATGGAAGATATTGCGGTACTTCCCGCTGACACCAAGGCTTCAAAGGTTGTACTACTCTTCTAAAACGACAGAGCACATGAGATGGCATAGCCACGTTCGCAATAAAGTTCCCAATTTATTAAGACACCCTGCCGATGGAGAGGCATGGAAGGAATTTGATTATCGACACCCATCTTTTGCTGCAGAAGTTCAAAATGTGCGACTTGGACTCGCTACCGATGGGTTTAATCCTTTTGGGCACTCTAGCACACCCTACTCTACGTGGCCTGTGATCATTGTCCCGTATAACCTTCCTCCGGACATGTGTATGAAGAAACAATTCATGTTTTTATCATTACTCATTCCTGGACCTACGAGCCCAGGTAAAAATATAGACGTGTACTTGCGGCCGTTGATCGATGAGTTAAAAAATTTATGGGAAGTTGGAGCCCCAGCATTTGATGCATCTCTTAAACAGAACTTCAACTTGAGGGCAACAGTCATGTGGACTATCAATGACTTCCCTGCATGCGGTATGTTGTGTGGGTGGAGTACACACGGTAGGTTGGCATGTCCTTATTGTATGGAAATGAGTAAGGCCTTCACCTTAAAGCACGGGGGGAAGGCTTCCTTTTGGGGGTGTCACAGACAATTCTTACCGCCTAATCACCCATTTCGACGGCAAAAAGATAAGTTTGATAAAACTGTGGAGCGTTGCCTTGAAACAAGTGACAAATTGTCTGGCAAGGAAGTGTACATGGCGTAAAGGACCTTGACATGGATGCGGTACCATTTGGAAAGTGTGGTGCTAGTCTAAAACTTCCTGGCTTTGGAAAAAAACACAACTGGAAGAAAATGTGCATCTTTTGGGAGCTACCTTATTGGCCGACCCTCCTTCTACGCAACAATCTCGATGTTATGCACATTGAGAAAAATGTTTTCGAAAATGTGTTTAATACAATCATGAATGTCAAGGGCAAATCAAAGGATCACTTAAAAGCACGCAGAGATATGCAGGTGATGGGTATACGGCGTGAATTGCATCCACGAATGGTTAATGGTAAGCTGGTTTTGCCCAAAGCAGTATATACATTGGATAAAAAGCAGATACAACAGGTGTGCGAGTGGGTTAAACTGTTGAAGCTGTCAGATGGCTATGCATCTAATATATCACGCTGTTGTAACCTTGCAGATTTTCGGTTTTATGGTCTAAAGAGTCACGATTGTCATGTTTCCATGGAAAGATTTATACTAATCGTCTTTCGTGACCTCTTGCCGAAACCAGTAAATGAAGCATTGACTGAACTTAGTCATTTCTTCAGGGATTTGTGCTCAAAGGTGCTCCGAGAGAGTGATATTAAGATTCTTGAGAAAAACATTGTTGAGACAGTGTGCAAGTTAGAGAAAATCTTTCCCCCGTCCTTCTTTGACTCGATGGAGCATTTGACCATTCACTTAGCATATGAGGCTAGAGTGGGCGGACCTGTGCAGTATCGATGGATGTATCCATTTGAGAGGTGATGTCGCCCATCCATCTTTAAATTGTATTTCATACTTGCACACATGCATTGATTACTGAAATCAATCCTTATTTCTTACATAGGTATATGTTTGACCTTAAGAAAAAGGTGCGAAACAAAGCCCGGGTTGAAGGTTCAATTGCAGAGGCTTACATCCTTGAGGAGCTTACCAACTTCTGTTCCCTTTACTTTGAGACTGATGTTGATACAAAGGTGAGTCGACTTGGTCGCAATGACAATAGTGTCGACACAGAATTCGATGAGCGTCTTTCCATATTCAAGCATCTTGGTCGTGCACTTGGAGCAAGTAGCAGTCGATATCTATCCGAGGAGGAGTATATTGCCGCAACATTGTACGCTCTCATGAATTGCACTGAAGTTGCACCATTCATAGTGTAAGTAGTTGCGTACATACCTTCATTCTCATAGTATTTACTCACATAATATAACGACAATGCCATATAACATGCAATGAATACGATGAGGAAGTGTTATTAGCAAACCCTGTGATATCAGATGGACAACTTGAAAAAATGCGAAACAACGCGTTCCCTGAGTGGTTCCGACAGCGCGTAAGTTCTAAGACCTACAGTTCATTTCTAATATAGACCGCATGTGATAAGCTAATACTCTGTGCAAATTGTTTGTTGTTGTAGACCGTCCATGATGGAGTTGATGTCCGTCTCAAGTTGCTTGCTGCTGGCCCAAGTAGACTAGTATCGTGTCATAAAGGGTACATTGTCAACGGGTTTAGGTTTAACACGATGGAAGTTGACCTTACTAAACAAACCCAAAATAGTGGAGTTTTGATCAAAGGTGACTGTTATAATGATAGCGAACGTGATTTTTATGGGCAGTTGGAGGAGGTTGTTGAACTAGACTATTATGGCAGCAGTAATCGACTGGTAATGTTCAGGTGCAAATGGTTTGACATTACAGCTTGTATTCGAGTTAGTCGACATGGGATTGTAGACGTTAATATGAGGTCAAGGCTCGGATCCTACGAACCATTTGTATTTGCAGCTCAGGCAACGCAGGTCTTCTATGCAAAGGGTGTGACAAGGAAAGATCCAAATTGGCATACTGTTATCAAGACCAAAAGAGGCTTTGTTGATGATGATGTGTTCGTTGAGATGTACCAAGAGGATGATGCTCCCACAGTGATACCGCTTCAAGAGAATAACGATGTTGTTGATGAGCCTCTTTGCGATTTAGGCCATGCTGGAGAAGAGGTCGATGCCGAAGCCCTCCGTGATGATGATGGTGATGATGATGACGATGACGACGATACTGAGGAAGACGTTGACGACGAAGAAGAAGTCGATGAAGATGAAGGGGACGAAGATGACGAGGAGGAGGAAGACGTTCCGTTGTCTATTAGTGATAGTGATTGACTGTTTGGAGTAAAAAAATTATTGTCAATGTACTTTTAGAAATGCCTGTTTATTATTTAAATTGAATTAGTTATTAATTGATGGTGGTTGACTATTTAACTTGGGTTGTCTTTTATAGTCGGCAGTGCCACATTGTTAACATACTTAGTTCTGCACTTAAGTTGTTTATTATTCGGGCGAACTACATTGTAGATATGCCGAGATCCAGTGCACCCCGAGGTCGTGGAGGTGGCCGTCGCGGAGCTGCTTCGGCACAGTCAGCCCCCCTCCCTAGGGTTGGTGATGCGACTACTACTGAGCAGCCGTCATCGTCATCAGTTGCTTCAGAACATGGTGAGACGATATTAGTTTTGTGTCGGATTGAAAGCAATTACTTGCAATATATAAATAAATATAATAATTTCCTTTTTCATCATCTGCAGCGTCTAGTTCATCCGTACCGCAAGGTATCACCCTCGGAATACCTCTTCCAGCCACCCCAGAGCAGAGGGTTACTGCTCATGTCCGAAACAATTAGTATGTTTTTAATTTGCAAAGCTCAATTCTATTGTAATATGCACTTATATTGGGATTGATGTATCTCTGTGATTTCTTGTAATTAGTTTTGTTGAGGATTGTGTTAGGACCAAGATCGGTCCTATTATCAAGGCTCACCTCCCACAGCCTTATGCGACGTGGGGGTCGTGGACAGAATCAGACAAAGAGCTTGTTTGGGGGAAGTTTTTGGTAAGGAGCGCAGTATTTTTTACGTGCTTTACTTTTGCGGTTTTAGAAGTACATTATCGCTGAATTTTTCTTGCTAACTGTGTTTTTCAATTGTGTTGAATTATGTTCAGGACTATTTCAAATTTGAGTCGGACGGAGAGCGAGAACTCGGGAGGCAGGCGTGGGAGTGGCATTGTGCCGAGAACTACAAGAAATGGATGCTGAATGCGAGGAGGTGGGCGCTAGCTCGGGCGGGTATGACAGATATATCTATGACCAGAGACCACAATCCCGAGTACTTCTCCAGAACCATGTGGAGGTAGCTGGTGTCGCATTGGAGTACTCCAGACTGGGCGAAGCTGAGTGAGCGAGGCACGGAGATGACTCGTAGCGAGAAGAAGATGAAGCACAGTGCTGGTTCCCGTCCATTTACCGTGCACGAGCTGAAGTTGATGGAGGAGGACTCTGACAGGAGGCCCCCTACGAGGCTCCGCCATTTTGAGTGCACACACCTGAATAGTGATGGGAAGTGGGTGTCTGAAAGCGACGAGCGGTTTGCAGTGAGCATGTAACTCATGTATTACTTTCGTATTCCTATTGCATTTTTTGCGATTATGGCCAATAGAATTTCTCTAACATTTTTGTTGTTTTCTTATACATAGTTTATTTAAAGAGAGAGTTCAGGCCAACTCCCAGCCAGACGGTAGCCAGACAGTGGACGAGTTCTCGTTGTGGTCAGACACTACTGGGGGTCCTAGGAAGGACCGTATACTCGGCCACCCTCGTCAGTCCGCACGAGCGTTGCTAGCCGGCATATCTCAATCGACAGGCGAGACCAGTTGTACCAGTTCTCAGGCAAAAGCGGCAGCTGCGACGTTGGTAGAGTGCTTCAACACAATGTTTGATGCGCGCATGCGGATGCTGCTGGGTGACGGTTACGTACCCCAAACTACATGTAATACAATTTTTTTCAATTACTTATGTATTTTGTGCTCTATATGTGATCTTAATTTGATATATGATGTTGATTCATTTGTATGGCTTCGTGCAGGGCGATACCGATGATCCTAGTGCCGGTGACTCCCGGGGCGATGAAGATGTTGTTGGATCGAACGTGCCATCGAGGAATGAAGAAGATGATGACGGGGCTGGTTGTTCTGCCGACGAGTGATTTAGATAGGGGTTTGGTTTGATTTATGCAATGAATGTTATGCTCTTGTTTTGAATTGATCGTCGGTACTTAACTGTATGAATTCTATTATTTTAATGCATATGTTAACGTTTATTTATACTTTGATGAATGCGAGCAGTTGTTTGAATGAATGCGGGACAGGGGGTTAAAACAATTTTGAATGAATGCATTGAAAGCTTTCAACGCATTCATTCAAAATCGTTTCAACTGAGGTTAAATCGGTTTTTGGATCGATTGGATTGGATGTGAATTGATATTAGTTCTGCGACAGGTTTTGGACAGGTTATTTGACCTGCAAATTTTTTTTTTGCAAAGTCAGGTTTTGCAACCGCAAAATACGGTCGCTAAATAAAACAAAGCGGTCGCTAATTTTAATATTTAAAAAAAATAAATTATTTAGCGACTGACATTTGCGGTCGCTAACTTAAATAAGTGCGGTCGCTAAATATTTTTATTATTTAAAAAAAATAATAATAAAAAATTAAAAAAATATTTTAATTATTTAGCGACCGCCAGTTGCGGTCGCTAATTCGGTCGCTAAATATATAATATAATTTAATAAAAAATATTAAAAAAAGAAAAATTTTAAATTAAAAAATATTTAGCGACCGCCTTTTCGCAGTCGCTAAATTTAGCGACCGAATTTTAAATGCGGTCGCTAAAATTTAGTGACCTGGGCTATAGCGACCATCCTAACGCGGTCGCTAAAACCCTTTAGCGACCGCGTTGCTACCTTTAGCGACCGCCAGTCGCTGTCACTAAAGGCACTGTTTCTTGTAGTGATTGCACTCTGTATATTAACATAAGTTAGTGTATTGAGGCGTTCTAAGGATGGTGTGTATTGGGGGGTGTGATAAAGATGGTCTGTTATAGCGAAAAACGCTAGCACCTTAATGGTCTAGCCAGTATACATATGCATATGTAGTTGTCAGTGTTAGTGGGCACTGCTTTTCTGGCTTTTCTAAGTGATTACATTGCACTGTCGGTGTGATTTGGCAATTATTCATGTTCAACATCATCTATAATTGTTTGCATTGTATCTGAAAGTGTTCTTATTGATATCTGGTTTAAGGCATTGAGTTGAATCTTTCCCCATATTGCAGTCATATTAAATCTGTAAATCGTTTTTTTTTTTTTTTTTTGAACAACCTATTGAGCTCTAAATTACTCCCCCTCTTTTTTTTTTCCGTTCTACTGGCAATAATCACCGCTAGATTAATTGGAAGACTTAGAGCCTTGATTTGGAACGAATGTAGTTTCTATCGTTTTGTCAGTTAAGCCTGCAAGGAAAAACATTTTTTGCAGTTCTTTGTTCCGTATGCTTTAACTGTTAGATTGTTAATTTGGGAATTGTAGAAGCTCTCGTATACATTGAATCTATTTTAAGGGATTCAGATTATCTGTACCACTAAGGTGATCGATCGATTGATTGACTAACACTTCAGAAATTTTGGGGTGTAAAAAATGCACTATTGCTCAGTCGTCCATAGAGGCCGAATATCGTGTTGTGGGCGGAGCAGTTGCTTAAAACAAATTGGATAACCAATCTCTTACATGAAATTCGGGCTCGTCTCTCAAGTTTTCCTACAATGCACTGTGACGATATTAGACAGCCTATTTGGGTCACAAACCGGTCTTTCATAGTCGCATGAAGCATATCACTATTGACTTCCACTTTGTTTAGGATCAAGTTCAACAGAAAAAGATCAACGCCATTCATGTCTACACCGCTGATCAACACGCTGACACACTCACCAAAGCTTTCTGCAAAAAGCAATTTGAACGACATATTGTCAAATTAGGAGTTGTTGATACCACTCTTAACTTGAAGGGGCAACAATGGAGCAATATTAGGGGCTTTTCGAAAATGAGGAATTAAAAATACTTACCTTCAACAAAAAGCACATGATTCTAGCCATTCTTTGATTGCAAGTACTCCTCGGGGAAAGCCCATAATTCTAGCCATTGTAAATACCTACCTTGTATTAACAAGTTTGATAACTCACATCTCTTGTATAAAAGGATATAATATCAATCCAAAAGATAACCTTTTGAAAGAATGCTTAACTCCTTTAATATTAAGTTTAGGTCTCGAATAGCTCTGACATATGTAGAGAGATACCAATCACAAACCCCACCCCACGGGCACGCACACACCAAACTATCATCGCACCATTGGAAACAAAATCCAAACAGAACACAGGAAGGAAAAAAAACATAAAGAATCTCAATACAGACAACCTCCATTGAAATCAATGGGTGGGTGGGCAATAGAGAATCTAGACAGAATCTAAAATCAATACAGACAACCTCAGTATAGAAGGCTGTTGGTGAAGGCTGATGGTTGGGTGGGCGGCGGTGGGGGTGTAGTGGTTAGGTCGGTACTGGTGTTGGTGAAGGAGGTATGGCGACGGTGGAATGGTGGTTGGATCTGTAATAGTGGTAGTGCTAGGTATGGTGAACAGGATGGTGGTGCTGGTTCAAATATGTGACGGTGGTGGTGCTGGGTTTGGTGAGGGTGGAGGTTGCAGGAGCGGTGGGGGCGGTCTAAGTGTCAAATGGTTGAAGGAGGAAGTGGTGGTAGTGGGTGTAGCAGGTTGGAGTGATGGCAGGTGTTGTGCATCATGGTGGTGGTGTATGTTGTCTCCCGTAGTGGTGGGATGTGGCACTTGGGTGGTGTTGTTTAGCATGGTGGCGGTTGTTGCCTATAGCATGGTGGTGGGGGTGTAGCGGCTGGGAGGGGTGGGTATTGTGGGGCGTGGTTGTTGGTGTTGTCATGTGTGGTGGTGCGGTGTAGCGTCTGAGAGCGGTGGGTGTTAGTGTTTTCCTCACAGTTTTTCATTCTACGTCATCCTATTAAGACAAATAACTAGAGAAATTCCTAGCCACATGGATCAGCTTTTGTAGCTGTCCTTTTATCCTCTCTCTTGAATTTTTAATGTTTTTCGGATAAGTAATAATAAGGTTTTGTTGATATTTAAGTACAAAGATTTGCTATCGGCCCCTATCATTTATTAAAATGTTTAAGTTTCACTTACCACTTAAATCTCAATATTTTTCTGCTTTTCAGTTTTTGTTCCTTTCTTCTTGCTTCAGAGTTCTGCGTAGTTAGTCATGCCTGATCTTCATGGTCAGTAATCAAATCAATCCTAAAACCCCATTGGATTTATGATTCATTCGTTTGTAAATGGTTTGCTCTAGGTACTTTCCAAAACTGGCGGGTTGAGGCTGAAAATTCACATAATTGTTTTTTGATCTTGATTTTGATGAGATTGTAGCTTTATGTAGTTTTACTGTGATATCTTGAATGCGTAGATCAGGTGCGACTTAGTGGTGGGTTTAAGGTAGTTGTGGTGGACACGACAAAAGTGGTGGTGGTGGTGGTGAAGGTTGTAGGTCGGGTTTGGTGAAAGTGACCTTGAATGGTGTTGCATTGTGACCTTCCATGGTGCTTGAATTCGTGATTTTATTCTTGTGACCTTCAATTGGCGATGGCCACCGGAATATGAGAATGGTCGTATGGTGTTGGTCCACGACACTGGTGTAGCGGCGGTTCGAGGCGGTGGTGAATGGACATGTTCGACTATAGAAGTTTTGACACCTAAATATTTTTTATGCTCCGACACATTGCCTCGTGGGAAGGTCACGCGGATGACACGGTATAGATTGCCCTACATAGAAGGAGAATTATAGACCGCTACTCGACCGTATGAAGATAACTATAATCTTATATATCGACGGAATACTTGTCGTTAATATTTTTAGCGACTTTAATTGGTTACTTAAAAAAGTACCGTTAAAAATTATCGTGTAATATATAGTGGCAGTTAATTATCTAGTAACCGTTAATTATTGTTGTAGGAGGGGGTAGCACCTATCTTCGAGCAACCAAAGGTTTTTTTTTTCTTTCATAAAAACTTTAGCTGATTTTGAGTGCACTTGCTGCATTGCGAAAGCAAGAAAGTTCGCTGCTGGGTTCAGCTCGGATGCTCAAGGGGTTTTATTTGGCAAAACGGCCGATACGAGCAAAGCATAGAGGCTGAATGGCATTGCAAAAAATTGACTTTTCTGACAAATTTTTAATTTCCTAGTTTGTTCGTGATTTCAAGCATCCTAGAATTGCTTCCTTTAATGAATTATTACTCTACAAGGATTCCTAAGGAAGCTTTTCCTATATATCGACGTACCAAATTCCGACCGGGATTCGTATTGAATCTTCTCTATATATACACCTGCAGTTATTGCTCTCAGATCGCAGGGAGCGTATATAGATACATAGAGGTGTGGTTATCATTCTCAGATCACAAATTCTAGAGTTTCGCTCCTTTTCGTTCTAGGGTTTTTGCTCATGGCGGCCAATGTTGAGAATTTGGTGTTCAATGGATCTAACGATACACAGAGGCTAGAAGGCCTGGAGAAGAAAATGAGAGTTCCGGAGGAAGCAGAGAAAGAAGGAGCAGAGCTCGAGAGGGGTTCGTTGGAGAAAGGGAAGGAAACTGCGGAAGTGGAGATGCGTTGGTGGGCAATGCTGGGAGAATCCGCGGCAGGTGTAGATGACGGACAAGTGTTGGTTGAGTTGGAGGATTTACTGCCTCCGCTTGATCGGACGAAGACGGCCACGGAGGAGGAGAGGATAGAGTTGCTCCACGTAACTGAAGAGGCTGAGGAGAGAGAGAGGAAGACGCTGTGGCTTTTCAGAACATGAGACGCTAACCAAGCACGCCATATTCTTGGTCCTTTTTCTTTTTTTAGGTTTGTTAATGTGGAATAATAGCAAAGATCCTTTTATCTTTTGTCTGGGATCTTAGCTTGAAATTAGGCAAAGCAAAGCATGAATAAAAGTTCAACTTAACTAGCGAGTTTCTTTCCTGCTCATTCCTTTGCCTTTTTCTATATTTTGAGGTTGTAAGTATTTTCGTGACTATTGCTTTGCTTGTTTAGCTTGTAGATCCGGTTGCCATTCCCGTTCGCGTGGCTTCTCCTTTACAGGCCTCGTCATTGTCTATTTTCCATCAGGTGATCTCCAGAGCAATGATAGTCCAATGGTACTTTAGACTATCTTCCTTTGGATTTTTTGGGTAGTGATCATGTCTTAATTAGATCGTTTAGTTTCAAATCCTAGTTGTAACCCTTCTTGAACGGAAAGCTCAGAGCTACTCACAACATTTAATGCTCCCCATTTCATTCTTCCTGGTGCTCAATGGATAATGTCTCCCTATCGATTAGGCTCTTTTTATTGCTTTATTGGTGCTTCTAGATCAAAACGATGAAGATAGTCACTTTCGAGTTTGGTCATGATTGTCACTGCGCACAGCTTCTATTTGTTGCCTCTTGCCAAAATTTCGTTCTGAAACCTAATTTTTTGTAGCATACAATATTGCGCTAGCTTTTGACATCACACACTATTGAACATTGTCCGTAAACCATCAATGAGTAACACTAAAATGATGCCTATTAAATTCAAATGAGAAATGTAAACATAAGAAGGAATGACTTAATTTAGTGTTCATCTTCAAGTTCAAAAGTGTCTGTCGTACCAACAAAAGCTTCATCATTGCAGGCAGCGGCATTTCGAACAGCATATTCTTAGCAGAGCTTTTGGTTCATTACTTTGAAGCCCTTTTCACTTTTTTCCCTTTCCATTTACCATTTCAATCTTGATAACAATTTGTAGGGAGGATCAAGAACTGTTGCCACAGCTAGTTTAACATTGTAATACTCCTAATATTTTAGCAACTTAGGATGGCCGTGCTTGTTGACACTTGATTCTCACTTTCCATCTATTCCATGTGATCGGTACAAGGCCCGTCTCATTGCCAAAGGATTCACGCAACGCCCATGTATCAACTTTTCTTCTGCTTTCAGTCCAGTTGTAAAACCAACCACTGTAGGTATTGTGCTGTCCCTAGTAAACCACCACGGCAGGGCACTATGTCAACTAGACATCAACAACGCCTTTCTTCAAGATCACTTAGAGGAAGAAGTGTACATGCACAAATCGAAGGTTTTTGAACATCCTGAGCTTCCATTTCATGTCTGCCGGCTAAAAAAAGCAATCTGCAGACTCAAACAGGCGCCTCATGTTTGGTAGAATGAGCTGAAACAATTTCTCGTCACCTATGGGTTTCAAAAGTCACACTCGGACAGCTCTCTTTTTATTCTCCATCACTCTAGCGTGGTTCTATATCTCTTGGTCTATGTGGACAACATCATTCTTTGTGGCAACAACAAGACTGCTCTATCTAATGTCATTGTCGATCTTTCCTATCCTTTCTCTCTCAAGGATCTTGGACATTTAAATTGCATCCTTGGGATTGAAGTGGTTCGTCGTAAGGATGGTGTTCTTCTTTCTCAATCCAAGTACATTGGTGATCTGTCCCACAACTTCTTCAAATCTCCGTGGTGGTTCATCCCCTACAGATGCAAAAATGTATTGCACACGACCATAGGCAAGCTTCAATATCTCACTTTTGCTCCCCCTGATATTAACTTTGTCATCAACAAATTATCTCAGTTCATCAACAAATTATCTCAGTTCATGCATTCACCATCTTCAATCCATTGGCAAACCGTCAAGCATCTCCTTCGCTATCTCAAGCACACCATACTTACAACCTTCTTCTTCGAAAAATATCACCACCAAATCTTCATGCATACTCAGACACTGATTGGGCTGGTGACCAACATGACCGAACCTCAACATCAGCTTATGTCATTTATCTCGGCAACAATCTTACTAGTTGGTCCTCTAAAAAGGCAAAACCCCAAAATCTTAGGCTAGCTTTGCAATAAAATAGAAAAACCTAATTATTTTATTAAAACCTTTTGCGACAAACCAGGGAGCAATATTTTTATAAACTTTAGCGACACTTTTTAAATGAAATATTGTAGATTAGTGGAGCTGAGTGTTATAGTTTATGACCCTTAGCGACAAGTTTATCATAAGTTATAATTTAACGATAACAGTTATAAATTATATTAATTGAACTCTTTAGTGACGACTAGCGTAACCAAATTTTGTCTACAACCTTTAGCGATAATTTTTTAAGCTTAATGAAAAATTAAAAGGGGTTACTTGGAAATTCAACTCTTTATTTTTTGGAAAACTAAATTAAAGAGGGAGCCAGGGATAGAAGTCAGAGCTTAAAAAAATGCATTTGAGATATTAATCCCATTTTCGTTACAGATAGAGAGAGATACATAATGAAGAGAGTGAGAGAGAGAGAGGGAGTCAAAGAAAGAGATAAACACAACAACAGAAAGAAAGAGAGAAAAAGAAGAAATTTGTATGTGTGCTCGTGACTAAGACAAAAGGAAATATGCACAGAGAAGGGGAGAAAGAAGGCTAACGGTGTCGGATTCCGATGAGGCGATTTGGTATTTGGTAAGCCCTCTTGCTGTGATTCAATGTATTTGTGGGCATTCTAGCAATTATGTAGAATATGTGGGTGCATAAGTTATATGAAATTGAGAAAAAAAATGAATGAAGGAGATTAAGGGCAGCCATGGTTGCCATGGTGATACCAACGAGGAATATATGTTGTGATTGTGTGGGTTTGTGTGAGTGTTCATGCGAGAGAAGAAGCAGCCGTGGGTTTAGAGACAGAAAAATGGTAGTGAGTAGCTGTGGGTTGGGGGGAGAGAGAGAGAGAGAGAGAGAGAGCCGCTGCAAAGGTGTTGTGCGTGGGTTGGATGGGAAGATGAGTGTAGTGTGTCTATGGTGTGATATGTGTTTTGATTGAGTGTGTATAACGTGAAGATAGGGGTTGTAGCCATGAAAGAAATGGGTATGAGAGTGCACGTGTTGGTGTGAGTGTTTGGTAAGAATTGTAC